>OY735201.1:1691148-1703648 GCA_963457665.1 Thysanoteuthis rhombus | reverse complement strand
TTATATCCTTAACGATTAAATGTATTGAAATTTATTGAAATATATACGTGTTTTAACGTTCGGAAATGTAGTTTCAAGTGATCAAAATAGTTTACACTGCTTCAATTTGTTAGGGATACATAGTGACTGCCTTTACGTTGGCTCAATATAAAATTACGAAAAGGAATCTTTGTGTAAAGTGCATTTTGTGATGAACCATATGTTTGTACCTAGAGTACGTTTTGTGTACGAACAGCTTGAAATCAGGGAAAGACTTTATGCTCACCCTATACGTGAATGCTGGTGTCTTTGTGCGTATCTACATACATCTATATATACATACATACGTACAAAAACATATACCTATATCTGTCTGAGTATAGGCATACTTCATATATTGTGTGTGTGTGTGTATATTTCGATTTATGTGAGGATTATAAGAATATCATATTCAATGCTTATTGATTATTAATTATCTATTTGTTCAGTATTACGAATTTGCTTAATTAACTTCCAAATAATAAGCATAAGTGCTTTTAAAAAAAGGCTATGTTGAAAGAAACCGTCACTTAACCAACGATTTTTGGCAGCACGCTGTGTTGGGGATGATCAATTGAAAAATAGAAAAAGGGGTGATCAATGAATTAGTTACTTTTATCGCCTTTTGTTTGATCAATGATCACTAAAATGTTTGAATTTTCGAAAAACGAGTGACACCAACTAACGGAGCTATTTATCGTAAAATTACATTGTAAATCCGACTCCCCACTAAAAACCTACTTTGAGAGGATTTTTCAAATAACAAAAACTCGTTTTTCCTTGACAGGGAGACATGCTGAAATAGTCCTTTTGGTCTATTAGTGCAGCTGGTACAAGTGACACACACACATAACCAATCAGCTAACTGGATCAACTTTCAAAGTGCTAACCAAAGTTTGGGGGGATTTGATCACAAAGAGAATACTCTGTAACACATTATTCGTTGCGTCTAATTTGAGGTAGTACTTCGAAAGAAACCTTGGAGACAAGGTGAAAAATAATTGTTTATAAAGACAAAAGTTCATACTATCTCTATTCGGGCCCACTGTTCAGATTCCCTGAACTTTGGGGTAGCGTTCCATGTATATATACAAACATATGTATGCATAGATATGTATAGATATATCGGTGAATCCCCCCTCTCTCTCTCTCTCTCTCTATATATATATATATATATATATATATATATATATATATATATATATATCATTTTCATCATCAGCTATCATGTCACAGTTAGACAAAGACCTTTTCAGTTCCTTCTATGTCCACCGTGAGTTTGCTAACCTCTACCATGTCTTACAGGCAAACCTTCCTTACTCATTTCTCCAATCTTATCTCTGGTCTTCTCCTACTGCGCTAACTACTTTTTGGGCACCAATCTGTCAACTTTTTGCAACATCTGTTATCTTCACATCTTGCGAGGTATCACTTTTTGTTTCCTAATTAGTTTTATGATACTTCTCACTTTTTAAGAGACAGAAAAATATCAAAATGGGTCGACATCCGAACTAAGAGATATGTATGTATATATATATATATATATACATATATATATATATATATATGTATATATAGATATGTATATATATATATATATATATATATATATATATATATATATATATATATATAAAAATTATTTTATTATTATTGAATTATATATATATATATATATATATATATATATATATATTCAGTATAACTATGAATATATCCAGAAACAAATTAAAAATTTTTCCGTGTTAAATACTTATCATTAGGATTGAAATTGAATTATCGATCATATCTAAAATTGCACATACGTGAATTTGTAATATAGATATGTGTGAGTGTGTGTAAATGTACGTGAATGTATGTGTGTACGTCTTTGATATTTTGTGAGTGTGAATTGGTAGCCGTGTATCTTTGAATGCAGTGTCTTTATATCGAATAAAGATTTCAAATCGTGGTCGTCAGAGAGGACGCTCTTCTCACGTGAATAAATTAACTCACTTATGCAACAACAACAACAACAATCCTTCTCTTCATCTTTGTGTGGGTGGCAGGATCGGATTCTTATTATAGGTGCGCGCGTATTAAAAGACGGCCGACTACATTGATACAAAGCTAAGAATATTTATTCCCACTATAAACCAATATCTTCATGTTGTTACACATGGAATCGACAAATACTAATGACATATATACACTAAGAAAAATATCATGAAAATAAAGCTTATCATGTCATGTTTTTTTAAATTATTGATATCTTTGCAACAGGCTGTTTCACACGTCTTCCATGATCTTCATATGAGATATATATATATATATATATATATATATATATATATATATATATATATATATATATATAATTATGTGGGTGTGTGTATGTGTGTTTGTGTATTTGTGTGTACATATATATATATGTGTGCGGGAAAATTCAGTGCTTAACGACGACTCTGAGTTTCATGCTAGTGGATGCAATCGCCAGACCATGTACTACTCTTAAAAAAGTGCCCCTTTCTACTCTATCCCTGATAACAAGCAGTCCTCATTCATAAATGATTTAACTCTTATATATATATATATATATATATATATATATATATATATATATATATATTAAATCAAAACATAACAATAAAATACAATGGGCAGAAGTTAAATCCCATAATCTGTTATGATATGTGAACCTTCAATACCAAAAAAGGATCAAATGAATTCACAGTTCCCAGAAAAAATATTCTTTGAGGTTTCAAGAGTGGCTATGATTGTCTGACCGACATTTTAATGAAATTTCTATAAAATATCATTTGTTTCCCAGTTTTGTTATACTTAAAGAATTTCCCCGAGAAACACCGGGTATCTCGACTAGTATATATGAATTAATAGCCCAGAGAGCTTTACAGTTATGTACTTCTCTCCAGTGTTCCCTTCATGTTTTGCACATACTTTGATATCATGTTACAATGTGTAGATTTTCTTTTGTGGGGGTCATCGTTTATTCGCCATGTGACTGTTTAGGGGGTTTATAAACGGTACAGTTGGGTTAACATGGCACTCCAGCAGTGTCGATTAAACTCTACTCCCCTTTCAGTTATGATTTTAATATGTAGCTTATGTACCACTACATGTATTTTTTTTATTTTATATAGGATGATATCATAATGTATTGTACGTGGATGTTATTTTATACTACACATCATTTAATACTCTTCAAATACAGGCTGACTTATAAAGGTTACCCAATAACGTATTTGACGATGAGGGATCAAAAAATATGACAACAGACGTGACTCGTTCGTGTCACTTTCACTGAGTGTTCACCCGTGTGAATATTAAATTCGACGGCTCGGTTTTATCTCAAACTGCATGCAAACTCATGATATCATCTTTAAGAATGCCAATTACACTGAAAAACCTTCTTCAATTGATTTTCAATATTCATATTCAATCGAAGAATTTTACAATTTTTTCAACTAACTTTAGAGTTATTCTTGTTCGTTGTATACCATCTCGTTTCTATCAATCATTCTTTTTTTTCTTTAAATTATCGAATCAATTGACTTTATATATATGGTTGAAATGAAACTAAATCACATCCCAGCCAGTAGTAACACCTGAATGGCCTATTCCATTGACATACTTAGAAAATCCATTACTTGGCATTAAATGTTCAATCTCAATTTTCCCTTTTCCCTGGTTCTAGTCAATACAGTGATCTTTCACACTGACAAAAACTTAATCCATATCTTTTGGTTACTTAATTCACCAAAAAATAATACAAATTTATTTAATTTAATATACGTTATTCATTTATTCTGTTTTTATACTCTCATTAACATATTCTTTAATTTTCTTTATTATTTCTTCATGGTCTGGATGATAAGTTTCAAAGGGGTGAGAATGTTTAGTCAAGGCTTTATCAAATTGTCTCAAAATCTTACTAATTTCGCCGCCTTTATTGACCGTTCTTGCAACTGGAGAAATATTTTCGGTATAAAATCTATGAATCTAAATGTAGCTCGTACTATCCTTGAATATTCTGATAATATACCTCTGTAAAATGTGTAAGACAAAATATTTCTTGTTTTAAATGACATACTTTGATATGGAATGGAAAAGAGTCTCGTTTATCAAACAATTTATAGACAAACATTCCTTCCTCGATTTTGATAACCAAATCTTGGAACGTTGCTTGTATTCCGTTGTTTCCACTTTAGTTGTCCTCCATCATTAAGAGGACATAAATCATCAATAGAACAGGTACAACCTAAAAATGAACGAGCAAGCATTATATTAGTTCTAATTCAAAACGACATGAATATATATTCATGGGTGGGTGAAGTGAATACAAATTTGCCAAATAAGGTGCAGGATCAATTCCCATTGGGATACCTATAATCTGATGAAATAATTTTTTTACCTATGTTAAAGTAATATCCCCAAATGAGATAACTAACAATCGCCATAAGGGTATATAACGTAAAACGTTAATTGTTATGCTACTAAATTTGTTATTATAAAACAATTATGAAAAATCTATGTGTGTCTACTCGGTGTGTTTGTATGTAAAATCTTTTTATCAACTTCTTTGAAGTATTAAGTATAAAATATTAACACTTTATTCTGAAGGGACCTCAGACACAAAACATTCATCAATGCTAAAAAATGTTCCTGAATCTCAGAAAGACACGTGATATAAATGCTCTATACCTACATACGTTCGTTTTTCTCTTTGGATAACAGTGTAGCGTGGCAGGGTGTAATTAGTGCATAGGGACCACATGATAATTGATTCGAGTATAAAATGATTATTTCTATTTCTAGCCAGGCTCCTAAAATCTCTTATCGTTGTGAGATTTACTATAGTCACATCATTTATTTCCCAACTCTCACACTAGTGTACTGAGTGACTATAAGTGATGTTTGTGTCGAAGGATGGTTTCAAAGGTTTAAGAAACCTCATGAAATCTTTATTCGTAAATTGGGTAGAGAAAAGAGATTTGCAAGCGACAAAGATACTGCCGAGTATGTGTACCAATCTACTAAGCTCGAGGGAGACAAGAACCCCAACCCAGAACAAGTGTATAATGCGGATGGAGCTGTTTTATATTGGTGATGTACCTCGAGAACAACTATGGCGAACTTATGATACAGCCGAGACACATCGTTTTATTATTTATTAATAACGTTATCATAGTTTTAAAAGTATATTTTGAAATTTCAAGTTACGTTTCATTAAACTCTTAATTTTATGAGAGAATAGAAAAATTAGAAAAATAGACCGCTTATCGATAAGCATTTACCTAAAGTTGAAATACCTTTATACATTCATGTAACACTCGAATTACAGGAACATTGATAAAATTATTATTTTGATATGCCATTCTGAAAAGGTCGAGTATTATTATTAGAAAAAGCTTGACAGTTTTTTAATGAAATTTAAAGGCGGCCGTTTTGGGGGTTTTGCTTTTTGTTTATTGTTTTTTTCAATACAATTATCTTTCTAAAACATTTCATTTGAAAATCATAGAGAATTTTCCGAAATATTATATGGACAGAATGGAGATGATAAATATATGTACGTTGTTATTTTAATGCAAAAATACTTCTCAATCAAGAACAAATTTCTGGATCCGCCCCAAATCACATCCTTTGCAATACGTGCCCCAACCTCCCATGAGAAATAATTGAAATTTATAGAGAATTATTAGGACATCCTATGGCCAGACAGGAGCGAAAACAGAAATTTAGGGGAGAGGTTGCAAATATATCTCCTGATCAAGTACAAATTCTTGGGCCCCTCCCCAAATGTAATCAATGAATTTCAATTAAATTCCGTGAGAGGGTGAACCATTGAGTATGAAAGGAGTGATTGAAATTGGTGGTGGATCCAGGAATTTGCTGTTGATAGATAGCCGAAGCAACTGAAAAACTGGACGAACCGATGTTGATGTTGACAATTTTGATGACAATTCCTAACATAATTCCATGAATGTGCTGCTGGAGAGTCAAACTGAAATGATACTTCTATTCCATCAGGGGACCATTATTGTAATTTTTGTACAATACATATAATGAATAAAAAATATTATATACATATCTAACCAGCCATACCAACTTGAAAACGAGACAAACCTATATTGACAGTTAATAGATAATGGCATAGATGATATAACGAAGTAGTCGTTGTATAACATTAATATTTTGATCATCAATATATCAGTATATAGTTGGTCTCCCTCTGTCTCTGAAGACCATGGAGCGTGTGCCAAGGATTAGCCTATGGCTGACCTGAAACCACCGATGTGGCTGTATAACCTGATTATCGCATAAGAAACTCGGTTGCAGTTATTGCTAGATTGGACCATGTCCGTGTCTATAGGAGCTGTCACTGCCCTCTGCCGTTTGTGCTCTCCTTACTCTCCCCACTGGTCCTCTCTACTTACTTGTCTGGATACCAATCTCCAGTTGTTGAAGTCTGCAGCCACAATCTCTCAGCCTTTCAGGTCAATGCTGCCTGCCTTCAGGTATCGTTTACAAATGTCTATGCAACGAAGAATAGAATTCCCTGCAGGTCTGGTGCCAACCGTACGGCTCATCTTTAGGTATTCGTCCGTCCTCCATACGACTGACACACTCGAGGCATTGTAAAATTTCATTATATCAAAAGAAAATGTTTAAGATAGATGGATTAGAATATGTTGTATCTTGACTATAAATGAAAGTTAACTATATCAAGATATAATGTGAACTGACTGGAATTATGGCTTTCTGGTCATCAATTTCAATCTACTTCATTATATGTAATATATGTAATACATTTCCAGGATTTTGAATATATATATATATATATATATATATATATATATATATATATATATATATATATATATATATATAATCAAGATATTTTTGGTGTTTTTTCTTTTCTGTTTTTTTATGTAAACTTACAAAAAAGAAAGCTAGCTAGAATTTGTGCATTTATGGTCTGAATTTCAAAAAGGAGAGGGACTGTCTGCCTTGCAAATCAGCTTTCAAATCATTAGGGCTGTGCCAGTTCCAAAGGTGCATTTTTGGCAGCAATCTGGGCCTATTGGTGTGTGGTGTAGACAATCATAATTGTTATGGAGGATAGTTCTCGACATTTTTTTATTTGATTTCTCCAGAGCTGCTGATCCGAACTCGATACTGCACTGCCTCAGGTGCTGACAAACGCACATGGGGAACTTTGTACAAACGTCTGTTGTCAAGTTATCGCAGTGTACATGCAAAAAGAAGCAGAAACGAATATTTCTTCAACTGTACTTGCATTACTTTTACCCAAATTCATACACTGACCACAAACGGAGTGAATGACAAACGCAAGAACCTCGGTCCCCAGTGGGCGTATTTACTACTGAATAGTACTTATCATAGAAAAATAGTATTTGATATAGAAAATAGTATATACAACAGAAAATAGTATTTACCAATTAAACTTCATCATCACCATCAGCAGCAGCAGCAGCTTTTCAGAGTCCATTGTTGGACATAAACCTTCCTCAGAATCCACCAGACCTATCTTTCATGGGTGTCGTGGAGCCAGTACTTTCTGAACTTGTCTAGTTCATCACACTATCTTACTTTCAGTTCGCTGCAGTTTTGCATAAGATCTCTGGAAATCCACGCAGTGAGTCGTGATGTCCAGTGGTTCTCTAATATTTGAGCAACAAGTCCAGCCCATTGCCATTGGAGTTTTCTGATGGATTCTAGATTATCTCTGACATGTTTTCTCTCTAAAATACTGTGCTGTCTTATTATCTCATCATGTGATGCTGAGCATGACTTGTTCCTGTGCAAGTTGCATGGTTCTAAGTTTCAACCTTTTGATTGAGTTCCATGTTTCAGCACCTTTGGTGACTATCGGGAGGATTATACATCGTATATGCTTCTTTTAAGACCAATGGAATTTCCTTGTCCTTGATGGAGAAACTTTGTCCGGTAGAATACAAAACAGAGCGATGAGACACCCAGATAGATAGATAGATAGGTAGAAACATGGTGGTTGTCAACTCAGTGATGAGCAAGACCATACCTCACGTTTCATTTCTATTTACCCCCCTTCAGTTTTGTTTCGTTTTTTGCTCTGTTTTCGTTCTTTATTTTCCCCCTTTTGGGGGGTCTTTTCTCTCAATTTTTCTTTAAGAGGGTTCATTATGAATTTAACTCTATAGATAAGGTTCCTCCCTCTTGTGGGCTCTGAGATGGATTTTCAAGGCCTGCAGCTGATCTGCAGATCACACAAATATTTGGCACCGCCACAACCTCCCCTTGATCTGCATTGTAACCGGTATGTGCTGTATTAATATATCTGGTTACACCTGCCTGCCACCGGCAGACCTGGTTACACACTGGACATGATAAGGGGTACAAATATACAAACATACATAATAACAGAAGGGTATATATTAGATTAGTATGGCAAATGGACGAGCGGAAGGGTGAAAAGCAATCCAGATAGATTGATGTATAGATAGGAACAAACTTTGATAGATTGATTGATCTGAAAGGAACTGAGAGAGGGGGGGGATAGCTTTTTGCGCAACATTTTATGTTGATTTTGCAACAAATGTAAAGAAGATTCAGGCCAACAGGAAGGTCAAATCGGTGGATGTAACCTGGGGAGAAGTAGAGATATTGAGGTTTCTTTTTTCATGACGAAATAAGACGAAAAATTGCGTGCTATAATCTACGATTATTCCTTGAAGGAAGGGAGAAAACAACCAGGCTGGAGGCAATTAACGTCTTTTCAATGAATACGTATCGCTTGATTATGGTAAACGGTCTTCAATTAGCGCTTCAACTGCTAACAAATAACGACATTCACGTTGGCGAGGAAACTAACAAGAAGGTTTTTATATTAGTTTATTCTGCGTACATGTTTAGATGTTAATTTGAGCGTGGGGCAAATTGTGTCCGGAATTATAGGTTGGCAAGGGCGTGTATATATATTTGTGTATGGACTCACACACACGCATCCACACACACACACACAGACACACACATGCATATAAGGAACTGTCAACCAAAAACTGTTAAAAGAGTTTCTTTAGTTTTCAAATTGATCTGGCTGGCTGACTACCATGGATAAGTAAATACTTTTATACCAAGATATATCTAATATTTTTTATCGATCATGTGTACAATACAAAAGTTACAATAATCGTCTTCCTTTGAAATACAAATAGGAAAGAAGTTTGACCCTGCAGTGACCAGTCTTGAGAGAGTTGATTTTCATTTTTCATTCATGGAATTGTGTTAGGAAATTGTCAACATGGACGTAAGTGTCGCATATGCAGGCTGCACCAATAGAGCTAGTGGGCTGAAAATTTAAACATTCCCTTCTTCGTTTTTCAATTCTTCCCTAAAATACTCTTTTTGTGGGCGGTTCAATTTAAGATGTAAGTTTAGACTGAAATAATCCGGAAGTTTGTGTCTGGCAACATTCACGTATCTTTTCCTGCAAATTCAGCTTTTTTAATGACTACCGCCAAGCAAAATACGAGAGAAGTAACTTTTCAACGCTTTCTTTTTTTTCTAAATTGATCATCCCCAAACACAGCATGTTGATAAAAGATGTTGAAAATCGAGGTACAAAATTAGGGAAAGATATTTACGACCGAATATGATTTTAATAGAAAAACCACAATTATCCGAATGAGAAGGGCGGGGAGTATTTTGTTGAGACAAATAATTATTCAGATGTCTGATCCGATCATAAAGAAGGAAGCCATAGAATCTGAAATTCCGATTAATGTTGTTTGGAGAATCAAGGTTTGTCTATCATATAATACAAAGCTATCTAAATCCTTCTGGATCGCACATGAAGTCGGGAATCCAACTTTTGATGTGGTACGCTCTAATACATCAGGAGAATGGATATATTTACAACTTATTCTTTGATCAAGCCTCTTTCCAATGTTTTAATTGATCACACCCAAGACGTTGATCACAACCCAAAGACACTGGTCGCGTGACAGTTTCTGTTGAGTGACTAATCAGGTTGTTGTTTTTTCTTATCTCTCAGTCAATTTCCTTTCGGTTCCAACAATCTTTTTCTCTTTCCAATTTCTCTCGACTCATCTCAACGCTGTACGCATGTTAATCCACTTCTTTCCTTCAACTTCTTATTTGCCAAAAGATTCTCATTTGTTTTACTTCCTTCCAACATCTTTCACGCTGTTTTGTTCTTCATGTTTGCTCCAACGCCATCTTGATCGACAATTGAATTTATCACATTCTAATGAAATTATATTTGTAGCATAACAATAAATAAAACAATTGATAAAAAAAAAACAATATGTCAACGATATGATTTTTTTTTCAATTTTTTTCTGGGGTAAATTATTGCAACATCATGATTAATTTTGTCTAGTTTTTACCTCCACCCTAGTTTTCAGCTGCTTTTTATCACAACTTTGAATCGGGGCGTAATCCTACGACAACAATCAAACAGTGTAATCGGAAAATATAGAGCAAGCTCACAGGGAGAAACGAACTCACCGCCCCGCCTAGCCTAGGGTGTACGCCTGGTCACTTTAAACCATTCAGCCATGGGTCCAAATCAAAGTTAAAGTGATTAAAGGCAACTGAAAGTTAGGATGATAGTAAAAACTAAAATTGATAATAATGTCGCAATACTTAATCCAAGAATAAAATTTGAAAAAAAATTTCTTCCGAGTATCGTTATATCAGAAAAAAACTGCTAGATCTCAATTGTGAACATCAACAGCGAGAAATATCGATTATAAGGTTTAAGGTGAGAAATCAGCTTCTGTTTAACTATAAAGTCCCCATCGCTGGATGCTTAAAACTGGTCAGGCGTTTATTGTTCTAGGATAAGGGTCTGATTCAAAGTTGTGGTAAAAATCGACTGGAAGTTGAAATTAAGATGAAGGTAAAAACTTGCCAAAATTAATCATATTCAATTTTTCAATGAATTGCACAGGATTAAAATCGTTCCAAAGTAAGTTTTCTGGGCGTTAAACATAATTAGTTGATCTCAACAAGAAATCAATAAGAAAAATGCAAATCTGATAGGTCACTTTTGGCAGTATGCTCTGTTAGGGTGATCAATTTAAAAAATGAATATATCATTTCTCTCTTCTTTTGATGGGTGGTGATCACAAAAAAAATGTCTGTTTATTTTTTTGAACAAGCTTGAATGCTTTCAGGCACAAAATAAGAGACCAATTTAGCATAAACCCAAGTTTTATATTGAACCTCCGACTAAAAACCTTTTTAAGGGATGGGAATTTAAGAAAAAAGCAAGACATATCAAGAAATAAATATCTAATATTTTATCCAACTAGCTCCATTGGTGTTGCCTGTGGGCGTGATACACAGCCAACTGGCTAGCCAGTGAGCCAGCCCAGACCACCTTAGAAAATCAAGAAGGCTATGTTGACAGTTTTGGTTAATGGTTCCTAAAAGACAAAATAGTATAAAAATCATAGATAAGTTTACTTTATTGAATCCGATGCCATTTTTCTCCTCGGAATATCCTTCTATTTTTGGTATACACTGCTTCATGGATATAGCCCAGATCTTTAAATACTTGGTTGGCCATCGAAAAAACGATTGAGGCCTTATCACTTAAACAGTACAATTGTGAAGCTGCTTTACTGGTATAGCCTAGATCTCTAATTACTTGGTTGGCCTTTTAGAAGACGATTCGGGCCCTATCTCTTTAGTAATACAATTTTGAGGCTATGTCGTGCATGGATTTTTATAGTTATCCGTCAAGAAACGAATAGCTTATATTTTTAAAAAAATAAGCAGCCCCGGAACGTAGATCTGAATTGGTGGTATCAGCATTACGCTGTGAGATTTTATTGTTTTACTTCATGACACAAGTTTGCATCTTAAAATTTGTTCCATTTTGAAAAATGTCCCATTTCAGTTGATTTCAAACTAGATTGTTTTCTCTCAGCAGAGATATTATCAGAACAAGAATCATAAGTTCAACGATGCATCCACCATCCTTACGTCCATATCTGTCCATGTGATTGACCAAAATACTAGCAACTTACAATTAGTGATGAACTTTTTTGCAAAGGACTTCTTAGCGATAACCAATGAGCAACTATAACAATTCGTGACTTTTGTTTCTACATACGGAAAAATAAACGAAGAACAAAAATAAGAGTAATCAGGAATAAATAAAGGCAAATGTGGACAATTATTATGTGTGTTTTTGTTTGTTTTTGGTTTATTTTTTTCATAAGATTGGCCTTTGTATCAAGAGGAAGCCACAGAAACAGACAGAGAGTGGGAAAAGGAAGGTTAATTGAGGCTTGAGGTTATCAATTCATACATCTTAGATCGTCGACTTTCCTCAGCAACCAAAGAGGAGTACAGGGGGGGTATACCCGATTGACCCAAAGGTCCAACCCAGATTTCGAACTATCTGCGAGAAGGGAAGGCGGTGAGGAAGACGATGAGGAGGAGAG
>OY735201.1:1351148-1688648 GCA_963457665.1 Thysanoteuthis rhombus | reverse complement strand
TTTTTTAATACCCAAAAGAGGAAAAACACTGCTCGAGAGTCCGTTCATTTTCATTTTTCTCGTTCCTTCGACGTCTCCTTCTTTCTCTTTGCCCAAACTAGTTGTTAGAAACCATCAGTCGAAACTGTCACCATTAATGTCAGCATAGGTTTCTTCAGTCTTCAAGTGAGTCTGTCTGGCTGGCTGGCTGGCTGCTATGTAAGAAAACATTTACCCCTTGTTATGTTTTGAAGAAAAAAGGGTTTTTTCAAATCCCCGAGGGGTTTGAATGGGAGATCAATTTGCTATGTAAGTTTATGTTAGATTGGTAACTCAAGTTGTGTCTGGCAGCATTCATTCTTGCTTTTTTTCTTTACTTGAGCATTTTTAATAAACAGGGCCCAATAGAAGACAAGAAAAGTAACTAATTCATTGATCACTTTTTCATTTCTCAATTTTGATGTTTTCTTGCGGAAAATGCCTCTGATGTCACGAATAAAATTTATTCTAACTATATTCATTTTTTGATGGAATTTTTTTACATGCCTTCAAATTTTGACGCTACGGTTATTCAGTTATTGACTGTAATGGTGTGTCTAATCATATTTTATTTTCTTTCCCTTCCTTTCTTTCGCCTTTTCAAAAATCTTGTATCTACCCCCTTTTTCTGTCTTTTTTTCTACCTCTCTTTCTTTCCTCCTTTCTTTCTGCCATTCATACATCCATATCTACGCCTCCACAACCTGTATTTCATTTTCCCTTTTTCTTCTCATCTTTTTCACTCATTTTTCTTCTCTGCGGGTTGAAGGAGGTCAGAGCAACTTAAAAAATTTTCCTACAGAGTAGTTTATCAATAGAATTTCTTATGACATCATACAGTAACAAATCTCACTAAATGTTGGGGGGGGGTAAAGGGAATCAAGCCTCAAATCTGCAACTACGCACCTGTTGTCCACCTGAATTTTTCTTCCTCTTTTATACTTTTCTTCTCATTCTTTCTTCGAATAAGATTCATGGAAGTACAGATATACCTTAAATAATGCTGGTAATTTGTTCCCAAATGATTCGTGCTGTTAAAAACTACACTGTTCAAAGTTTATTATCATTTGATGTTTTTTTTTCTCCAGCGTATACTTAGTTCAATTAATTCCTACAGCAATACTTTAACTGTACTACATAAAAAAACAGTATTAATCGAAATTGCACGATTCAAGTTATCTCTGTCCAAATCTATCTTATTTCCGCATACTTTGCTCGCTTCTATTTTCCCGCCATTTTTCTCCGCCCCTGTTCACTCCCACAAGATCTCAGAATTTCTCCTCTTCCACCCACTCTTTTTACCACGTGCCCCCTCTCTCTCTCTCTCTCTCTCTCTCTCTCTCTCTCTCTCTCTCTCTCTCTCTCTCTCTCTCTCTCTCTCTCTCTCTCTCTCTCTCTCTCTCTCTCTCTCTCTCTCTCTCTCTCTCTCTCTCTCTCATTTTCCCACCCTCTCCCCGAGAGTTATTTTTTTCCAATCATTTTCTTCATATATTCTATATATAGGAAGACGTAACAATCATTTCACTTGCCGGTCCCACCTCCTCCGTCACGTGTTCCACCTGAAGAATCTTATCCACTAAAAGTCACGTGGTACACAACGTGACTCGTTCAAATCTTGCAATGTTGCCTCACATCCGGGGCCTGTCAGAAATTCAAAAAAATAAAAAAAATAAAATCCCCTCCACAACAGCTGGCGGCGACGGCGGCGGTGGAACCGCACGCCGATATCGATCAGTATCGATCCTGATCAAGATGATGCTGATTTTGATAGATTGTGTTCATTATGATGATGACCTACTTCCTGAATATGTCGGTCGACAGTGAGCGGAGAGCCGAAAGGTGGGAGGAAGATGACGTACGTCTTCTTTCTTTATAAATGTCTGTATCTTTTTCTTACGTTTTTTCTCTATGCTTTTCAATATTTGTTTTATTTTAACTTTATCACTACGTCTTGCCTTCATCTTAATTTATGGATTGTTTTTTATTGCAACTTCTTCTCACACCGATTACCCTTCGGCAGTGAGTAAACAGCGTCAATCGGAAGATAAAGAATAAGCCTTAGGTGGGATGAAGATAAAGGTAAGACGTAATCATAAGATAATGATCCATAATAATTTATCTAATAAAAAATAAATAAATGTATTTTTTTCAAATATGTTTACACTTCATTTTGACACACCAATGTTTCTGTCCGTCAGTATTACATTGTTTTCATTCATCTTAAAATCTCTTTCGTTAACATTGGATTTTTCTTTCTTCGTCTTTCCTTCTTCCGTTCTGTTTTCATTCATCTTTAACTCTTCCAATCTTGTTGAGATAGGAACTTTTCCTTCTTCCTTTTCCTTTGTATTAGAGACTGTCAACCAAAACTGTCTCCAGAACTGTTCAGTTTTTAAGCCGGTCTAGCTGACTGGTAATGTATGTGTGTATCCTGCATGGAAGACAGAAAATTTAAATATTTACTCCTCATCATGTCAACAAAAACGTTTTGTCTTGTTTTCTCTTTTAACCCCCCCCCCTCAAAAAAAGTTCTTAGTGTTGGGTTCGATTCCCAAAGAGAGTTTGTGCTAGATTGGTACCTTAGTTTATGTTCGGCAGCATTCACGCTTGTTTTATTTTTCAGGAAATTCAAACTTTAAATGACAACTGGCTAACAATGGGTGAGAGAAGTAACTTATTCATTAAAAACGCGTTTTTTCTATTTTCTGATTGATCACCCCCAACACTGCGCGCAGTCAAAACACATTTGTCACTAAACAGTTTCCATTGAATGTCTAACCAGACATGTTTCATATTTCTATCAGTTCCTTTCCTTCTCCTGCCTTCGAGAGATTAAGATTTGCACATGTATTCGATCACAGCGTGGGAGACTTACAAATCATAGATCTTATTTTTCGTTCATCCAGTTCCGTTTCGACTTATTTGTAACAATAACAACCGGGGCTTTGCTGAGCAGAGCGGGTGGCGGGCTTTGACTATGTCAACGAAGCGGGAACAAAAGCTTTTTAAATAGTAATTCACCGACTGATTTTCTGCTGACAAATCCCTCTAAATGTTGGAGGAAGTCTCGCAAGAGTCCATGCCCCCCGGGCCCCCAAATCCCTTGCTACACCTCTGATTGTCATCTTTAGCAATGCCAGAGCATAGACAATGTCACTCATCACGCCTTTTAGTGGTACGACTTTATACACGTGATATCGGCAATCGGAACCAGATTGGAAACCGGTTCGCCGATTTTGTCTTCCCTGGCGCACGTCTTGCTGAAGTTACGAAGTTGTCATCGAGAAGAAAAGAAACAACGAAGGCTTGCTTCAACAGTTGCAACCGGTTGAGGTTCTCAAATCCGCCTGTGTTGCTGTTTCGCTCGTTCCGTTTCAGAATTTGATTCTGTTCCAATTTTGGGTTGCGGGGGCGTGACGAGAGAAATCAATAAGACGAGGTATTTCTTGATTTGGGATACGTAAGAAAGGAAACGCTCTAATTTGAACCGAGCGGGGATTCACTAAACACAGTTACTCACACAGATGTATAGACAATGTGTGAATTCGTTCATGATACGTCTCCCTCTCTCGCTCTCTCTCGCTCTCTCTCTCTCTCTCTCTCTCTCCGTATTTTTGTGTCTCTTTCTTGATCTCTCTCGCTTTTTCTCTCTCTCTCTCCCTTTCTTTCGCTCTCTCTCCTTATTTTTCTTTCCTAATTTTCCGTCTCCTACTTTCTGTCACTCGATCGATTTCTTTTTCTCTCTTTGTATTTCCTTCTCTCTTTGAGTTTCTCTTTCTTGGTCTTTTTTCCCTTTCCATCTCTCTCTCTCTCTCTCTCTCTCTCTCTAAGGGGATCTTTATATCTTTATATCACCATCAATCCCTTTCTTTCTCGCCCTACTTAGTCTCAGTTTCTTTTTCTCCCTCCTCGATTTCATTTTCAATCTCTTCTTCTCCGTATCTGTCGCTCTGTTCTCTTAATGCATTGTCCCTCACGTTTACTGGAAATTTCTCTCTTCCTCTCTCTCTTCCTCTCTCTCTCTTCCTTTCACACACACACACACACACACACACACTTGTTTTGGTTTTACTGACACTGTACTTGTTATTTTTCATAAAAATAGATTTCGTGTAATTGTTACACTGTCATTTATCACTTCAATATATATATATATATATATATATATATATATATATATATATATATATATATATATATATATACACATATGTATATGCAATTATAAATTGCGTTATATTATATTGAAAATCTCATTTGAAGTGATCTCCTGTCATTATACAGTGAATGTACCATTTGGCTTGGTCAACGTAAATAGAATAAACAATCAAAGCAGTAACTTTGATTGATTGTTTATTCTATTTACGTTGTCTAGTCCAAATAGTAGATTCTATGAGTAATGACGGGAGATTATTTCAAATAAGAGTTTAAATATAATATTAGGCAATTTATAACCATTCTGTAGGATTATAAATCCATTTTCTCAACCATATGCACACACACACACATATATATACATAAATACATATATATATATATATACATATATATATACATATATATAAATATATGTATGTATGTATGTATGTACATATACATCTTGAGAGATTAAAAAAAGGATGAAACGACAGAATATAATATTTTGTTTATTCTAACAAGATTTCCAATATATTACAGCAAGAGCCTCCATTCAACGATCTAAACAGTACAAGAATACGTATACGTGACAAACTTCTCGTTGTGTTTGGGGTGAGCAATCAAAAATTAGAAAAAGAGGTGATCAATGAGTAAATCACTTCTTTTGCCTTTTAATGGTTTATTGAAATAAGAAGTATGACTCAGTCGGACGCAAATCTAGACATGATAAACAGTAAATTGTGAAGTTTCAATCAGTCTTGCTCCATTTGTTTGGCCTAGACGCATACCACATACATACATACATACATACATACATACATACATACATAATCAACCCGGCCATCTCAAAAACTCGAGAAACTTATGTTGAGACTTTATTATATCTTATTATGCAAATCGAAGTTCGGTGGAATTTATAATAGAAATATCATAGAGCTTTACCATTACAAAAGTCGAATTTATTAGATTTATAGATTAATGATAGTCAACGAAGCTGCATTAAAAACCCGGAAGATATCTTCTTTTGTAGACTTTCCGGATATTTTCAGTATTTCACGATCAAAAATGGTCGAGACATGTTCAATCGAATTGATGTCAGGAAGCCATGACGGTTGCTTCCAAATATGACAGGTAATAAGACAAATGATTTACAAGGATATTTGAAGGACAATCTCTAACTGCAAATCATCCAAGCCTTATAAGTGTCCATATTGAGCATCGATAGACAGTCTCCAGTCGTAGTACCAACGCTTTGGACACAGGACAATATTTGTTTATTTTTTTTATAATTGAATATCTGTCTTATATACCGGCATATATGGTAGCTTTTAGGATTTTCTATTTTCAACATTTATTTATTGCTGCATGACATGGAGCTCTATCCTCCGTGGAACAGACGCTGTTTTGTCCAAGAACGTCGATGAATATTAGACGTCTCACCTTAGAAATGCATAAGTGTTTTTCTGTATTGATATTACAAGTAAACATTGAACGAAGTTCTATTGTTCTCCACACCATTATCTAAAACAACCACTCTGTTTGATTGTGAACTGCTGGTAGTTTCAAATATACGCCTGCTGATTCGTGTCCGGTAGCATTAACGCTTCTGTTTTGAAGATTTGGACATTTTTAGCACTCACGGTCCACACATGACGAGAGAATTAACTCGTTCATGATCTCTCTTTTTTCCATTTTTTAATTGATCACCCCAAACACAGCAAGCTGCCAAACGACGTGGGTCACACGAAGGTTTCTATTTAGAAAGTACCTAGACCTGTTTTGTCTTTTAGTTTCCCGTCTTATTGTTCAAAGACTACCATTCAGGTGGGCTGGATCAACCGAAACGGAACGCAGTGGTTTCCTTTCCTTTAATAGGACATTTTAAAATCACGTGATTCACGGACGGGAGAGGATTTCCTCATTTTGATCCTATTTGACTCTCGATCAATCCACCTCCCCACTTGCAAACAATATTCCCCTTCCGAAATCAGATAATTTCTGCGACCCAGGAGTATTAGGGATCGTGACTTGATATGTATGGTTATTTCTTTAGCGTGTTTATAGCAAAATGCGTAATTGTCCAATGAGTAAATAAGATTACAAGTGAAAAAGAAATGGCTGATAAGGGATAAGTTTATCTTTTCGCCTTCTGTTGGGCCGTGATCACTACAATTTTTTAAGGGAAAACACACATTAACGCTGTCGGACATTAACTAATAGTGTAATTCAACATTAACTCATAGTGTAAATTGAAGCCATCCAAAAAACCTGTTTTGGTGGAGAATTTTCAAAAAGTGCGCAATTGTTTTTTCTCCTAGACAAAATAACCAACGAAACACATTTCAAATAACTGAAAAAATCTATGTTGAGATTTTTGGGTGATAGTTTTTAATACTTTGCCAGTTGAATTACTGTTTATAGTCAACGTCATTTCAAATGAGAGTGTACTTGAATGTTCACATCAAAAAAGTCATGGATATACGCAGATAAACTCACACGTAGAGACACCTTATACTCAGAGGCTCACACGAACATTATATGTGTATACGTACATGTAAACACAAAGATAGGCGCATACACATATAAGTTTACGTTGCTGAATTTTGGACTGACACTTTTACAGTGAATGTTCGATCTATGTGATTCATGGAGAAGCGTTGGACTGAGTTCATTGACAAGGGAGGAGATTATGTTGAAATATGATTATCTGATGTGTAAAATAAATGAGTTATTCATCATCAGGCTTCAAACTCTTGTCTCTACATTCATCATTTACCTTTCTCTCTCTCTCTCTCTCTCTCTCTCTCTCTCTCTCTCTCTCTCTCTCTCTCTCTCTCTCTCTCTCTCTCTCTACATATATATTTTATGATTATTAAAGCAAATGAAAGTTCAGACCTATTTGTTGAATAAATCCTAACCGCGGTACCACAGATTACAAGAAAACTCAGTATTTATATGCCTGCAAATGAGAGACAAAAGATAAAAACATCTTCTTTGTTGAAAAAGAGGAAAATCATAGAAAATGAGACTCTCAATTTCCAATTCGTGGAATTTTAGAGATGTGCGTAATGTCCAGTGAGATAGGGGAAACGAGGAAACATTAGCATCAGAGTGGTGTAATTAAGGATAATTAATCACTCGGTATATTACATTAGCTTTATTTCGAAAATATTGAGCACTTTTATGATAGATACATTATATATATATATATATATATATATATGAGGGAACAATAATAAAATATACAACAAATTTATGTATATGTATTAACTTCAAGAAGGCTTTTGACTCTGTAGAAATCCCCATGGTCATGAAGGCCATCACTCTACAATGTGTAGACCCTTTATATGTCAAAGTACAACAACATATATACAATCACAGCAACATATATACAATCATAGGCTACATAAGGACTCTGACCCCTCCTAACTCCGAAAATAAGTAAGACAAGGTGACTTATGCTCATCCAAACTCTTCGCAGCCTGCATTGAGATGATCTTCCAAAACCTGGACTGGAAGAATAGTGGAATCAAAATAGACGGCAAATATCTAAGCAACCTAAGATTCGCAGACGACATCATCCTTTTAGCAGAGAACCTATATGACCTCCAACTAATGCTAGATAAACTAAACAAGGGAAGCAAAAGAGTTGGCCTACACATGAACATCAGTAAAATAAAAATCATGTGCAACGATCACATTGAGAATTAGGACATAATTATCGAAATCGAAGATGGAAAACCGGGGAAGTAGACCAATACGGAGGACAACAGATTTCTCTGAAACACAAGAAAGAGGTAAGAGATCAAGCAAAGAATCACCCAAAGATGGCAAGCCTTTGGCAGAGCCAACTAAACCTTCAGAAATAAGTTGATCCCAATAATCCAAAAAACAAGAGTATACAACCAATGCTTTCCCCCGATAGTCACTTATGAAGATAAAAACATGGAACTTAACCAAGAGACAGACTTACAAACTGAGAAGCATGCAATGTGCACATGGTTGAATCATGCTCAACCTTATATGGAGAGATCACAAGACGGCATGGTATATATCAGGAAGAAAACAGGAGTCTGAGACATCATAGAATCTATCAGAAAACTTGAATGGCAATGGGATGTTGCAAGAATGGCAGACAACCGATAGACATCACGACTCACAACATGGATCCCAAGAGACCACATGCGAAACTGAGGCCGACAGAATACAAGATGAGGAGATGAAGAAAACAAATTTAGAAAATACTGGCCCTGCGACGCCCGCGACAGAGAAGTGTGGCGAATCCTGTGAAGGTCTAAGTCCCATGACGGTCGTTAAAAGACTGATGATGATAATGAAGATGATGATGAGTAATGGTTAAAGTAGATGTTAGTTCAAAAAAGAGTTAGATACCATAGGAGCAGTTATAAAGTGATTAATATTTTTTTCTTCAATAGCTCATTACAGATTGTAGATTCTGTTTAATTTTAATTTTTCATCAAAGTTAAACATAATGTAAAATCTGTAATAAACCATTGAACGAATCTCTACTCATTACATATATATATATATATGTGTGTGTGTGTGTGTGTGTGTGTGTATGTATATATATGTGTATGTGTGTGTATATATATATATATATATATATATATATATATATATATATATATAATAAAAAGCTGCCCACGGGTTATCATGGTAGACATTGATGGAAACGGATATCGGGGACTACGCTTCGGCAAAACCTGGTTCAAGGAACTATGAATACAATACAGCTGGATTTTCAGGGAATTACGTATACTGTAATGTCTACATTAGTAGACATTGGACGTACATCTACATCAATGATTGTCGAGTCATTTAATAAGAGATTATGTTATCTGCTTGATATTTCTCCGTACAATCGATTTATTGTAATAATTGGACCTCCTGTCAGTTTTACACCATTTGCTAAAATCAGGTGGGACTAAATTTCCTGGAAGCAGATGAGATTCTCAGTTCAGATAAGGAAAATTATCTCAAAACGGACAAAATGGAGGAATGGTTTCGGCCAAATGAAAGCGTTTGCCTGACGTGCGCAACGCCAAGACCTCAACCCAGTAGGTCATTCTCGTGACAGGCCCAAACGGGTTATTCCCAGGGCGTCTAATTTGCTGCAATTACATAACGCCAAGCGTCTTTTTAGTCGAAAATCTATAGAATTTTGCTAACACCATATCGAATCTTCATCTCGAGAAAACTCTGAGAGTTAACGTGGAAAACAAAGGCCAATCCAACTCAGACCTCAAAGGTTTGTGAGTTTGATATACCAATGTTCTGTCTTCTTTCCCTCTCTCTGCCCCTCTCTTCTCCCTCTCTCCTGATTTCCCTCTCCCTCTCTCCAACTTTCTCTCTCTCTTTCTCTCTCTCTCTCTCTCTCTCTATATATATATATATATATATAGTGAGAGAAGCTGATATATTCATTCTAGTGGTCGACACCATGCAACAATCCGACACCATTGCCTCTGTGTTCAATCATATTTCTCTCTCTCTCTCTCTCTCTCTCTCTCTCTCTCTCTCTCACTCTCTCTCTCTCTCTCTCAGCACAGCGTCCAGTGCCAAGTTCATTAACCACCATTCGGGTAGTGAAAGAATGGTCACCTGGGGCTGAGGGGGAGAAGTATATCGTCGCACGTTCACAGCGAGGCGGATGGATGAATAATTGAAGAGGAGACGTTAAAGTTTCCTTTTCAGCGTCTGAAATCTGACAATACTTACGTCAGTCATTTGGCACCCATTGTGTACATGTCCCCCCCCCCCAATGTCCGCTCTCATGGCGAGCGAATGAAGAAAATCGAGTCGCGACGATCAGAGGTGAGATGGCCAGAGCATGAAGTTGGTTCGTCCATTTCCCGAAAGGCCATAGCTGCATTAACTTGCGTTGTTTATGGCCTGATGCGAGAGCATTCCACACATCTCGAAAAGAATACTTCCGCTCTAGTTCGACAGCCAAAAAACACTGAATTAAAAAGAATGCCACTCAAAAACGCCAAAAATAGTCAAAACACACCATAAAAGATACTAAAAACATGCCCCCAAATGGTCAAAATGTTCAAGCACGCCTGCGCCAATTTAGCACTCTTTTGCGCTGTTAACTTGAGAAATATGCTGATTTTAGCGCAAAAAGCTCTTAATTGTCAACACTGGTGCCTCAAATACTCATATGTACATAGACTCACGTATGATTGATGTATGAAAAGGTATGGTTTGTTACTATGTAGAAATCCTCACGTAATCTATTTCTTTTGGCAGCATACCTTGTTGAGGATAATCAATAAATAAACTACTAAAAGTTTATAGACTAGTCATCACTGGAAACTAAATGAGTAAATCTTCAAAAATGAATCGATCGGACATAAGCTAGGGGGTCAGTTTAGTATAAATTTGCATTGTAAATCGAACTTCCCCACTAAAAACCTATTTATTGATAGTACTTTTTTTTCAATACGTAATAAGGAGTAAATGTTAAAATTTCAAGTCCTCAAGCTCTATTGGTGAGGCCTGTACGTATGATGCATACACCATCAGCCGGACTAATTTGAAAACTGAAGAAAGCTGGTCAGTCAGTCAACTGGACCAACTTGAAAACTGAATAAACCTATTTGCACAATTTTGATGACAGTTGGTTAACAGTTTCTAATAGATAGACTGTAATAAATAGAACTGATCTGGAGAGAGATAGAGAGTGTGCGTATGAGAGAGAGAGGGGAGAGAGAGAGAGATTGTTGCAAAACAATCTTCAGATCCTACCTTTTCGAATTTGGTGTTGCATCAAACGAAAGTGCACATAATTAATGTCTAGACAGATATTCAGAAAGCGAGGAATTGATGGATAAAGGAATAAGGCTTCTGTAATTCAATATAAAAACTTTTTCAGTAAATTGATGTAATAAGTTGTGATAGCGAGACGCCCTACTTTGTACGTGGGTGAATCATCCACTGACCATGTGTCCTGCTTTATTTCCTTGGCAATTGCATATCAAATCGCAACAAAAAGACTGATAACAGAAGAAATCAGATGAAAAACAGTAAGCTAATAGAAACAGTCATGTGACCAATGTCTTCTGGCAGTAATCCCTGTTGGGGTGATCAACTAAAAATTCAAAAAGTGTGTTAAGAGAATGAATTACTTTTCTCGCCTTTTGATGGGCTGTGTTCACTGAAAAGGTTCAAACGAAGGGACCAATTTAGCATAAACTTGGATCGTCAATTGAACCCTTCACTAAAGACCAATAGGATGATATGTTGAAAAAAAAATTGGTGAATGCTCCAGTTTTCAACCCTCTAGCTCCATTCGCTCTGTAGGCGTGATATGAATATAGACAGCCAGCTGCACGTGAAAACTGAAGAAACCTATGTTGACAGCTTTGGAGACAGTTTTGATTGACAGTTTCTAAAAGACAAGCATAAAGTCTTATAATCTGTTTATATACAATGAACTGATAGATATATAAAACAGGTATAATCATTTTACATGACAGATCTGGGATGAACAAAGTTCGATGATCGGAGATTAAATTTAGCTTATTATCAATTTACTCATCTAAGGAACCAACGTTTTTATCAACTGAGCTAGGGACCGTACTATATTGGAATAGATTTACATATAGCCCAGAATAAAATGGTCGAGTGACGCCACTTCCGATGCTTCTCGTGTATAAGTCTATTTTGCATATTGCAAACCGAAAGTAGAACAATTGTTGATATGGAAAGCCCGGGTAAAGGCAGCTGATTCCATAACAAGCGTAAGCGCACTAGAAATACCTCAGAGTATCAAAGATTTTACAACCCTGAAATTTTTTCTCTTCTGTTATGCTCATAACAGGCATGAATAAACCTTCCCTATCAGCTAAATTGCAGGTCAGTTTGTACCCTTCGGTTGGGTCATAAAGCAGTTATTTACCAACTCCAATTTACCAACTGGCTACTTGGCTTAGATGGTAAGAGCGGCAGCGCATTAAGATGGCCTACTTTTGGACACAGCTTATAATCCTGCAGTAGCCCATTTCTTTAATTGTTTATTCTATTCACACCGTCTAGGTCAACTGTGCTATTTATCGTGTGAAAACGGAATGTCTGTTCAAATAGAGCTGTTATTATCCAGTCGGATTATATATCTATTTCTTTTTTAAATAATTGTTGGCACTGAAAATCATGAAGAACAGATAAGGACTGTGAATGAACGTGGATGCATGTGTGTCTGTTTAATGAAATAATTCCTTGCGTACCTGTATGATAGAATTGTGTTGTTATCAGAGACTTACAATTCAGCTCAATCATTAAAACAGCTTTGTGACAATCAGTGAGGATTGTTCTTGTAGTTATTGTTGTTGTTACGGTAGAAAAATAAAATCAACTTCTGTTTGGATGTTTGACTACAGAAAACGTTGTTTTTCATGCTGTGCCACCAATTTAGATGTTTTTCATCTAAATTTAGATGTTTTTTGTCTCAGAAATTGTTATTTCGAAGATTTCCAACAAAATAAGTAATATTTTGATTTAATTCATAGTAACAAAATGAGTGACGTGTTTGATGAATTAAGTAATATTTCAATCGAATGAATATGGAAGATTGAATTCCCATTTGATTTATCAATACGAGTTATGTATTTTCTAGATTTTATATATTAAAAATCTAGATCAGTGATTCTCAATGTTTTGGGATGTTGGTTGATTTCAAAACGGGGTTGAGGTGACTTGGAGGGGGGCATTTGAACTTCCAGGGGGCATTGCAGGGGACTATTAGAAATTCATTGATATACATACTATGACATTTTCCTTTATAAAACTTTTGGACAAGATGTTGATGTCTCCTTTATGATGACAAGTTACCACATGTCTTTATAAATTTGTGTTGAGTGCTTTTCATATTTAAATTACACGAGGCGTTGGCATGTGGCAAGTTGTCATGGGGGGGGGGTTCTGAGCTTGAAAAACACTGATTTAGATGGTTCTAGGTGTTTTAAGATCTTTTTTTTTTCTTTCAACTCAACATTCCCTTTCGTGCTTGAGCCGAAAGTCAGACATATTGGCCTTGGGTAAGTCAAGAGATTTAGTCTAGTAAAAGATCAAAGACAGAATGCAGCTTCTAATGACGACTGAGTTGGGGGGGGGGTTAGTGATTGGGGCGAGTAGCAAAACGACGGGGCTGGCGTTGCTGTCGAGAAGCATGGGAGGAAACCAAGACAGATTGTAATGAGGAAAATGAAGGAAGAATATATATATATATATATATATATATATATATATATATATATATATATATATACATTCTTCCTTTCATATATATATATATATATATATATATTCTTCCTTTCATATATATATATATATATATATATATATACATATATATATATATATACATATATTATATATATATATATATATATATATATATATATATATACACACACATATATATATATATATATATATATATATATATATATATATATATATATATATATATATATATATATATATATATATATATATTAGAACGAAGTTTAATGATGTTTGGGTAAGAGATGAAGATGTGGTAGACAATCGGGGAACTTTTATGATTTTTTTCATATATCATTATATTTTCTTTTAAAAATATTGTAAAAAAAATGAAGGCCCTTTTGTATTATACGTGGATGATGAACATCTTTTTATTTGCAGTGAGCTTGGAGAACACCGTCCTGTATACCACAAACAGATTTTGTTGGGTGTTTTTTTTGTTGTTGTTTTAATCACTTGTATATTTTTTAATTTCATTTAAATTCAGAATTTTTTTCTATTTCATCAGAAAACGAAATTCTATCTTATCAAGTCAGTTGCGCCCCTTGATGTGACAGAGTATGAAAAGACATTGTGAAATAATACAATTGATTATTGATCATCAATTAAATTAGTTATCGTAAGTCCGAAAACAGGTCAAACAAGCTCAAGATCAACAGATAGTGAGACATGCGACTCCAACTAGTGACGTAAAATGTGTGTGTAATTCAATAATGAAATCTGAAAAGCATTTACTAAAAGAAAGCACCAACTAGTCATAATGTACTTACGAAAGATAAAAATCCAAGAGGAAATCAATGTCCAAGAGACTTGTAGATGGCATTACGAGAGCTTGGAGGGGCAGTGCTCTATTGATGACGATGTAGGACTCCACTAAGTAATTAATACATGCATGGATTTTTATATCATCTCAGTTTTTCGGGGGTTTTTATCACTCGAGTCGGCTTCCCTTCGGCAAGGAAAATTGAAGTGATAGTGAATTTCTACTACGAATAGATAGATAGATAGATAGATAGTGCTGACTGTTATGAGGAGTGGCCAGGAGAGAGGGACTTGAAAATCGGTATTCGATCCCCCAGGATTCCATTCTGGAATTAAAGACTGATTAATAATGCAGGAAGCTAATAGATATTTATCTTAGTAAAGCAACGAAATAAGATATCAGGGTTCATCTTAGTTATTTTTAACTTCGATGCTTATTTTTGAATAGACCATTATTCAACTGTGTTAATGAAATATAAGATTTTAAAGCATATTCAACCTGATTATGTTTGCACAATTTATTCTGGTTCATTTGAGCCAGTCAAAGTTGGAAAAAAAGCAGATTCGGACGATTTTATTCCATGAATTCTTAATGGTACCTGAAGCAGCGGAGTTTTCGAAATGGGGACGAGCGTCTTAAAGATGTAGACGTCCTTCTGTTATTGAACACATCAAATTGAGGGACTTCATTGAGGCTGACCCATGCAAAACAACTGGAGAGGTTGCAGTGGAGAGAATATCGACCATTGAATGCTTGTTCGACATTTACATCAAATTAGAAGAGCGAGAAAGCTTGGTATGTAGCGCAAAAGACCCTGAGAGGGAAGAAAAGATTCGCTTGTCTCGCAGATGACCCAGCAAAAATTGAACATACTAGGCTACAAAACTCTACCCAACCCAGCTTACTCACCAGACCTCTCTCCGACCGACTATCACTCCCTGCAAAGTAAGGTCTTCCACAACCAGGTAGCAACTCAAAACACCTCTAAAGGATTCCTTGATTCCAAGACCCCAGAATTGTATTCTTCCGAAGTAAATGGACTTATTTCTAGTTGGCGAAAATGCATGTATTCTAATTGTATTTATTTTGATTAATAACTTTTATTCTGAGCAGGCGATATATCGCTTTAAAGTTGATTACAAACTGCAATTATCTTTGCCCCAAGCAGATAGATAGATAGATAGATAGATAGATAGATAGATAGATAGATAGATGGGTGGATAGATAGATAGATAGATAGATAGATGACTTAAATAGATAGATAGATAGATAGATAGAAGACTGAAATAGATAGATAGATAGATAGATAGATAGATTGATGAATAGATAGATAGATAGATAGATAGATAGATAGATAGATAGATAGATAGATCGATAGATAGATAGATAGATAGATAGATGAAGAAACAAGATGGTTGAAATGAACAGATGAAAATAAAAGTGGATACAATGAGATTAAAATAAAGAAAAAAGTCCAGTACACCTGCTAGACAAGCAGAATCAGATCTGAAAAGAAATCTTCTGTCAAAAAGCAAACATAAGTCGGAGTCTTTTGCATATTTAATAACCAGAAGGAAATAGTTTGCGTTTTGTAGATTTCTCGCGGCCAAATTTTCTCTAGATACTTTGTGTGAATAATTGAATCCGTGGGAATTCAGTAACTGATTCCAAATCAAAAATATCAGACCTCTAAAACCCTATGAATAACCTTGTAAATAATCCATTATGTTCTAATTTCTCTCATGATAATGTATTGATACACTTAAATTGAATCAATAAATAATCTTGTTATATATCATCAAATGTCCGTTTGTTTGTCCGTCTGAAAATAAGCGCCAAGATACTAGATATGAATCTAAACAACTACAAATAAAATCCAAATGATTCTGGATAAACTGGTTTGTTTGTTTTTTTCTTGCAAATTGAGAATATTCCACTAAGGGAATACATTTTTGCAATTGGAACTTCTTGCTAAGTTGAATTTCATTAGAAGTCTCTTTTGCTATTAGAGGTACTTGTGTACAATGAAAGGAAGTCCACGAAAGCTGTGCTATTAACCTGTCCATTTACAAGAAACCCACAAGGAATCAAGCAAAGAATCACCCTAGGATGGCAAGTCTTTGGCAGGGCAAGGTCAACTTTCAAAAATAAGAAGATCCCAGTAATCCTAAAAAGAAGAGTATACACCAAATGCATCTTCTCGATAGTCATTTATTGAGCTGAAACATGGAACCCAACCGAGAGACAGACCTGCAAACTGAGAATCATGCTCCACCCCACATGGAGAGATCACAAGACAGTATATCAGGAAGAAAACAGGAGTCAGAGACATCATAGAATCTATCAGGAAATTTGAATGGCAATGGGCAAGAATGACAGACAACCGATAGACATCACGACTCACAACATGAATCTCCAGAAACCACATGCGAAACCGAGGCCGACAGAATACAAGATGGAGAGATGAACTAGAAGAATTTAGAAAATACTGGCTCCTCGCCACCCATGACAGAGAAATATGGCGGATCTTGGGGAAGGTCTATGTCCAACAACAGATGTTAAAAGACTGATGATGATGATGATGATGATGATGATAGTGGTGGTGGTGGTGATGGTGGTGGTGGTGATGGTGGTGATGGTGGTGATAAAAACGGACGCCAGACACGATTTCCACGGGATCGATACGTCTGACGTCACATCGAAGACTTAAATGTTAAGTATTGGAAAGAGACTGGCCAACAATCCAATAGGTGTGAACATAAAGAAATTGGATTGAAAAGAATCGACGTCCAGCTGTTCGTGTCGTCGTAATAATGTTGCACGAAATGGAGAGATATATCTGAAAATATCAAAATGGGGATACGATTGGCGTGGCAGTAACGACGCAGATAATGGAATCGGCGATCCAAGTTCTAACTGTGTTCACTTCACACTTGGAAAAGCACGGATCAGCCTCTACCCCTCCCACAACTATGGGTCAAATAGCAGAGCAAATCAGGTTCTCTTGAGAAGGCAACTAACAGAGGGTAGGGACAACTCTGATTCCAAACCAGGGAGTGGAGTCTCCTTAGGGGGGTTCGACGTCCAATTTGAAAGTCCTACCCACAACGCCTGAAGTCAAACTGAGGCAAGACACATTGCACGAATCCATCTCTAATCCTGGACTTCATCAGCGAGGGAGAACTCTAACAACTGGGCATTCTCCATCCGCTTTTCCTCGGTATGAGCCCTAGGGTGGACGTCCCATTGTCTATAGAGGCAGACAGAGGCTATGATTTCGAATATATATATATATATATATATATATATATATATATATATATATATATATATATATGTGTGTGTGTGTGTGTGTGTGTGTGTGTGATGGCGTTGGGGCCACTCAATAAATATGTTGTACTGCTTTTTTCTTGGTGGAATTAGGAAGACCATTCCCCCCAATTTGGCCCTGAGTTCTGATAACCTACATTTATTATAAGAACTAGTGTTCCCACACTGTCAAAAATGACAGCATACACTCTATAAATTATTAAAAATCAAAATGAATAATAATACATATCAACTGTTTTGTTACTCTACACTAAATAAATATGTTACTTTCATTGATTAAAATTAGTCAAAATAGCAATTTCTGACATTAGCCAAAAACATTTCAATTGGTAAGACTGGATTTAGATTAAGTCCCTTGATTTTAGCAGTTCACCATTATGTCTTTTAATGTTTCCCAAAGTAATGATTTTTAGACTTGTGATATGTTTTGAATAATATTCGATAAGTATGCCATTTGAATATATAGATATGATTCTTGAAATATTCCATTTAAAATTTATTATAGTTGTAAGATATCAAATTTATGTAAATTTTGTTTTGAATTAAGTTGTCAGTATATATCATTGTGCTTGGTTGGTATATTTAGTCGTAAATTAATTCAAAAACGTGACAGAAAATAAATTAGCAAAAACTCATCGAAAAATTATTTGTGTAGAATATCGATCACATGGATATAAAATCCTTTGAAAAAAAGATTGATAAACATTTAATTGAAGAAACCTATCTGTGTATGCATATCGATTATTCGACACGTGGCCATCATGTGAAATTCAGATTCGCCAAATATATAAGGCAGTGCAGTGTCGAGTTTGAAGTTTTAGGGATCAGTGGTTCTTGAAAAATCTGATGAAAGTGAGTAAGAAATTAAAGATTAATGGATCTTTTTTCAAAGTTCATAAAAATATCTCCCTTGACTTTAGCTTTATAGAAATATCCAAATTTAGGTACAAAATATCTAAGTTGGCAACACTGAAAAGTAAGTGAAATACTTGGAAGCCATACTTTCGTAGTACAACCGGATAAATCTATTTCACATGACATTGATGGAATGCTTCTCCATACATTACGTCCAATCCCTTCCAATCATTTACCTTTGGAACGGACACTGTCCTTGTTCTGTTGTTGCGTTCCGAGAACTATCTCAGACGGGTCTACGTTAAGTACGAAGTAATCTACCTGATTGGTTTTGATTCAGCTGTATCTACCAATTCAACTATATGTACTTGCAGCTAGCAACCCTCACAGACTTTTGGCAAAGCATGGCTGGTGTCGATTATAATGTCTGTACCTTGAAATCTTTGTATCATTAACAGGTTGTTGGTAATTATCAACTAAAATCATTCCTGTAGACAATATAAAACCGGACATAACTGGGTTTGAAGACTTGTTTACAATCGCAAACAGAACTATTAGAAATTGCTTTGGGAAAATTGAGCCCAATTTAAACACACATTTATGAATTCTAACAAAAATTCGCTAAAGGGCTGTTTTTTGTTGTTGTTTTTTAAGAAAATCAGAGATGTGTTCAATTTTGAGTGACTTTAATAAGAAGGGGATTTGGTAAGAAAATCTAATGGAATTTTTTCTGACCCCCTCCCCCCATTATATATCAATAAAATATCAATCAGATTCCAACAATTTTACATTTTTATGGAGATTATTTCCAATTTTAATTTTGCGAAACCTCAATGGAATATCCTTTTGATTCCAATAATATCTCAATTCAATGGAGATTATTCTCCACGAAAACTAATCCTGTTGGAATTTTATTCGATCTTGCTTCTTATCAGATTCAAATAAGCTCTGACTCAGAAAATATGAATGCAAAAAAAATAAAATATTTTCTGTTCTTTTCTTTTTTTGTTTTTGCTTTTTGATAGAATACACTTTTTGCTTTTTTTATTATTCCTTTCTTTTTATCATCAAATTGTTAATGTTTTGCTCATTACAGCTTTCTAGATACCCATGAAACATTATTATCAGAAATAATACTGTTGTACTTATCGATAAATATAAACTTTATCAAATTTCGATGTACCTGTCTTCTTTCAAAGATTTTTTTTTTACATACAATACATTTTGAGAGGTAGAGTAGCGCGTGTTTAATAATGTGATTTACCTCCCTTGTCATTCATGAGTAGATGTTAACAGAATTTTGATGAGTTGTTGACATTACCTGTCATCCATCAACAATTTAAAATTAGAAACAAACACGCCACTGACAGTAGATATGGTAGGGAGGTAGGAAAGCTACTACTTGACCTTTGAACTGTCTCCATTGGTAAACAAATCCCCAACCCACCCACGTAAATAATTGCATTTCCTCTTCAGTTTTCTGAGGGGAGTAAACAATATTTCCGAAAATCCAGTCAATTGATCATTAAATTAACTTTTAATCAAATCTCTCTGAGGTAAATTCTATTTTTGAAAGAATTTTGAAACTCAACTCAATTCTTCCAGTTATTATATCCTTCAATTATGTTGGAATCGATGACATTTTAGTCAAAAACGTAATCACGGCCTTAAACTGCTCCGATATCCTCTGTGGATACGCAAAGATTTTTTTTCTTTTTTACGGCTTATTCCATGCTATTTTGTCGTAGTTATAACCAAAATTTAACTTTCAACGAAGATATTTGATTATTGCAAAACGTTGGTAAAAGAGTGAAAAATAGTCCATGAGAGTCTCTTCTTAGAACCGACACAATGGTGGAGGTATAATCGCCCTCTGTACATTTAATCGGCATTAGAGACCCGTTTGAAAACGGGATTCCATAATAGACAGACCCGCTCCAGATTCGGATATATTCCCATCGGCAAAACAATCTGTAATTTATCAATCTTTTCATTGATCGTTCGGTTCATTTCAGTCCGTTGACAATCTATTCCCAACTGTTCATCGGTATCAGGACAATTGCCCTCAAAACATGTACCCCTCTGAGACAACTTCCCACTGGATAACTTCCCCCAGATAAATGACTTTTGACAATCACCCCCTGAACAATAGCCCCATTAAAGTGATCATTTACATGGCTAACTACTTAATTTATTCGAGCTTTAACTTTGGCTTTACAGTTGCTATGCTATTTTCAGGAGGCAATTGTCCGGGGCAATTATCCAGGAGGAAATTGTCCTAGAATCGAGCTCTTGATTTTTCTATTAGTCTAACTACTTTGTTAAATCTGTCTATTGTGTTTTGACTTTATTTTCGTATGTAAAAACAATGATAAGTGGTGATGACCAGTAACGTCATGAACTTCTAATGAAGGAGATGAAATTGGATACGTACTTTAAGAATAATACTGTATGGAGAAATGAATTCTGTTTACTTCACTTTTTGGATTTCAGTAAAGCAAAGGAGTTTGACTCTAGCGCATCCAATTTTGTTTGCTCCTTGGTAATCAGTGTTTTTTTTTTTAAATCGGTATTTCTAAAAAGTAGCGAAAATATCAATATTCCCTTCAGTGAATGTCATTGGAAAATGGAATTTAGGAAAAGCAACGATTACTTATGTTGATTTTCAAGATAATTGGCTTTCACGTCTTTGAGGATTGGCAATGCAAATCTGTTGGGCCCAAGCGGTTAATCCATTCCTGTATTGATAAGAGATGAGAAGTACCTACTCCCCGGATTCGATACCACCCAACTTTCTTTTTTTTTTTTTCGGGCTTCAAACAAATACGTTGCTCTTCAATGTTTAGCTTAGGATATGAATATATAAATAGATATAAATAGATATTTAATCCAAAAAAAATAAGCCACTGAAAATGAAAATTTGGAGCTAAAACAGTTATTTAGGCCTTTTCATTACTGGAGGCTATTTGGTAAGAGCAACACTACGTTAAAAAGGGTACGTATTATCGGTCACAGGTTCGATTTCTGCAGACCTTTTTTCTTTAATCGTTCATACTTTTTACGCTGTCTAGGCCAAATGTTACATTCATTGTGTAACAAAAGGAGAACGTTTCAAATAGAGTTTCAAAGTAATAATATATATATATATATATATATATATATATATATATATATATATATATATATATATATATATATATATATATATATATATAATTCAGATCAGTAAACTGCATGTATTCCTCAGCACAGTCGGTATAAAAAAAGGGCATGTTAAGGCACTTAAGGCAATGCTTCAAAGAGAAATTGTGTTTTTGATGTGTTGCTTTCCGTATCCACAGTTATCTCCCTTCGAGCCTCTAAGCATTAGATGTTGCAACCCCGTGGCTTATTAATTATCTGGAAAACTGTTTTGTTTCTAATTGTTGACTTTTGCGCATTTTTTATTGCAACAGCAACTTCAAAAGCTGGCCATCTGTTTCTTGAAGGGGAGAAGAAGATGAAGAAGAAGAAGAAGAAGAAGAAGAAGAAGAAGAAGAAGAAGAAGAAGAAGGAATAGAAGAAGAAATAGAAGAAGAAATAGAAGAAGAAATAGAAGAAGAAGAAGAAGAAGAAGAAAAAGAAGAAGAAGAAGAATGCAAGCAAGGGGTGAGTGAAGAAAAGAAGAAAATTTCATTAAAAGAAGAAAAACGAGTCCGGAAGCCGAAATGAAAGAATGAATTAATTTGACCCAAAAAGGTCAGAAGTGGTAGGAGGCGGAAAACAAAAACGAGAGTCGAGAAAAGAGAATAAAACAAGATTTTTAAGAGGCGAAAAGGGGGGGGAGAAAAAAAGAAAGAGAAAGAAAAGTAGGAGGGAAGAATTGAAGAAAAAAGAGAGGGAGAAAGAAACAGTGACAGAAAAAAGAAAATAACCCGAAAAAAAAGAGACAAAAAGCTGCCATCAGTAAAACGAAGAGAGTAAAAAGCTCAGGGTTAAGCCGATAAAAAAAAAGTTGATGACGAAAACTGCAAATAGACTAGGTTCAAGAGATGGTAATTACTTTGAATTTTTCCTCATCACTTTTCTCTTTCCCTATTGTCTGAAAAGCCATCTCGTTTGTGACAAGCTGACATAATGAAAAAGTTCACAGTTATTGTCTGATTCCTTTCTCAGTGACACCTCGAGTGCCATCACTCTGCGATGCTCAGTGTCTCAAATTAGGAGGTGATTACAAAATTTTGCCATTCTGAAAGTCAATTTTGAATCTGATTTTTTTTTTAAACCATCCAATTCAGATATATCTAAATAGGCAACAGAGGATAAGAAACCATTTTTTTTCTATTATGCAAAATCATTCACATATTGTCAAAACTTGAATCAGAAATAGGTAAAAACAGAACACAAATATCTCAATTTACAACAGTGGATATGAAACCATTTTTCTTTGTTTTAAAACAAACTACATTTTTCAACGTTTCAAACAGAAATTAGTGAAAACGGGTAAAAGATACCTTAATTGGAAACAGTGGAAATGAAACCATATTTTTTACTTCCAAACATCTACATTCTTCAAAATATCGATCTTAAATTGGTAAAAACAGAATAAAAATGCCTAGATTGTTAACAAGGGACATGAAACTATAAATTTTTCTTTGAAATAAACTACATCTTTCAACACTCGAATCAGAAACTTGTGAAAACTAAACAAAAATATCTATAATGGTCACAATGGACGTCAAACCATATTTTTTGTTTTTTGAAACCATCTGCAAATTTGAACACTTGAATGAGAAATTGGTAAGAACAGTACAAAAACAACTCATTTGGCAACGGTAGAAATGAAACGATATTTTATTTTTAAAAGAAACAAAAATAAGTAAATTTGTAACAATGGACTTCAAAAGACATTTTTTGTTTAAAAACCTTTCATATTTTCCAACACTCGAGTCAGAAATTGGTAAAAACAGAACAAAATATCTAGATTGTAAACAGGGGATTTGTAACAATTATTTTTTTATTTCAAAACAAACTACGTGCTTCAACACTTGAATTATGAAATGGTATAAACAGAAAAAACATATTTGAATTAACAATAGTAGGCATGACTTCATATATTTTCGTTTTAAAACCATATACGCTATAAATGGCCAAGAACAGTATAAAAATATCTAAAATGGCAACATTATGAGAGAAACGATCCGTTTTTACATTAATAACCATCTAATTGTTTCATTACTCAAAAGCAAAATGGAAAATTATCTAAATTCCAGTGGATGGACATGAAACAGTATGGTTTGGTTTTGAAAACATAAAGATTTTTCAACACCTGAATTAAAATGGCCAAAAACAGTACAAAAATACCTAAAATTGCAAAAGTATGAAGAAAATATCTGTTTTTACATTGGAAACATCTGATATTTTCATCACTGGAAACAAAATTCATGAAAATAATGGGAAATATCTGAATCGTGGTAAATATACATGAAACTGTAAAGTTTTGTTTTGAAACCATAAACATTCACCAACACTTTGATCAAAAATAGCCAAAAACAGTAGAGATTATCTGAAATTGCACAAGTAGAAAAGGAACCAACTGTTTTTACATTGAAACCATCTGATATTTTCATCACTGGAAACAAAATTCATAAAAATGATGGGAAATATCGAAATCAGGGTAAATATACATGAAACTGTAAAGTTTTGTTTTGAAACCATCAACATTTACCCAGACTTTCATCAAAAATAGCCAAAAACAGTATGAATATATATAAAATTGCACAAGTATCAAAGGAAGAAACTGTTTTTACATTGACACCATCTGATATTTTCATCACTGGAAACGAAATTCATAAAAATAATGGGAAATATCGAAATCATGGTAAATATACATGAAACTGTAAAGTTTTGTTTTGAAACATCAACATTTACCAACACTTTGATCAAAAATAGCCAAAAACAGTATGAAAATATCTAAAATTGCACAAGTGTAAAAGAAACCAACTGTTTTTACATTGAAACCATCTGATATTTTCATTACTGGAAACAAAATTGATAGAAATAATGGGAAATATCTACATCATGGTAAATGGACATGAAACTGTAAAGTTTTGTTTTGAAACCATCAACATTTACCCAGACTTTGATCAAAAAAAGCAAAAAACAGTATGAAAATATCTGAAATTGCACAAGTATAAAAGAAACCAACCGTTTTTACATTGAAACCATCTGATATTTTCATCACTGGAAACAAAATTCATGAAAATAGTGGAAAATATCTACATCATGGTAAATATACATGAAACTGTAAAGTTTTGTTTTGAAACCATCAACATTCACCAACACTTTGATCAAAAATAGCCAAAAACAGTATGAAAATATCTGAAATTGCACAAGTATAAAAGAAACCAACAGTTTTTACATTGGAACCATTTGATATTTTCATCACTGGAAACAAAATTCATGAAAATGATGGGAAATATCGAAATCATGGTAAATATACATGAAACTGTAAAGTATTGTTTTAAAAACCATCAACATTTACTCAGACTTTCATCAAAAATAGCCTAAAACAGTATGAAAATATCTAAAATTGCACAAGTATAAAAGAAACCAACTGTTTTTACATTGAAACCATCTGTTATTTTCATCACTGGAAACAAAATTCATAAAAATAATGGGAAATATCTACATCATGGTAAATATACATGAAACTGTAAAGTTTTGTTTTGGAACCATCAACATTTACCAACACTTTGATCAAAAGTAGCCAAAAACAGTATGAAAATATCTAAAATTGCACAAGTATAAAAGAAACCAACTGTTTTTACATTGAAACCATCTGATATTTTCATCACTGGAAACAAAATTCATAAAAATAATGGGGAATATCTACGGCATGGTAAATGGACATTTAACTGTAAAGTTTTGTTTTGGAACCATCAACATTTACCCACACTTTGATCAAAAATAGCCAAAAACACTATGAAAATATATAAAATTGCAGGAGTATCAAAGGAACTAACTGTTTTTACATTGACACCATCTGATATTTTCATCACTGGAAACAAAATTCATAAAAATAATGGGAAATATCGACATCATGATAAATATACATGAAACTGTAAAGTTTTGTTTTGAAACCATCAACATTTACCAACACGTTGATCAAAAATACCCAAAAACAGTATGAATATATATAAAATTCAACAAGTATAAAAGAAACCAACTGTTTTTACATTGAAACCATCTGATATTTTCATCACTGGAAACAAAATTCATAAAAATAATGGGAAATATCGAAATCATGGTAAATATACATGAAACTGTAAAGTTTTGTATTAAAACCATCAACATTTACCAACACTTTGATCAAAAATAGCCAAAAACCGTATGAAAATATCTAAAATTGCACAAGTATAAAAAAAAACAACTGTTTTTACATTGAAACCATCTGATATTTTCATCACTGGAAACAAAATTCATAAAAATAATGGGATATATCGAAAGCATGGTAAATATACATGAAACTGTAAATTTTTGTTTTGAAACCATCAACATTTACCATCACTTTGATCGAACATAGCCAAAAACAGTATGAAAATATCTAAAATTGCACAAATAAAAAAGAAACCAACTGTTTTTACATTGAAACCATCTGATATTTTCATCACTGGAAACAAAATTCATAAAAATAAAGGGAAATATCTATATCATAATAAATGGACATGATATTGTAAAGTTTTGTTTTGAAACCATCAACATTTACCAACACTTTGATCAAAAATAGCCAAAAACAGTATGAAAATATCTAAAATTGCACAAGTAAAAAAGAAACCAACTGTTTTTACATTGAAACCATCTGATATTTCCATCACTGGAAACAAAATTCATAAAAATAATGGGAAATATCGAAATCAGGGTAAATATACATGAAACTGTAAAGTTTTGTTTTGAAACCATCAACATTTACCAACACTCTGATCGAATATAGCCAAAAACAGTATGAAAATATCTAAAATTGCACAAGTAAAAAAGAAACCAACTGTTCTTACATTGAAACCATGTGATATTTTCATCACTGGAAGTTAAATTCATAAAAATAATGGGAAATATCGAAATCTTGGGAAATATTCATGAAACTGTAAAGTTTTGTTTTGAAACCATCAACATTTACCAACACATTGATCAAACATAGCCAGAAACAGTATGAAAATATCTAAAATGGCACAAATAAAAAAGAAACCAACTGTTTTTACATTGAAACCATCTGATATTTTCATCACTGGGAACAAAATTCATAATAATAATGGGAAATATCTACATCATGGTAAATATACATGAAACTGTAAAGTTTTGTTTTGAAACCATCAACATTTACCAACACTGTGATCAAAAATAGCCAAAAACAGTATGAAAATATCTAAAATTGCACAAGTATAAAAAAACCAACTGTTTTTACATTGAAACCATCTGTTATTTTCATCACTGGAAACAAAATTCATAAAAATAATGGGAAATATCTACATCATGGTAAATATACATGAAACTGTAAAGTTTTGTTTTGAAACCATCAACATTTACCAACACTTTGATCAAAAATAGCCAAAAACCGTATGAAAATATCTAAAATTGCACAAGTATAAAAGAAACCAACTGTTTTTACATTGAAACCATCTGATATTTTCATCACTGGAAACAAAATTCATAAAAATAATGGGATATATCGAAATCATGGTAAATATACATGAAACTGTAAAGTTTTGTTTTGAAACCATCAACATTTACCATCACTTTGATCGAACATGGCCAAAAACAGTATGAAAATATCTAAAATTGCACAAATAAAAAAGAAACCAACTGTTTTTACATTGAAACCATCTGATATTTTCATCACTGGAAACAAAATTCATAAAAATAATGGGAAATATCTATATCATAATAAATGGACATGATATTGTAAAGTTTTGTTTTGAAACCATCAACATTTACCAACACTTTGATCAAAAATAGCCAAAAACAGTATGAAAATATCTAAAATTGCACAAGTAAAAAAGAAACCAACTGTTTTTACATTGAAACCATCTCATATTTTAATCACTGGAAACAAAATTCATAAAAATAATGGGAAATATCGAAATCAGGGTAAATATACATGAAACTGTGAAGTTTTGTTTTGAAACCATCAACATTTACCAACACTCTGATCGAATATAGCCAAAAACAGTATGAAAATATCTAAAATTGCACAAGTAAAAAAGAAACCAACCGTTCTTACATTGAAACCATGTGATATTTTCATCACTGGAAGTTAAATTCATAAAAATAATGGGAAATATCGAAATCATGGGAAATATTCATGAAACTGTAAAGTTTTGTTTTGAAACCATGAACATTTACCAACACATTGATCAAACATAGCCAGAAACAGTATGAAAATATCTAAAATGGCACAAGTAAAAAAGAAACCAACTGTTTTTACATTGAAACCATCTGATATTTTCATCACTGGGAACAAAATTCATAATAATAATGGGAAATATCTACATCATGGTAAATATACATGAAACTGTAAAGTTTTGTTTTGAAACCATCAACATTTACCAACACGTTGATCAAAAATAGCCAAAAACAGTATGAATATATATAAAATTCAACAAGTATAAAAGAAACCAACTGTTTTTACATTGAAACCATCTGATATTTTCATCACTGGAAACAAAATTCATAAAAATAATGGGAAATATCGAAATCATGGTAAATATACATGAAACTGTAAAGTTTTGTATTGAAACCATCAACATTTACCAACACTTTGATCAAAAATAGCCAAAAACCGTATGAAAATATCTAAAATTGCACAAGTATAAAAGAAACCAACTGTTTTTACATTGAAACCATCTGATATTTTCATCACTGGAAACAAAATTCATAAAAATAATGGGATATATCGAAAGCATGGTAAATATACATGAAACTGTAAAGTTTTGTTTTGAAACCATCAACATTTACCATCACTTTGATCGAACATAGCCAAAAACAGTATGAAAATATCTAAAATTGCACAAATAAAAAAGAAACCAACTGTTTTTACATTGAAACCATCTGATATTTTCATCACTGGAAACAAAATTCATAAAAATAATGGGAAATATCTATATCATAATAAATGGACATGATATTGTAAAGTTTTGTTTTGAAACCATCAACATTTACCAACACTTTGATCAAAAATAGCCAAAAACAGTATGAAAATATCTAAAATTGCACAAGTAAAAAAGAAACCAACTGTTTTTACATTGAAACCATCTGATATTTTCATCACTGGAAACAAAATTCATAAAAATAATGGGAAATATCGAAATCATGGTAAATATACATGAAACTGTAAAGTTTTGTTTTGAAACCATGAACATTTACCAACACATTGATCAAACATAGCCAGAAACAGTATGAAAATATCTAAAATGGCACAAATAAAAAAGAAACCAACTGTTTTTACATTGAAACCATCTGATATTTTCATCACTGGGAACAAAATTCATAAAAATAATGGGAAATATCTACATCATGGTAAATACACATGAAACTGTAAAGTTTTGTTTTGAAACCATCAACATTTACCAACACTGTGATCAAAAATAGCCAAAAACCGTATGAAAATATCTGAAATTGCACAAGTATAAAAAAACCAACTGTTTTTACATTGAAACCATCTGTTATTTTCATCACTGGAAACAAAATTCATAAAAATAATGGGAAATATCTACATCATGGTAAATATACATGAAACTGTAAGGTTTTGTTTTGAAACCATCAACATTTACCAACACTGTGATCAAAAATAGCCAAAAACAGTATGAAAATATCTAAAATTGCACAAGTATAAAAAAACCAACTGTTTTTACATTGAAACCATCTGATATTTTCATCACTGGAAACAAAATTCATAAAAATAATGGGAAATATCGAAATCAGGGTAAATATACATGAAACTGTAAAGTTTTGTTTTGAAACCATCAACATTTACCAACACTCTGATCGAATATAGCCAAAAACAGTATGAAAATATCTAAAATTGCACAAGTAAAAAAGAAACCAACTGTTCTTACATTGAAACCATGTGATATTTTCATCACTGGAAGTTAAATTCATAAAAATAATGGGAAATATCGAAATCTTGGGAAATATTCATGAAACTGTAAAGTTTTGTTTTGAAACCATGAACATTTACCAACACATTGATCAAACATAGCCAGAAACAGTATGAAAATATCTAAAATGGCACAAATAAAAAAGAAACCAACTGTTTTTACATTGGAACCATCTGATATTTTCATCACTGGGAACAAAATTCATAATAATAATGGGAAATATCTACATCATGGTAAATATACATGAAACTGTAAAGTTTTGTTTTGAAACCATCAACATTTCCCAACACTGTGATCAAAAATAGCCAAAAACAGTATGAAAATATCTAAAATTGCACAAGTATAAAAAAACCAACTGTTTTTACATTGAAACCATCTGTTATTTTCATCACTGGAAACAAAATTCATAAAAATAATGGGAAATATCTACATCATGGTAAATATACATGAAACTGTAAAGTTTTGTTTTGAAACCATCAACATTTACCAACACTTTGATCAAAAATAGCCAAAAACCGTATGAAAATATCTAAAATTGCACAAGTATAAAAGAAACCAACTGTTTTTACATTGAAACCATCTGATATTTTCATCACTGGAAACAAAATTCATAAAAATAATGGGATATATCGAAATCATGGTAAATATACATGAAACTGTAAAGTTTTGTTTTGAAACCATCAACATTTACCATCACTTTGATCGAACATAGCCAAAAACAGTATGAAAATATCTAAAATTGCACAAATAAAAAAGAAACCAACTGTTTTTACATTGAAACCATCTGATATTTTCATCACTGGAAACAAAATTCATAAAAATAATGGGAAATATCTATATCATAATAAATGGACATGATATTGTAAAGTTTTGTTTTGAAACCATCAACATTTACCAACACTTTGATCAAACATAGCCAAAAACAGTATGAAAATATCTAAAATTGCACAAGTAAAAAAGAAACCAACTGTTTTTACATTGAAACCATCTCATATTTTCATCACTGGAAACAAAATTCATAAAAATAATGGGAAATATCGAAATCAGGGTAAATATACATGAAACTGTGAAGTTTTGTTTTGAAACCATCAACATTTACCAACACTGTGATCAAAAATAGCCAAAAACAGTATGAAAATATCTAAAATTGCACAAGTAAAAAAGAAACCAACCGTTCTTACATTGAAACCATGTGATATTTTCATCACTGGAAGTTAAATTCATAAAAATAATGGGAAATATCGAAATCATGGGAAATATTCATGAAACTGTAAAGTTTTGTTTTGAAACCATGAACATTTACCAACACATTGATCAAACATAGCCAGAAACAGTATGAAAATATCTAAAATGGCACAAGTAAAAAAGAAACCAACTGTTTTTACATTGAAACCATCTGATATTTTCATCACTGGGAACAAAATTCATAATAATAATGGGAAATATCTACATCATGGTAAATATACATGAAACTGTAAAGTTTTGTTTTGAAACCATCAACATTTACCAACACGTTGATCAAAAATAGCCAAAAACAGTATGAATATATATAAAATTCAACAAGTATAAAAGAAACCAACTGTTTTTACATTGAAACCATCTGATATTTTCATCACTGGAAACAAAATTCATAAAAATAATGGGAAATATCGAAATCATGGTAAATATACATGAAACTGTAAAGTTTTGTATTGAAACCATCAACATTTACCAACACTTTGATCAAAAATAGCCAAAAACCGTATGAAAATATCTAAAATTGCACAAGTATAAAAGAAACCAACTGTTTTTACATTGAAACCATCTGATATTTTCATCACTGGAAACAAAATTCATAAAAATAATGGGATATATCGAAAGCATGGTAAATATACATGAAACTGTAAAGTTTTGTTTTGAAACCATCAACATTTACCATCACTTTGATCGAACATAGCCAAAAACAGTATGAAAATATCTAAAATTGCACAAATAAAAAAGAAACCAACTGTTTTTACATTGAAACCATCTGATATTTTCATCACTGGAAACAAAATTCATAAAAATAATGGGAAATATCTATATCATAATAAATGGACATGATATTGTAAAGTTTTGTTTTGAAACCATCAACATTTACCAACACTTTGATCAAAAATAGCCAAAAACAGTATGAAAATATCTAAAATTGCACAAGTAAAAAAGAAACCAACTGTTTTTACATTGAAACCATCTGATATTTTCATCGCTGGAAACAAAATTCATAAAAATAATGGGAAATATCGAAATCATGGTAAATATACATGAAACTGTAAAGTTTTGTTTTGAAACCATGAACATTTACCAACACATTGATCAAACATAGCCAGAAACAGTATGAAAATATCTAAAATGGCACAAATAAAAAAGAAACCAACTGTTTTTACATTGAAACCATCTGATATTTTCATCACTGGGAACAAAATTCATAAAAATAATGGGAAATATCTACATCATGGTAAATACACATGAAACTGTAAAGTTTTGTTTTGAAACCATCAACATTTACCAACACTGTGATCAAAAATAGCCAAAAACCGTATGAAAATATCTGAAATTGCACAAGTATAAAAAAACCAACTGTTTTTACATTGAAACCATCTGTTATTTTCATCACTGGAAACAAAATTCATAAAAATAATGGGAAATATCTACATCATGGTAAATATACATGAAACTGTAAAGTTTTGTTTTGAAACCATCAACATTTACCAACACTGTGATCAAAAATAGCCAAAAACAGTATGAAAATATCTAAAATTGCACAAGTATAAAAAAACCAACTGTTTTTACATTGAAACCATCTGATATTTTCATCACTGGAAACAAAATTCATAAAAATAATGGGAAATATCGAAATCAGGGTAAATATACATGAAACTGTAAAGTTTTGTTTTGAAACCATCAACATTTACCAACACTCTGATCGAATATAGCCAAAAACAGTATGAAAATATCTAAAATTGCACAAGTAAAAAAGAAACCAACTGTTCTTACATTGAAACCATGTGATATTTTCATCACTGGAAGTTAAATTCATAAAAATAATGGGAAATATCGAAATCTTGGGAAATATTCATGAAACTGTAAAGTTTTGTTTTGAAACCATCAACATTTACCAACACATTGATCAAACATAGCCAGAAACAGTATGAAAATATCTAAAATGGCACAAATAAAAAAGAAACCAACTGTTTTTACATTGAAACCATCTGATATTTTCATCACTGGGAACAAAATTCATAATAATAATGGGAAATATCTACATCATGGTAAATATACATGAAACTGTAAAGTTTTGTTTTGAAACCATCAACATTTACCAACACTGTGATCAAAAATAGCCAAAAACAGTATGAAAATATCTAAAATTGCACAAGTATAAAAAAACCAACTGTTTTTACATTGAAACCATCTGTTATTTTCATCACTGGAAACAAAATTCATAAAAATAATGGGAAATATCTACATCATGGTAAATATACATGAAACTGTAAAGTTTTGTTTTGAAACCATCAACATTTACCAACACTTTGATCAAAAATAGCCAAAAACCGTATGAAAATATCTAAAATTGCACAAGTATAAAAGAAACCAACTGTTTTTACATTGAAACCATCTGATATTTTCATCACTGGAAACAAAATTCATAAAAATAATGGGATATATCGAAATCATGGTAAATATACATGAAACTGTAAAGTTTTGTTTTGAAACCATCAACATTTACCATCACTTTGATCGAACATAGCCAAAAACAGTATGAAAATATCTAAAATTGCACAAATAAAAAAGAAACCAACTGTTTTTACATTGAAACCATCTGATATTTTCATCACTGGAAACAAAATTCATAAAAATAATGGGAAATATCTATATCATAATAAATGGACATGATATTGTAAAGTTTTGTTTTGAAACCATCAACATTTACCAACACTTTGATCAAACATAGCCAAAAACAGTATGAAAATATCTAAAATTGCACAAGTAAAAAAGAAACCAACTGTTTTTACATTGAAACCATCTCATATTTTCATCACTGGAAACAAAATTCATAAAAATAATGGGAAATATCGAAATCAGGGTAAATATACATGAAACTGTGAAGTTTTGTTTTGAAACCATAAACATTTACCAACACTCTGATCGAATATAGCCAAAAACAGTATGAAAATATCTAAAATTGCACAAGTAAAAAAGAAACCAACCGTTCTTACATTGAAACCATGTGATATTTTCATCACTGGAAGTTAAATTCATAAAAATAATGGGAAATATCGAAATCATGGGAAATATTCATGAAACTGTAAAGTTTTGTTTTGAAACCATGAACATTTACCAACACATTGATCAAACATAGCCAGAAACAGTATGAAAATATCTAAAATGGCACAAGTAAAAAAGAAACCAACTGTTTTTACATTGAAACCATCTGATATTTTCATCACTGGGAACAAAATTCATAATAATAATGGGAAATATCTACATCATGGTAAATATACATGAAACTGTAAAGTTTTGTTTTGAAACCATCAACATTTACCAACACGTTGATCAAAAATAGCCAAAAACAGTATGAATATATATAAAATTCAACAAGTATAAAAGAAACCAACTGTTTTTACATTGAAACCATCTGATATTTTCATCACTGGAAACAAAATTCATAAAAATAATGGGAAATATCGAAATCATGGTAAATATACATGAAACTGTAAAGTTTTGTATTGAAACCATCAACATTTACCAACACTTTGATCAAAAATAGCCAAAAACCGTATGAAAATATCTAAAATTGCACAAGTATAAAAGAAACCAACTGTTTTTACATTGAAACCATCTGATATTTTCATCACTGGAAACAAAATTCATAAAAATAATGGGATATATCGAAAGCATGGTAAATATACATGAAACTGTAAAGTTTTGTTTTGAAACCATCAACATTTACCATCACTTTGATCGAACATAGCCAAAAACAGTATGAAAATATCTAAAATTGCACAAATAAAAAAGAAACCAACTGTTTTTACATTGAAACCATCTGATATTTTCATCACTGGAAACAAAATTCATAAAAATAATGGGAAATATCTATATCATAATAAATGGACATGATATTGTAAAGTTTTGTTTTGAAACCATCAACATTTACCAACACTTTGATCAAAAATAGCCAAAAACAGTATGAAAATATCTAAAATTGCACAAGTAAAAAAGAAACCAACTGTTTTTACATTGAAACCATCTGATATTTTCATCACTGGAAACAAAATTCATAAAAATAATGGGAAATATCGAAATCATGGTAAATATACATGAAACTGTAAAGTTTTGTTTTGAAACCATGAACATTTACCAACACATTGATCAAACATAGCCAGAAACAGTATGAAAATATCTAAAATGGCACAAATAAAAAAGAAACCAACTGTTTTTACATTGAAACCATCTGATATTTTCATCACTGGGAACAAAATTCATAAAAATAATGGGAAATATCTACATCATGGTAAATACACATGAAACTGTAAAGTTTTGTTTTGAAACCATCAACATTTACCAACATTGTGATCAAAAATAGCCAAAAACCGTATGAAAATATCTGAAATTGCACAAGTATAAAAAAACCAACTGTTTTTACATTGAAACCATCTGTTATTTTCATCACTGGAAACAAAATTCATAAAAATAATGGGAAATATCGAAATCATGGTAAATATACATGAAACTGTAAAGTTTTGTTTTGAAACCATCAACATTTACCAACACTGTGATCAAAAATAGCCAAAAACAGTATGAAAATATCTAAAATTGCACAAGTATAAAAAAACCAACTGTTTTTACATTGAAACCATCTGATATTTTCATCACTGGAAACAAAATTCATAAAAATAATGGGAAATATCGAAATCAGGGTAAATATACATGAAACTGTAAAGTTTTGTTTTGAAACCATCAACATTTACCAACACTCTGATCGAATATAGCCAAAAACAGTATGAAAATATCTAAAATTGCACAAGTAAAAAAGAAACCAACTGTTCTTACATTGAAACCATGTGATATTTTCATCACTGGAAGTTAAATTCATAAAAATAATGGGAAATATCGAAATCTTGGGAAATATTCATGAAACTGTAAAGTTTTGTTTTGAAACCATCAACATTTACCAACACATTGATCAAACATAGCCAGAAACAGTATGAAAATATCTAAAATGGCACAAATAAAAAAGAAACCAACTGTTTTTACATTGAAACCATCTGATATTTTCATCACTGGGAACAAAATTCATAATAATAATGGGAAATATCTACATCATGGTAAATATACATGAAACTGTAAAGTTTTGTTTTGAAACCATCAACATTTACCAACACTGTGATCAAAAATAGCCAAAAACAGTATGAAAATATCTAAAATTGCACAAGTATAAAAAAACCAACTGTTTTTACATTGAAACCATCTGTTATTTTCATCACTGGAAACAAAATTCATAAAAATAATGGGAAATATCTACATCATGGTAAATATACATGAAACTGTAAAGTTTTGTTTTGAAACCATCAACATTTACCAACACTTTGATCAAAAATAGCCAAAAACCGTATGAAAATATCTAAAATTGCACAAGTATAAAAGAAACCAACTGTTTTTACATTGAAACCATCTGATATTTTCATCACTGGAAACAAAATTCATAAAAATAATGGGATATATCGAAATCATGGTAAATATACATGAAACTGTAAAGTTTTGTTTTGAAACCATCAACATTTACCATCACTTTGATCGAACATAGCCAAAAACAGTATGAAAATATCTAAAATTGCACAAATAAAAAAGAAACCAACTGTTTTTACATTGAAACCATCTGATATTTTCATCACTGGAAACAAAATTCATAAAAATAATGGGAAATATCTATATCATAATAAATGGACATGATATTGTAAAGTTTTGTTTTGAAACCATCAACATTTACCAACACTTTGATCAAACATAGCCAAAAACCGTATGAAAATATCTAAAATTGCACAAGTAAAAAAGAAACCAACTGTTTTTACATTGAAACCATCTCATATTTTCATCACTGGAAACAAAATTCATAAAAATAATGGGAAATATCGAAATCAGGGTAAATATACATGAAACTGTGAAGTTTTGTTTTGAAACCATAAACATTTACCAACACTCTGATCGAATATAGCCAAAAACAGTATGAAAATATCTAAAATTGCACAAGTAAAAAAGAAACCAACCGTTCTTACATTGAAACCATGTGATATTTTCATCACTGGAAGTTAAATTCATAAAAATAATGGGAAATATCGAAATCATGGGAAATATTCATGAAACTGTAAAGTTTTGTTTTGAAACCATGAACATTTACCAACACATTGATCAAACATAGCCAGAAACAGTATGAAAATATCTAAAATGGCACAAGTAAAAAAGAAACCAACTGTTTTTACATTGAAACCATCTGATATTTTCATCACTGGGAACAAAATTCATAATAATAATGGGAAATATCTACATCATGGTAAATATACATGAAACTGTAAAGTTTTGTTTTGAAACCATCAACATTTACCAACACGTTGATCAAAAATAGCCAAAAACAGTATGAATATATATAAAATTCAACAAGTATAAAAGAAACCAACTGTTTTTACATTGAAACCATCTGATATTTTCATCACTGGAAACAAAATTCATAAAAATAATGGGAAATATCGAAATCATGGTAAATATACATGAAACTGTAAAGTTTTGTATTGAAACCATCAACATTTACCAACACTTTGATCAAAAATAGCCAAAAACCGTATGAAAATATCTAAAATTGCACAAGTATAAAAGAAACCAACTGTTTTTACATTGAAACCATCTGATATTTTCATCACTGGAAACAAAATTCATAAAAATAATGGGATATATCGAAAGCATGGTAAATATACATGAAACTGTAAAGTTTTGTTTTGAAACCATCAACATTTACCATCACTTTGATCGAACATAGCCAAAAACAGTATGAAAATATCTAAAATTGCACAAATAAAAAAGAAACCAACTGTTTTTACATTGAAACCATCTGATATTTTCATCACTGGAAACAAAATTCATAAAAATAATGGGAAATATCTATATCATAATAAATGGACATGATATTGTAAAGTTTTGTTTTGAAACCATCAACATTTACCAACACTTTGATCAAAAATAGCCAAAAACAGTATGAAAATATCTAAAATTGCACAAGTAAAAAAGAAACCAACTGTTTTTACATTGAAACCATCTGATATTTTCATCACTGGAAACAAAATTCATAAAAATAATGGGAAATATCGAAATCATGGTAAATATACATGAAACTGTAAAGTTTTGTTTTGAAACCATGAACATTTACCAACACATTGATCAAACATAGCCAGAAACAGTATGAAAATATCTAAAATGGCACAAATAAAAAAGAAACCAACTGTTTTTACATTGAAACCATCTGATATTTTCATCACTGGGAACAAAATTCATAAAAATAATGGGAAATATCTACATCATGGTAAATACACATGAAACTGTAAAGTTTTGTTTTGAAACCATCAACATTTACCAACACTGTGATCAAAAATAGCCAAAAACCGTATGAAAATATCTAAAATTGCACAAGTATAAAAAAACCAACTGTTTTTACATTGAAACCATCTGTTATTTTCATCACTGGAAACAAAATTCATAAAAATAATGGGAAATATCTACATCATGGTAAATATACATGAAACTGTAAAGTTTTGTTTTGAAACCATCAACATTTACCAACACTGTGATCAAAAATAGCCAAAAACAGTATGAAAATATCTAAAATTGCACAAGTATAAAAAAACCAACTGTTTTTACATTGAAACCATCTGATATTTTCATCACTGGAAACAAAATTCATAAAAATAATGGGAAATATCTACATCATGGTAAATATACATGAAACTGTAAAGTTTTGTTTTGAAACCATCAACATTTACCAACACTGTGATCAAAAATAGCCAAAAACAGTATGAAAATATCTAAAATTGCACAAGTATAAAAAAACCAACTGTTTTTACATTGAAAACATCTGATATTTTCATCACTGGAAACAAAATTCATGAAAATAATGGGAAATGTCGAAATCATGGTAAATTGACATGAAACTGTAAAGTTTTGTTTTGAAACCATCAACATTTACCAACACTTTGATCAAAAATAGCCAAAAACAGTATGTAAATATCTCAAATTGCAGAAGTATCAAAAAACCAACTGTTTTTACATTGAAACCATCTGATATTTTCATCACTGGAAACAAAATTCATGAAAATAATGGGAAATATCGGAATCATGGTAAATATACATGAAACTGTAAAGTTTTGTTTTGAAACCATCAACATTTACCAACACTTTGATCAAAAATAGCCAAAAACAGTATGAAAATATCTAAAATTGCACAAGTAAAAAAGAAACCAACTGTTTTTACATTGAAACCATCTGATATTTTCATCACTGGAAACAAAATTCATAAAAATAATCGTAAATATCGAAATCATGGTAAATATACATGAAACTGTAAAGTTTTGTTTTGAAACCATCAACATTTACCGACACATTGATCGAACAGAGCCAAAAACAGTACGAAAATATCTAAAATTGCACAAGTAAAAAAGAAACCAACTGTTTTTACATTGAAACCATCTGATATTTTCATCACTGGAAACTAAATTCATAAAAATAATGGGAAATATCGAAATCATGGGAAATATTCATGAAACTATAAAGTTTTGTTTTGAAACCATCAACATTTACCAACACTTTGATCAAACATAGCCAAAAACCGTATGAAAATATCTAAAATTGCACAAGTATAAAAGAAACCAACTGTTTTAACATTGAAACCATCTGATATTTTCATCACTGGAAACAAAATTCATAAAAATAATGGGAAATATCGAAATCATGGTAAATATACATGAAATTGTAAAGTTTTGTTTTGAAACCATCAACATTTACCTACACTTTGATCAAAAATAGCCAAAAACAGTATGTAAATATCTCAAATTGCAGAAGTATCAAAAAACCAACTGTTTTTACATTGAAACCATCTGATATTTTCATCACTGGAAACAAAATTCATGAAAATAATGGGAAATATCTACATCATGGGAAATATTCATGAAACTGTAAAGTTTTGTTTTGAAACCATGAACGTCTACCAACACTTTGATCAAAAATAGCCAAAAACAGTATGAAAATATCTAAAATTGCACAAGTAAAAAGAAACCAACTGTTTTTACATTGAAACCATCTGATATTTTCATCACTGGAAACAAAATTCATAAAAATAATCGTAAATATTGAAATCATGGTAAATATACATGAAACTGTAAAGTATTGTTTTGAAACCATCAACATTTACCAACACATTGATCGAACAGAGCCAAAAACAGTACGAAAATATCTAAAATTGCACAAGTAAAAAAGAAACCAACTGTTTTTACATTGAAACCATCTGATATTTTCATCACTGGAAACTAAATTCATAAAAATAATGGGAAATATCGAAATCATGGGAAAAAATCATGAAACTATAAAGTTTTGTTTTGAAACCATCAACATTTACCAACACTTTGATCAAAAATAGCCAAAAACAGTATGAAAATATCTAAAATTGCACAAGTATAAAAGAAACCAACTGTTTTAACATTGAAACCATCTGATATTTTCATCACTGGAAACAAAATTCATAAAAATAATGGGAAATATTGAAATCATGGTAAATGGACATGAAATTGTAAAGTTTTGTTTTGAAACCATCAACATTTACCTACACTTTGATCAAAAATAGCCAAAAACAGTATGTAAATATCTCAAATTGCAGAAGTATCAAAAAACCAACTGTTTTTACATTGAAACCATCTGATATTTTCATCACTGGAAACAAAATTCATGAAAATAATGGGAAATATCGGAATCATGGTAAATATACATGAAACTGTAAAGTTTTGTTTTGAAACCATCAATATTTACCAACACTTTGATCAAAAATACCCAAAAACAGTATGAAAATATCTAAAAATGCACAGGTATAAAAGATACCAACTGTTTTTACATTGACACCATCTGATATTTTCATCACTGGAAACAAAATTCATAAAAATAATGGGAAATATCTACATCATGGTAAATATACATGAAACTGTAAAGTTTTGTTTTGAAACCATCAACATTTACCAACACTTTGATCAAAAGTAGCCAAAAACAGTATGAAAATATCTAAAATTGCACAAGTATAAAAGAAACCAACTGTTTTTACATTGAAACCATCTGATATTTTCATCACTGCAAGCAAAATTCACAAAAATAATGGGAAATATCGAAATCATGGTAAATGGACATGAAACTGTAAAGTATTGTTTTGAAACCATCAACATTTACCAACATTTTGATCAAAAATAGCCAAAAACAGTATGAAAATATCTAAAATTGCACAAGTATATAAGAAACCAACTGTTTTTACATTGAAACCATCTGGTATTTCCATCACTGGAAACAAAATTCATAAAAATAATGGGAAATATCGAAATCATGGTAAATATACATGAAACTGTAAAGTTTTGTTTTGAAACCATTAACATTTACCAACACTTTGATCAGAAATAGCCAAAAACAGTATGAAAATATCTAAAATTGCACAAGTATAAAAGAAACTAACTGTTTTTACATTGAAACCATCTGATATTTTCATCACTGGAAACTAAATTCATAAAAATAATGGGAAATATCGAAATCATGGTAAATATACATGAAACTGTAAAGTTTTGTTTTGAAACCATCAACATTTACCAACACTTTGATCAAAAATAGCCAAAAACAGTATGAATATATATAAAATTCAACAAGTATAAAAGAAACCAACTGTTTTTACATTGAAACCATCTGATATTTCCATCACTGGAAACAAAATTCATAAAAATAATGGGAAATATCTACATCATGGTAAATATACATGAAACTGTAAAGTTTTGTTTTGAAACCATCAACATTTACTAACACTTTGATCGAAAATAGCCAAAAACAGTATGAAAATATCCAAAATTGCACAAGTAAAAAAGAAACCAACTGTTTTTACATTGAAACCATCTGATATTTTCATCACTGGAAGCTAAATTCATAAAAATAATGGGAAATATCTATATCATGGTAAATATACATGAAACTGTAAAGTTTTGTTTTGAAACCATCAACATTTACCAACACTTTGATCAAAAATAGCCAGAAACAGTATGAATATATATAAAATTCAACAAGTATAAAAAAAACCAACTGTTTTTACATTGAAACCATCTGATATTTTCATCACTGGAAACAAAATTCATAAAAATAATGGGATATATCCACATCATGGTAAATATACATGAAACTGTAAAGTTTTGTTTTGAAACCATCAACATTTACCAACACTTTGTTGAATTATAGCCAAAAACAGTATGAATATATATATTTTTCAACAAGTATAAAAGAAACCAACTGTTTTTACATTGAAATCATCTGATATTTTCATCACTGGAGACAAAATTCATAAAAATAATGGGAAATATCGAAATCATGGTAAATATACATGAAACTGTAAAGTTTTGTTTTGAAACCATCAACATTTACCAACACTTTGATCAAAAATAGCCAAAAACAGTATGAATATATATAAAATTCAACAAGTATAAAAGAAACCAACTGTTTTTACATTGAAACCATCTGATATTTTCATCACTGGAAACGAAATTCATAAAAATAATGGGAAATATCTACATCATTGTAAATATACATGAAACTGTAAAGTTTTGTTTTGAAACCATCAACATTTACTAACACTTTGATCGAAAATAGCCAAAAACAGTATGAAAATATCCAAAATTGCACAAGTAAAAAAGAAACCAACTGTTTTTACATTGAAACACTCTGATATTTTCATCACTGGAAGCTAAATTCATAAAAATAATGGGAAATATCTACATCATGGTAAATATACATGAAACTGTAAAGTTTTGTTTTGAAACCATCAACATTTACCAACACTTTGATCAAAAATAGCCAGAAACAGTATGAATATATATAAAATTCAACAAGTATAAAAAAAACCAACTGTTTTTACATTGAAACCATCTGATATTTTCATCACTGGAAACAAAATTCATAAAAATAATGGGATATATCCACATCATGGTAAATATACATGAAACTGTAAAGTTTTGTTTTGAAACCATCAACATTTACCAACATTTTGATCAAAAATAGCCAAAAACAGTATGAAAATATCTAAAATTGCACAAGTATATAAGAAACCAACTGTTTTTACATTGAAACCATCTGGTATTTCCATCACTGGAAACAAAATTCATAAAAATAATGGGAAATATCGAAATCATGGTAAATATACATGAAACTGTAAAGTTTTGTTTTGAAACCATCAACATTTACCAACACTTTGATCAAACATAGCGAAAAACAGTATGGAAATATCTAAAATTGCACAAGTATAAAAGAAACCAACTGTTTTTACATTGAAACCATCTGATATTTTCATCACTGGAAACAAAATTCATAAAAATAATGGGAAATATCTACATCATTTTAAATATACATGAAACTGTAAAGTTTTGTTTTGAAACCATCAACATTTACCAACACTTTGATCAAAAATAGCCGAAAACAGTATGAAAATATCTAAAATTGCACAAGTATAAAAGAAACCAACTGTTTTTACATTGAAACCATCTGATATTTTCATCACTGGAAGCTAAATTCATAAAAATAATGGGAAATATCTACATCATGGTAAATATACATGAAACTGTAAAGTTTTGTTTTGAAACCATCAACATTTACCAACACTTTGATCAAAAATAGCCAAAAACAGTATGAAAATATATAAATTGCACAAGTACAAAAGAAACCAACTGTTTCTACATTGAAACCATCTGATATTTTCATCACTGGAAACGAAATTCATAAAAATAATGGGAAATATCGAAATCATGGTAAATATACATGAAACTGTAAAGTTTTGTTTTGAAACCATCAACATTTACTAACACTTTGATCGAAAATAGCCAGAAACAGTATGAAAATATCCAAAATTGCACAAATAAAAAAGAAATCAACTGTTTTTACATTGAAACCATCTGATATTTTCATCACTGGAAGCTAAATTCATAAAAATAATGGGAAATATCTACATCATGGTAAATATACATGAAACTGTAAAGTTTTGTTTTGAAACCATCAACATTTACCAACACTTTGATCAAAAATAGCGAAAAACAGTATGAATATATATAAAATTCAACAAGTATAAAAGAAACCAACTGTTTTTACATTGAAACCATCTGATATTTTCATCACTGCAAGCAAAATTCATAAAAATAATGGGAAATATCGAAATCATGGTAAATGGACAAGAAACTGTAAAGTATTGTTTTGAAACCATCAACATTTACCAACACTTTGATCAAAAATAGCCAAAAACAGTATGAATATATATAAAATTCAACAAGTATAAAAGAAACCAACTGTTTTTACATTGAAACCATCTGATATTTTCATCACTGGAAACAAAATTCATAAAAATAATTAGAAATATTGAAATCATGGTAAATGGACATCAAACTGTAAAGTTTTGTTTTGAAACCATCAACATTTACCAACACTTTGATCAAAAATAGCCAAAAACAGTATGAATATATATAAAATTCAACAAGTATAAAAGAAACCAACTGTTTTTACATTGAAACCATCTGATATTTTCATCACTGGAAACAAAATTCATAAAAATAATGGGATATATCCACATCATGGTAAATATACATGAAACTGTAAAGTTTTGTTTTGAAACCATCAACATTTACCAACACTTTGATCAAAAATAGCGAAAAACAGTATGAATATATATAAAATTCAACAAGTATAAAAGAAACCAACTGTTTTTACATTGAAACCATCTGATATTTTCATCACTGGAGACAAAATTAATAAATAATGGGAAATATCTACATCATGGTAAATATACATGAAACTGTAAAGTTTTGTTTTGAAACCATCAACATTTACCAACACTTTGATCAAAAATAGCCAAAAACAGTATGAAAATATCTAAAATTGCACAAGTATAAAAGAAACCAACTGTTTTTACATTGAAACCATCTGATATTTTCATCACTGGAAACGAAATTCATAAAAATAATGGGAAATTTCTACATCATGGTAAATATACATGAAACTGTAAAGTTTTGTTTTGAAACCATCAACATTTACCAACACTTTGATCAAAAATAGCCAAAAACAGTATGAAAATATCTAAAATTGCACAAGTATAAAAGAAACCAACTGTTTTTACATTGAAACCATCTGATATTTTCATCACTGGAAACAAAATTCATAAAAATAATGGGAAATATCGAAATCATGGTAAATATACATGAAACTGTAAAATTTTGTTTTTAAACCATCAACATTTACCAACACTTTGATCAAACATAGCCAAAAACAGTATGAAAATATCTAAAATTGCACAAGTATAAATGAAACCAACTGTTTTTACATTGAAACCATCTGATATTTTCATCACTGGAAGCTAAATTCATAAAAATAATGGGAAATATCTACATCATAGTAAATGGACATGAAAGTGTAAAGTTTTGTTTTGAAACCATCAACATTTACCGACACTTTGATCAAACATAGCCAAAAACAGTATGAAAATATCTAAAATTGCAAAAGTATAAAAGAAACCAACTGTTTTTACATTGAAACCATCTGATATTTTCATCACTGGGAACTAAATTCATAAAAATAATGGGAAATATCTATATCATAGGAAATGGACATGAAACTGTAAAGTTTTGTTTTGAAACCATCAACATTTACCAACACTTTGATCAAACATAGCCAAAAACAGTATGGAAATATCTAAAATTGCACAAGTATAAAAGAAACCAACTGTTTTTACATTGACACCATCTGATAATTTCATCACTGGAAGATAAATTCATAAAAATAATGGGAAATATCGAAATCATGGTAAATATACATGAAACTGTAAAGTTTTGTTTTGAAACCATCAACATTTACCAACACTTTGATTAAAAATACCCAAAAACAGTATGAAAATATCCAAAATTGCACAAGTAAAAAAGAAACCAACTGTTTTTACATTGAAACCATATGATATTTTCATCACTGGAAGGTAAATTCATAAAAATAATGGGAAATATCGAAATCATGGTAAATATACATGAAACTGTAAAGTTTTGTTTTGAAACCATCAACATTTACCAACACTTTGATCAAAAATACCCAAAAACAGTATGAAAATATCTAAAATTGAACAAGTATAAAAGAAACCAACTGTTTTTACATTGAAACCATCTGATATTTCCATCACTGGAAACAAAATTCATAAAAATAATGGGAAATATCTACATCATAGTAAATGGACATGAAACTGTAAAGTTTTGTTTTGAAACCATCAACATTTACCAACACTTTGATCAAACGTAGCCAAAAACAGTATGGAAATATCTAAAATTGCACAAGTATGAAAGAAACCAACTGTTCTTACATTGAAACCATCTGATATTTTCATCACTGGAAGCAAAATTCATAAAAATAATGGGAAATATCGAAATCATGGTAAATATACATGAAACTGTAAAGTTTTGTTTTGAAACCATCAACATTTACCAACACTTTGATAAAAAATAGCCGAAACCAGTATGAAAATATCTAAAATTGCACAAGTATAAAAGAAACCAACTGTTTTTACATTGAAACCATCTGATATTTTCATCACTGGGAACAAAATTCATAAAAATAATGGGAAATATCTACATCATAGTATATGGACATGAAACTGTAAGTTTTGTTTTGAAACCATCAACATTTACCAACACTTTGATCAAACGTAGCCAAAAACAGTATGGAAATATCTAAAATTGCACAAGTATAAAAGAAACCAACTGTTTTTACATTGAAACCATCTGATATTTTCATCACTGGAAGCAAAATTCATAAAAATAATGGGAAATATCTACATCATGGTAAATATACATGAAACTGTAAAGTTTTGTTTTGAAACCATCAACATTTACCAACACTTTGATCAAAAATACCCAAAAACAGTATGAAAATATCTAAAATTGCACAAGTATAGAAGATACCAACTGTTTTTACATTGAAACCATCTGATATTTTCATCACTGGAAGCAAAATTCATAAAAATAATGGGAAATATCTACATCATGGTAAATATACATGAAACTGTAAAGTTTTGTTTTGAAACCATCAACATTTACCAACACTTTGATCAAACATAGCCAAAAACAGAATGAAAATATCTAAAATTGCACAAGTATAAAAGAAACCAACTGTTTTTACATTGAAACCATCTGATATTTCCCTCACTGGAAACAAAATTCATAAAAATAATGGGAAATATCGAAATCATGGTAAATATACATGAAACTGTAAAGTTTTGTTTTGAAACTATCAACATTTACTAACACTTTGATCAAAAATAGCCAAAAACAGTATGAAAATATCTAAAATTGCACAAGTAAAAAATAAACCAACTGTTTTTACATTGAAACCATCTGATATTTTCATCACTGGAAGCTAAATTCATAAAAATAATGGGAAATATCGAAATCATGGTAAATATACATGAAACTGTAAAGTTTTGTTTTGAAACCATCAACATTTACCAACACTTTGATCAAAAATACCCAAAAACAGTATGAATATATATAAAATTGCACAAGTATAAAAGAAACCAACTGTTTTTACATTGAAACCATCTGATATTTTCATCACTGGAAACAAAATTCATAAAAATAATGGGATATATCCACATCATGGTAAATATACATGAAACTGTAAAGTTTTGTTTTGAAACCATCAACATTTACCAACACTTTGATCAAACAGAGTAAAAAACAGTATGAAAATATCTAAAATTGCACAAGTATAAAAGAAACCAACTGTTTTTACATTGAAACCATCTGATATTTTCATCACTGGAAACAAAATTCATAAAAATAATGGGAAATATCTACATCATGGTAAATGGACATAAAACTGTAAAGTTTTGTTTTGAAACTTTCAACATTTACCAACACTTTGATCAAATATAGCCAAAAACAGTATGAAAATATCTGAAATTGCACAAGTATAAAAGAAACCAACTGTTTCTACATTGAAACCATCTGATATTTCCATCATTGGAGACAAAATTGATAAAAATAATGGGAAATATTGAAATCATGGTAAATGGACATGAAATTGTAAAGATTTGTTTTGAAACCATCAACATTTACCAACACTTTGATCAAAAGTAGCCAAAAACAGTATGAAAATATCTAAAATTGCACAAGTATAAAAGAAACCAACTGTTTTTACATTGAAACCATCTGATATTTTCATCACTGGAAACAAAATTCATAAAAATAATGGGAAATATCTACATCATGGTAAATGGACATAAAACTGTAAAGTTTTGTTTTGAAACCTTCAACATTTACCAACACTTTGATCAAATATAGCTAAAAACAGTATGAAAATATCCAAAATTGCACAAGTAAAAAAGAAACCAACTGTTTTTACATTGACACCATCTGATATTTTCATCACTGGAAGCTAAATTCATAAAAATAATGGGAAATATCTACATCATGGTACATATACATGAAACTGTAAAGTTTTGTTTTGAAACCATCAATATTTACCAACACTTTGATCAAAAATAGCCAAAAACAGTATGAAAATATCTAAAATTGCACAAGTATAAAAGAAACCAACTGTTTTTACATTGAAACCATCTGATATTTTCATCACTGGAAACTAAATTCATAAGAATAATGGGAAATATCTACATCATGGTAAAAATACATGAAACTGTAAAGTTTTGTTTTGAAACCATCAACATTTACCAACACTTTGATCAAAAATAGCCAAAAACAGTATGAAAATATCTAAAATTGCACAAGTATAAAAGAAACCAACTGTTTTTACATTGAAACCATCTGATATTTTCATCACTGGAAGCTAAATTCATAAAAATAATGGGAAATATCGAAATCATGGTAAATATACATGAAACTGTAAAGTTTTGTTTTGAAACCATCAACATTTACCAACATTTTGATCAAAAATAGCCAAAAACAGTATGAAAATATCTAAAATTGCACAAGTATAATAGATACCAATTGTTTTTACATTGAAACCATCTGATATTTTCATCACTGGAAACAAAATTCATAAGAATAATGGGAAATATCTACATCATGGTAAAAATACATGAAACTGTAAAGTTTTGTTTTGAAACCATCAACATTTACCAACACTTTGATCAAAAATAGCCAAAAACAGTATGAATATATATAAAATTGCACAAGTATAAAAGAAACCAACTGTTTTTACATTGAAACCATCTGATATTTTCATCACTGGAAACAAAATTCATAAAAATAATGGGATATATCCACATCATGGTAAATATACATGAAACTGTAAAGTTTTGTTTTGAAACCATCAACATTTACCAACACTTTGATCAAACATAGTAAAAAACAGTATGAAAATATCTAAAATTGCACAAGTATAAAAGAAACCAACTGTTTTTACATTGACACCATCTGATAATTTCATCACTGGAAGATAAATTCATAAAAATAATGGGAAATATCGAAATCATGGTAAATATACATGAAACTGTAAAGTTTTGTTTTGAAACCATCAACATTTACCAACACTTTGATCAAAAATAGCCAAAAACAGTATGAAAATATCTGAAATTGCATAAGTATAAAAGAAACCAACTGTTTCTACATTGAAACCATCTGATATTTCCATCATTGGAGACAAAATTGATAAAAATAATGGGAAATATTGAAATCATGGTAAATGGACATGAAATTGTAAAGATTTGTTTTGAAACCATCAACATTTACCAACACTTTGATCAAAAGTAGCCAAAAACAGTATGAAAATATCTAAAATTGCACAAGTAAAAAAGAAACCAACTGTTTTTACATTGACACCATCTGATATTTTCATCACTGGAAGCTAAATTCATAAAAATAATGGGAAATATCTACATCATGGTAAATATACATGAAACTGTAAAGTTTTGTTTTGAAACCATCAATATTTACCAACACTTTGATCAAAAATAGCCAAAAACAGTATGAAAATATCTAAAATTGCACAAGTATAAAAGAAACCAACTGTTTTTACATTGAAACCATCTGATATTTTCATCACTGGAAACTAAATTCATAAGAATAATGGGAAATATCTACATCATGGTAAAAATACATGAAACTGTAAAGTTTTGTTTTGAAACCATCAACATTTACCAACACTTTGATCAAAAATAGCCAAAAACAGTATGAAAATATCTAAAATTACACAAGTATAAAAGAAACCAACTGTTTTTACATTGAAACAATCTGATATTTTCATCACTGGAAACTAAATTCATAAGAATAATGGGAAATATCTACATCATGGTAAAAATACATGAAATTGTAAAGTTTTGTTTTGAAACCGTCAACATTTACCAACACTTTGATCAAAAATAGCCAAAAACAGTATGAAAATATCTAAAATTGCACAAGTATAAAAGAAACCAACTGTTTTTACATTGAAACCATCTGATATTTTCATCACTGGAAGCTGAATTCATAAAAATAATGGGAAATATCGAAATCATGGTAAATATACATGAAACTGTAAAGTTTTGTTTTGAAACCATCAATATTTACCAACACTTTGATCAAAAATAGCCAAAAACAGTATGAAAATATCTAAAATTGCACAAGTATAAAAGAAACCAACTGTTTTTACATTGAAACCATCTGATATTTTCATCACTGGAAACTAAATTCATAAGAATAATGGGAAATATCTACATCATGGTAAAAATACATGAAATTGTAAAGTTTTGTTTTGAAACCATCAACATTTACCAACACTTTGATCAAAAATAGCCAAAAACAGTATGAAAATATCTAAAATTGCACAAGTATAAAAGAAACCAACTGTTTTTACATTGAAACCATCTGATATTTTCATCACTGGAAACAAAATTCATAAAAATAATGGGAAATATCTACATCATGGTAAAAATACATGAAACTGTAAAGTTTTGTTTTGAAACCATCAACATTTACCAACACTTTGATCAAAAATAGCCAAAAACCGTATGAAAATATCTAAAATTGCACAAGTATAAAAGAAACCAACTGTTTTTACATTGAAACCATCTGATATTTTAATCACTGGAAACAAAATTCATAAGAATAATGGGAAATATCTACATCATGGTAAAAATACATGAAATTGTAAAGTTTTGTTTTGAAACCATCAACATTTACCAATATTTTGATCAAAAATAGCCAAAAACAGTATGAAAATATCTAAAATTGCACAAGTATAAAAGAAACCAACTGTTTTTACATTGAAACCATCTGATATTTTCATCACTGGGAACAAAATTCATAAGAATAATGGGAAATATCGAAATCATGGTGAATATACATGAAACTGTAAAGTTTTGTTTTGAAACCATCAACATTTACCAACATTTTGATCAAAAATAGCCAAAAACAGTATGAAAATATCTAAAATTGCACAAGTATAATAGATACCAATTGTTTGTACATTGAAACCATCTGATATTTTCATCACTGGAAACAAAATTCATAAAAATAATGGGAAATATCTACATCATGGTAAAAATACATGAAATTGTAAAGTTTTGTTTTGAAACCATCAACATTTACCAAAACTTTGATCAAAAATAGCCAAAAACAGTATGAAAATATCTAAAATTGCACAAGTATAAAAGAAACCAACTGTTTTTACATTGACACAATCTGATATTTTCATCACTGGAAACAAAATTCATAAGAATAATGGGAAATATCGAAATCATGGTGAATATACATGAAACTGTAAAGTTTTGTTTTGAAACCATCAGCATTTACCAACACTTTGATCAAAAATAGCCAAAAACAGTATGAAAATATCTAAAATTGCACAAGTATAAAAAAAAACAACTGTTTTTACATTGAAACCATCTGATATTTCCATCACTGGAAACTAAATTCATAAAAATAATGGGAAATATCTACATCATGGTAAATATACATGAAACTGTAAAGTTTTGTTTTGAAACCATCAACATTTACCAACACTTCGATCAAAAATAGCCAAAAACAGTATGAAAATATCTAAAATTGCACAAGTATAAAAGAAACCAACTGTTTTTACATTGAAACCATCTGATATTTTCATCAATGGAAACAAAATTCATAAAAATAATGGGAAATATCGAAATCATGGTAAATATACATGAAACTGTAAAGTTTTGTTTTGAAACCATCAACATTTACCAACACTTTGATCAAAAGTAGCCAAAAACAGTATGAAAATATCTAAAATTGCACAAGTATAAAAAAAAACAACTGTTTTTACATTGAAACCATCTGATATTTTCATCACTGGAAACAAAATTCATAAAAATAATGGGAAATATTGAAATTATGGTAAATATACATGAAACTGTAGAGTTTTGTTTTGAAACCATCAACATTTACCAACACTTTGATCAAAAGTAGCCAAAAACAGTATGAAAATATCTAAAATTGCACAAGTATAAAAGGAACCAACTTTTTTTACATTGAAACCATCTGATATTCCAATCACTGGAGACAAAATTGATAAAAATAATGGGAAATATTGAAATCATGGTAAATGGACATGAAATTGTAAAGTTTTGTTTTGAAACCATCAACATTTACCAACACTTTGATCAAAAATAGCCAAAAACTGTATGTAAATCTAAAATTGCACGAGTATAAAAGAAACCAACTGTTTTTACATTGAAACCATCTGATATTTTCATCACTGGAAACAAAATTCATGAAAATAATGGGAAATATCTACATCATGGTAAATATACATGGAACTGTGAAGTTTGGTTTTGAAACCATCAACATTTACCAACACTTTGATCAAAAATAGCCAAAAACTGTATGAAAATATCTAAAATTGCACAAGTATAAAAGAAACCAACTGTTTTTACATTGAAACCATCTGATATTTTCATCACTGGAAGCTAAATTCATAAAAATAATGGGAAATATCTACATCATGGTAAATATACATGAAACTGTAAAGTTTTGTTTTGAAACCATCAATATTTACCAACACTTTGATCAAAAATAGCCAAAAACAGTATGAAAATATCTAAAATTGCACGAGTATAAAAGAAACCAACTGTTTTTACATTTAACCATCTGATATTTTCATCAATGGAAACAAAATTCATAAGAATAATGGGAAATATCTACATCATGGTAAAAATATATGAAATTGTAAAGTTTTGTTTTGAAACCATCAACATTTACCAACACTTTGATCAAAAATAGCCAAAAACAGTATGAAAATATCTAAAATTGCACGAGTATAAAAGAAACCAACTGTTTTTACATTGAAACCATCTGATATTTTAATCACTGGAAACAAAATTCATAAGAATAATGGGGAAATATCTACATCATGGTAAAAATACATGAAATTGTAAAGTTTTGTTTTGAAACCATCAACATTTACCAACATTTTGATCAAAAATAGCCAAAAACAGTATGAAAATATCTAAAATTGCACAAGTATAAAAGATACCAACTGTTTTTACATTGAAACCATCTGATATTTTCATCACTGGAAACTAAATTCATAAAAATAATGGGAAATATCTACATCATGGTAAAAATACATGAAATTGTAATGTTTTGTTTTGAAACCATCAACATTTACCAACACTTTGATCAAAAATAGCCAAAAACAGTATGAAAATATCTAAAATTGCACAAGTATAAAAGAAACCAACTGTTTTTACATTGACACCATCTGATATTTTCATCACTGGAAAGTAAATTCATAAGAATAATGGGAAATATCTACATCATGGTAAAAATATATGAAATTGTAAAGTTTTGTTTTGAAACCATCAACATTTACCAACACTTTGATCAAAAATAGCCAAAAACAGTATGAAAATATCTAAAATTGCACAAGTATAAAAGAAACCAACTGTTTTTACATTGAAACCATCTGATATTTTCATCACTGGAAACAAAATTCATAAGAATAATGGGAAATATCGAAATCATGGTAAATATACATGAAACTGTAAAGTTTTGTTTTGAAACCATCAACATTTACCAACATTTTGATCAAAAATAGCCAAAAACAGTATGAAAATATCTAAAATTGCACAAGTATAATAGATACCAATTGTTTTTACATTGAAACCATCTGATATTTTCATCACTGGAGACAAAATTCATAAAAATAATGGGAAATATCTACATCATGGTAAAAATACATGAAATTGTAAAGTTTTGTTTTGAAACCATCAACATTTACCAACACTTTGATCAAAAATAGCCAAAAACAGTATGAAAATATCTAAAATTGCACAAGTATAAAAAAAAACAACTGTTTTTACATTGAAACCATCTGATATTTTCATCACTGGAAACAAAATTCATAAAAATAATGGGAAATATTGAAATTATGGTAAATATACATGAAACTGTAGAGTTTTGTTTTGAAACCATCAACATTTACCAACACTTTGATCAAAAGTAGCCAAAAACAGTATGAAAATATCTAAAATTGCACAAGTATAAAAGGAACCAACTTTTTTTACATTGAAACCATCTGATATTCCAATCACTGGAGACAAAATTGATAAAAATAATGGGAAATATTGAAATCATGGTAAATGGACATGAAATTGTAAAGTTTTGTTTTGAAACCATCAACATTTACCAACACTTTGATCAAAAATAGCCAAAAACTGTATGTAAATCTAAAATTGCACGAGTATAAAAGAAACCAACTGTTTTTACATTGAAACCATCTGATATTTTCATCACTGGAAACAAAATTCATGAAAATAATGGGAAATATCTACATCATGGTAAATATACATGGAACTGTGAAGTTTGGTTTTGAAACCATCAACATTTACCAACACTTTGATCAAAAATAGCCAAAAACTGTATGAAAATATCTAAAATTGCACAAGTATAAAAGAAACCAACTGTTTTTACATTGAAACCATCTGATATTTTCATCACTGGAAGCTGAATTCATAAAAATAATGGGAAATATCTACATCATGGTAAATATACATGAAACTGTAAAGTTTTGTTTTGAAACCATCAATATTTACCAACACTTTGATCAAAAATAGCCAAAAACAGTATGAAAATATCTAAAATTGCACGAGTATAAAAGAAACCAACTGTTTTTACATTTAACCATCTGATATTTTCATCAATGGAAACAAAATTCATAAGAATAATGGGAAATATCTACATCATGGTAAAAATACATGAAATTGTAAAGTTTTGTTTTGAAACCATCAACATTTACCAACACTTTGATCAAAAATAGCCAAAAACAGTATGAAAATATCTAAAATTGCACGAGTATAAAAGAAACCAACTGTTTTTACATTGAAACCATCTGATATTTTAATCACTGGAAACAAAATTCATAAGAATAATGGGGAAATATCTACATCATGGTAAAAATACATGAAATTGTAAAGTTTTGTTTTGAAACCATCAACATTTACCAACATTTTGATCAAAAATAGCCAAAAACAGTATGAAAATATCTAAAATTGCACAAGTATAAAAGATACCAACTGTTTTTACATTGAAACCATCTGATATTTTCATCACTGGAAACTAAATTCATAAAAATAATGGGAAATATCTACATCATGGTAAAAATACATGAAATTGTAATGTTTTGTTTTGAAACCATCAACATTTACCAACACTTTGATCAAAAATAGCCAAAAACAGTATGAAAATATCTAAAATTGCACAAGTATAAAAGAAACCAACTGTTTTTACATTGACACCATCTGATATTTTCATCACTGGAAAGTAAATTCATAAGAATAATGGGAAATATCTACATCATGGTAAAAATATATGAAATTGTAAAGTTTTGTTTTGAAACCATCAACATTTACCAACATTTTGATCAAAAATAGCCAAAAACAGTATGAAAATATCTAAAATTGCACAAGTATAAAAGAAACCAACTGTTTTTACATTGAAACCATCTGATATTTTCATCACTGGAAACAAAATTCATAAGAATAATGGGAAATATCGAAATCATGGTAAATATACATGAAACTGTAAAGTTTTGTTTTGAAACCATCAACATTTACCAACATTTTGATCAAAAATAGCCAAAAACAGTATGAAAATATCTAAAATTGCACAAGTATAATAGATACCAATTGTTTTTACATTGAAACCATCTGATATTTTCATCACTGGAGACAAAATTCATAAAAATAATGGGAAATATCTACATCATGGTAAAAATACATGAAATTGTAAAGTTTTGTTTTGAAACCATCAACATTTACCAACACTTTGATCAAAAATAGCCAAAAACAGTATGAAAATATCTAAAATTGCACAAGTATAAAAGAAACCAACTGTTTTTACATTGACACCATCTGATATTTTCATCACTGGAAACAAAATTCATAAGAATAATGGGAAATATCTACATCATGGTAAAAATACATGAAATTGTAAAGTTTTGTTTTGAAACCATCAGCATTTACCAACACTTTGATCAAAAATAGCCAAAAACAGTATGAAAATATCTAAAATTGCACAAGTATAAAAAAAAACAACTTTTTTTACATTGAAACCATCTGATATTTCCATCACTGGAAACTAAATTCATAAAAATAATGGGAAATATCTACATCATGGTAAATATACATGAAACTGTAAAGTTTTGTTTTGAAACCATCAACATTTACCAACACTTTGATCAAAAATAGCCAAAAACAGTATGAAAATATCTAAAATTGCACAAGTATAAAAGAAACCAACTGTTTTTACATTGAAACCATCTGATATTTTCATCAATGGAAACAAAATTCATAAAAATAATGGGAAATATCGAAATCATGGTAAATATACATGAAACTGTAAAGTTTTGTTTTGAAACCATCAACATTTACCAACACTTTGATCAAAAATAGCCAAAAACAGTATGAAAATATCTAAAATTGCACAAGTATAAAAGAAACCAACTGTTTTTACATTAAAACCATCTGATATTTTCATCACTGGAAACAAAATTCATAAGAATAATGGGAAATATCTACATCATGGTAAAAATAGATGAAATTGTAAAGTTTTGTTTTGAAACCATCAACATTTACCAACACTTTGATCAAAAATAGCCAAAAACAGTATGAAAATATCTAAAATTGCACAAATATAAAAGAAACCAACTGTTTTTACATTGAAATCATCTGATATTTTCATCACTGGAAACAAAATTCATAAGAATAATGGGAAATATTGAAATCATGGTAAAAATACATGAAATTGTAAAGTTTTGTTTTGAAACCATCAACATTTACCAACACTTTGATCAAAAATAGCCAAAAACCGTATGAAAATATCTAAAATTGCACAAGTATAAAAGAAACCAACTGTTTTTACATTGACACAATCTGATATTTTCATCACTGGAAACTAAATTCATAAAAATAATGGGAAATATCTACATCATGGTAAAAATACATGAAATTGTAATGTTTTGTTTTGAAACCATCAACATTTACCAACACTTTGATCAAAAATAGCCAAAAACAGTATGAAAATATCTAAAATTGCACAAGTATAAAAGAAACCAACTGTTTTTACATTGACACCATCTGATATTTTCATCACTGGAAAGTAAATTCATAAGAATAATGAGAAATATCTACATCATGGTAAAAATATATGAAATTGTAAAGTTTTGTTTTGAAACCATCAACATTTACCAACATTTTGATCAAAAATAGCCAAAAACAGTATGAAAATATCTAAAATTGCACAAGTATAAAAGAAACCAACTGTTTTTACATTGAAACCATCTGATATTTTCATCACTGGAAACAAAATTCATAAGAATAATGGGAAATATCGAAATCATGGTAAATATACATGAAACTGTAAAGTTTTGTTTTGAAACCATCAACATTTACCAACATTTTCATCAAAAATAGCCAAAAACAGTATGAAAATATCTAAAATTGCACAAGTATAATAGATACCAATTGTTTTTACATTGAAACCATCTGATATTTTCATCACTGGAGACAAAATTCATAAAAATAATGGGAAATATCTACATCATGGTAAAAATACATGAAATTGTAAAGTTTTGTTTTGAAACCATCAACATTTACCAACACTTTGATCAAAAATAGCCAAAAACAGTATGAAAATATCTAAAATTGCACAAGTATAAAAGAAACCAACTGTTTTTACATTGACACCATCTGATATTTTCATCACTGGAAACAAAATTCATAAGAATAATGGGAAAGCTACATCATGGTAAAAATACATGAAATTGTAAAGTTTTGTTTTGAAACCATCAGCATTTACCAACACTTTGATCAAAAATAGCCAAAAACAGTATGAAAATATCTAAAATTGCACAAGTATAAAAAAAAACAACTTTTTTTACATTGAAACCATCTGATATTTCCATCACTGGAAACTAAATTCATAAAAATAATGGGAAATATCTACATCATGGTAAATATACATGAAACTGTAAAGTTTTGTTTTGAAACCATCAACATTTACCAACACTTTGATCAAAAATAGCCAAAAACAGTATGAAAATATCTAAAATTGCACAAGTATAAAAGAAAACAACTGTTTTTACATTGAAACCATCTGATATTTTCATCAATGGAAACAAAATTCATAAAAATAATGGGAAATATCGAAATCATGGTAAATATACATGAAACTGTAAAGTTTTGTTTTGAAACCATCAACATTTACCAACACTTTGATCAAAAATAGCCAAAAACAGTATGAAAATATCTAAAATTGCACAAGTATAAAAGAAACCAACTGTTTTTACATTAAAACCATCTGATATTTTCATCACTGGAAACAAAATTCATAAGAATAATGGGAAATATCTACATCATGGTAAAAATACATGAAATTGTAAAGTTTTGTTTTGAAACCATCAACATTTACCAACACTTTGATCAAAAATAGCCAAAAACAGTATGAAAATATCTAAAATTGCACAAATATAAAAGAAACCAACTGTTTTTACATTGAAATCATCTGATATTTTCATCACTGGAAAGTAAATTCATAAGAATAATGGGAAATATTGAAATCATGGTAAAAATACATGAAATTGTAAAGTTTTGTTTTGAAACCATCAACATTTACCAACACTTTGATCAAAAATAGCCAAAAACCGTATGAAAATATCTAAAATTGCACAAGTATAAAAGAAACCAACTGTTTTTACATTGAAACCATCTGATATTTTAATCACTGGAAACAAAATTCATAAGAATAATGGGGAAATATCTACATCATGGTAAAAATACATGAAATTGTAAAGTTTTGTTTTGAAACCATCAACATTTACCAACATTTTGATCAAAAATAGCCAAAAACAGTATGAAAATATCTAAAATTGCACAAGTATAAAAGATACCAACTGTTTTTACATTGAAACCATCTGATATTTTCATCACTGGAAACTAAATTCATAAAAATAATGGGAAATATCTACATCATGGTAAAAATACATGAAATTGTAATGTTTTGTTTTGAAACCATCAACATTTACCAAAACTTTGATCAAAAATAGCCAAAAACAGTATGAAAATATCTAAAATTGCACAAGTATAAAAGAAACCAACTGTTTTTACATTGACACCATCTGATATTTTCATCACTGGAAAGTAAATTCATAAGAATAATGGGAAATATCTACATCATGGTAAAAATATATGAAATTGTAAAGTTTTGTTTTGAAACCATCAACATTTACCAACATTTTGATCAAAAATAGCCAAAAACAGTATGAAAATATCTAAAATTGCACAAGTATAAAAGAAACCAACTGTTTTTACATTGAAACCATCTGATATTTTCATCACTGGAAACAAAATTCATGAGAATAATGGGAAATATCGAAATCATGGTAAATATACATGAAACTGTAAAGTTTTGTTTTGAAACCATCAACATTTACCAACATTTTGATCAAAAATAGCCAAAAACAGTATGAAAATATCTAAAATTGCACAAGTATAAAAGATACCAACTGTTTTTACATTGAAACCATCTGATATTTTCATCACTGGAAACTAAATTCATAAAAATAATGGGAAATATCTACATCATGGTAAAAATACATGGAATTGTAATGTTTTGTTTTGAAACCATCAACATTTACCAACACTTTGATCAAAAATAGCCAAAAACAGTATGAAAATATCTAAAATTGCACAAGTATAAAAGAAACCAACTGTTTTTACATTGAAACCATCTGATATTTTCATCACTGGAAAGTAAATTCATAAGAATAATGGGAAATATCTACATCATGGTAAAAATATATGAAATTGTAAAGTTTTGTTTTGAAACCATCAACATTTACCAACATTTTGATCAAAAATAGCCAAAAACAGTATGAAAATATCTAAAATTGCACAAGTATAAAAGAAACCAACTGTTTTTACATTGAAACCATCTGATATTTTCATCACTGGAAACAAAATTCATAAGAATAATGGGAAATATCTACATCATGGTAAATATACATGAAACTGTAAAGTTTTGTTTTGAAACCATCAACATTTACCAACATTTTGATCAAAAATAGCCAAAAACAGTATGAAAATATCTAAAATTGCACAAGTATAAAAGAAACCAACTGTTTTTACATTGACACCATCTGATATTTTCATCACTGGAAACAAAATTCATAAGAATAATGGGAAATATCTACATCATTGTAAATATACATGAAATTGTAAAGTTTTGTTTTGAAACCATCAGCATTTACCAACACTTTGATCAAAAATAGCCAAAAACAGTATGAAAATATCTAAAATTGCACAAGTATAAAAGAAACCAACTGTTTTTACATTGAAACCATCTGATATTTTCATCAATGGAAACAAAATTCATAAAAATAATGGGAAATATCGAAATCATGGTAAATATACATGAAACTGTAAAGTTTTGTTTTGAAACCATCAACATTTACCAACACTTTGATCAAAAGTAGCCAAAAACAGTATGAAAATATCTAAAATTGCACAAGTATAAAAAAAAACAACTGTTTTTACATTGAAACCATCTGATATTTTCATCACTGGAAACAAAATTCATAAAAATAATGGGAAATATTGAAATTATGGTAAATATACATGAAACTGTAGAGTTTTGTTTTGAAACCATCAACATTTACCAACACTTTGATCAAAAGTAGCCAAAAACAGTATGAAAATATCTAAAATTGCACAAGTATAAAAGGAACCAACTTTTTTTACATTGAAACCATCTGATATTCCAATCACTGGAGACAAAATTGATAAAAATAATGGGAAATATTGAAATCATGGTAAATGGACATGAAATTGTAAAGTTTTGTTTTGAAACCATCAACATTTACCAACACTTTGATCAAAAATAGCCAAAAACTGTATGAAAATCTAAAATTGCACGAGTATAAAAGAAACCAACTGTTTTTACATTGAAACCATCTGATATTTTCATCACTGGAAACAAAATTCATGAAAATAATGGGAAATATCTACATCATGGTAAATATACATGAAATTGTAAAGTTTTGTTTTGAAACCATCAGCATTTACCAACACTTTGATCAAAAATAGCCAAAAACAGTATGAAAATATCTAAAATTGCACAAGTATAAAAGAAACCAACTGTTTTTACATTGAAACCATCTGATATTTCAATCACTGGAGACAAAATTGATGAAAATAATGGGAAATATTGAAATCATGGTAAATGGACTTGAAATTGTAAAGTTTTGTTTTGGAACCATCAACATTTACCAACACTTTGATAAAAAATAGCCAAAAACAGTATGAAAATATCTAAAATTGCACAAGTATAAAAGAAACCAACTGTTTTTACATTGAAACCATCTGATATTTCCATCACTGGAAACAAAATTCATAAAAATAATGGGAAATATCGAAATCAGGGTAAATATACATGAAACTGTAAAGTTTTGTTTTGAAACCATCAACATTTACCAACACTCTGATCGAATATAGCCAAAAACAGTATGAAAATATCTAAAATTGCACAAGTATAAAAGATACCAACTGTTTTTACATTGAAACCATCTGATATTTTCATCACTGGAAACTAAATTCATAAAAATAATGGGAAATATCTACATCATGGTAAAAATACATGGAATTGTAATGTTTTGTTTTGAAACCATCAACATTTACCAACACTTTGATCAAAAATAGCCAAAAACAGTATGAAAATATCTAAAATTGCACAAGTATAAAAGAAACCAACTGTTTTTACATTGAAACCATCTGATATTTTCATCAATGGAAACAAAATTCATAAAAATAATGGGAAATATCGAAATCATGGTAAATATACATGAAACTGTAAAGTTTTGTTTTGAAACCATCAACATTTACCAACATTTTGATCAAAAATAGCCAAAAACAGTATGAAAATATCTAAAATTGCACAAGTATAAAAGAAACCAACTGTTTTTACATTGAAACCATCTGATATTTTCATCACTGGAAACAAAATTCATAAGAATAATGGGAAATATCTACATCATGGTAAATATACATGAAACTGTAAAGTTTTGTTTTGAAACCATCAACATTTACCAACATTTTGATCAAAAATAGCCAAAAACAGTATGAAAATATCTAAAATTGCACAAGTATAAAAGAAACCAACTGTTTTTACATTGACACCATCTGATATTTTCATCACTGGAAACAAAATTCATAAGAATAATGGGAAATATCTACATCATGGTAAATATACATGAAATTGTAAAGTTTTGTTTTGAAACCATCAACATTTACCAACACTTTGATCAAAAGTAGCCAAAAACAGTATGAAAATATCTAAAATTGCACAAGTATAAAAAAAAACAACTGTTTTTACATTGAAACCATCTGATATTTTCATCACTGGAAACTAAATTCATAAAAATAATGGGAAATATTGAAATTATGGTAAATATACATGAAACTGTAGAGTTTTGTTTTGAAACCATCAACATTTACCAACACTTTGATCAAAAGTAGCCAAAAACAGTATGAAAATATCTAAAATTGCACAAGTATAAAAGGAACCAACTTTTTTTACATTGAAACCATCTGATATTCCAATCACTGGAGACAAAATTGATAAAAATAATGGGAAATATTGAAATCATGGTAAATGGACATGAAATTGTAAAGTTTTGTTTTGAAACCATCAACATTTACCAACACTTTGATCAAAAATAGCCAAAAACTGTATGAAAATCTAAAATTGCACGAGTATAAAAGAAACCAACTGTTTTTACATTGAAACCATCTGATATTTTCATCACTGGAAACAAAATTCATGAAAATAATGGGAAATATCTACATCATGGTAAATATACATGAAACTGTAAAGTTTTGTTTTCAAACCATCAACATTTACCAACACTTTGATCAAAAATAGCCAAAAACTGTATGAAAATATCTAAAATTGCACAAGTATAAAAGAAACCAACTGTTTTTACATTGAAACCATCTGATATTTTCATCACTGGAAACAAAATTCATGAAAATAATGGGAAATATCTACATCATGGTAAATATACATGAAACTGTAAAGTTCTGTTTTGGAACCATCAACATTTACCAACACTTTGATCAAAAATAGCCAAAAACAGTATGAAAATATCTAAAATTGCACAAGTATAAAAGGAACCAACTGTTTTTACATTGAAACCATCTGATATTTCAATCACTGGAGACAAAATTGATGAAAATAATGGGAAATATTGAAATCATTGTAAATGGACATGAAATTGTAAAGTTTTGTTTTGAAACCATCAACATTTACCAACACTTTGATAAAAAATAGCCAAAAACAGTATGAAAATATCTAAAATTGCACAAGTATAAAAGAAACCAACTGTTTTTACATTGAAACCATCTGATATTTTCATCACTGGAAACTAAATTCATAAAAATAATGGGAAATATTGAAATCATGGTAAATATTCATGAAACTGTAGAGTTTTGTTTTGAAACCATGAACATTTACCAACACTTTGATCAAACATAGCCATAAACAGTATGAAAATATCTAAAATTGCACAAGTATGAAAGAAACCAACTGTTTTTACATTGAAACAATCTGATATTTCCATCACTGGAAACTGAATTCCTAAAAATAAGGGGAAATATTGAAATCATTGAAAATATACATGAAACTGTAAAGTTTGGTTTTGAAACTATCAACATTTACCAACACTTTGATCAAAAATAGCCAAAAACAGTATGGAAATATCTAAAATTGCACAAGTATAAAAGAAACCAACTGTTTTTACATTGAAACCATCTGATATTTCCACCACAGGAAACAAAATTCATAGAAATCATGGGAAATATCTACATCATGGTAAATATACATGAAATTGTAAAGTTTTTTTTTGAAACCATCAACATTTACCGACACTATGATCAAAAATAGCCAAAAACAGTATGAAAATATCTAAAATTGCACAAGTATAAAAGAAACCAACTGTTTCTACATTGAAACCATCTGATATTTTCATCACTGGAAAAAAAAATTCATAAAAATAATGGGAAATATCGAAATCATGGTAAATATTCATGAAACTGTAAAGTTCTGTTTTGAAACCATCAACATTTACCAACACTTTGATCAAAAGTAGCCAAAAACAGTATGAAAATATCTAAAATTGCACAAGTATTAAAGAAACCAACTGTTTTTACATTGAAACCATCTGATATTTCCATCACTGGAAACAAAATTCATAAGAATAATGGGAAATATCTACATCATGGTAAAAATATATGAAATTGTAAAGTTTTGTTTTGAAACCATCAACACTTACCAACATTTTGATCAAAAATAGCCAAAAACAGTATGAAAATATCTAAAATTGCACAAGTATAAAAGAAACCAACTGTTTTTACATTGAAACCATCTGATATTTTCATCACTGGAAACAAAATTCATAAAAATAATGGGAAATATCTACATCATGGTAAAAATACATGAAATTGTAAAGTTTTGTTTTGAAACCATCAACATTTACCAACATTTTGATCAAAAATAGCCAAAAACAGTATGAAAATATCTAAAATTGCACAAGTATAAAAGAAACCAATTGTTTTTACATTGACACCATCTGATATTTTCATCACTGGAAACAAAATTCATAAGAATAATGGGAAATATCTACATCATGGTAAAAATACATGAAATTGTAAAGTTTTGTTTTGAAACCATCAGCATTTACCAACACTTTGATCAAAAATAGCCAAAAACAGTATGAAAATATCTAAAATTGCACAAGTATAAAAGAAACCAACTGTTTTTACATTGACACCATCTGATATTTTCATCACTGGAAAGTAAATTCATAAGAATAATGGGAAATATCTACATCATGGTAAAAATATATGAAATTGTAAAGTTTTGTTTTGAAACCATCAACATTTACCAACATTTTGATCAAAAATAGCCAAAAACAGTATGAAAATATCTAAAATTGCACAAGTATAAAAGAAACCAACTGTTTTTACATTGAAACCATCTGATATTTTCATCACTGGAAACAAAATTCATGAGAATAATGGGAAATATCAAAATCATGGTAAATATACATGAAACTGTAAAGTTTTGTTTTGAAACCATCAACATTTACCAACATTTTGATCAAAAATAGCCAAAAACAGTATGAAAATATCTAAAATTGCACAAGTATAAAAGATACCAACTGTTTTTACATTGAAACCATCTGATATTTTCATCACTGGAAACTAAATTCATAAAAATAATGGGAAATATCTACATCATGGTAAAAATACATGGAATTGTAATGTTTTGTTTTGAAACCATCAACATTTACCAACACTTTGATCAGAAATAGCCAAAAACAGTATGAAAATATCTAAAATTGCACAAGTATAAAAGAAACCAACTGTTTTTACATTGAAACCATCTGATATTTTCATCACTGGAAACAAAATTCATAAGAATAATGGGAAATATCTACATCATGGTAAATATACATGAAACTGTAAAGTTTTGTTTTGAAACCATCAACATTTACCAACATTTTGATCAAAAATAGCCAAAAACAGTATGAAAATATCTAAAATTGCACAAGTATAAAAGAAACCAACTGTTTTTACATTGAAACCATCTGATATTTTCATCAATGGAAACAAAATTCATAAAAATAATGGGAAATATCGAAATCATGGTAAATATACATGAAACTGTAAAGTTTTGTTTTGAAACCATCAACATTTACCAACACTTTGATCAAAAGTAGCCAAAAACAGTATGAAAATATCTAAAATTGCACAAGTATAAAAAAAAACAACTGTTTTTACATTGAAACCATCTGATATTTTCATCACTGGAAACAAAATTCATAAAAATAATGGGAAATATTGAAATTATGGTAAATATACATGAAACTGTTGAGTTTTGTTTAGGAACCATCAACATTTACCAACACTTTGATCAAAAGTAGCCAAAAACAGTATGAAAATATCTAAAATTGCACAAGTATAAAAGGAACCAACTTTTTTTACATTGAAACCATCTGATATTCCAATCACTGGAGACAAAATTGATAAAAATAATGGGAAATATTGAAATCATGGTAAATGGACATGAAATTGTAAAGTTTTGTTTTGAAACCATCAACATTTACCAACACTTTGATCAAAAATAGCCAAAAACTGTATGAAAATCTAAAATTGCACGAGTATAAAAGAAACCAACTGTTTTTACATTGAAACCATCTGATATTTTCATCACTGGAAACAAAATTCATGAAAATAATGGGAAATATCTACATCATGGTAAATATACATGAAACTGTAAAGTTTTGTTTTGAAACCATCAACATTTACCAACACTTTGATCAAAAATAGCCAAAAACTGTATGAAAATATCTAAAATTGCACAAGTATAAAAGAAACCAACTGTTTTTACATTGAAACCATCTGATATTTCAATCACTGGAGACAAAATTGATGAAAATAATGGGAAATATTGAAATCATGGTAAATGGACATGAAATTGTAAAGTTTTGTTTTGGAACCATCAACATTTACCAACACTTTGATAAAAAATAGCCAAAAACAGTATGAAAATATCTAAAATTGCACAAGTATAAAAGAAACCAACTGTTTTTACATTGAAACCATCTGATATTTTCATCACTGGAAACAAAATTCATAAAAATAATGGGAAATATTGAAATCATGGTAAATATTCATGAAATTGTAAAGTTTTGTTTTGAAACCATCAACATTTACCAACACTTTGATAAAAAATAGCCAAAAACAGTATGAAAATATCTAAAATTGCACAAGTATAAAAGAAACCAACTGTTTTTACATTGAAACCATCTGATATTTTCATCACTGGAAACTAAATTCATAAAAATAATGGGAAATATTGAAATCATGGTAAATATTCATGAAACTGTAGAGTTTTGTTTTGAAACCATGAACATTTACCAACACTTTGATCAAACATAGCCATAAACAGTATGAAAATATCTAAAATTGCACAAGTATGAAAGAAACCAACTGTTTTTACATTGAAACAATCTGATATTTCCATCACTGGAAACTAAATTCCTAAAAATAAGGGGAAATATTGAAATCATTAAAAATATACATGAAACTGTAAAGTTTGGTTTTGAAACTATCAACATTTACCAACACTTTGATCAAAAATAGCCAAAAACAGTATGGAAATATCTAAAATTGCACAAGTATAAAAGAAACCAACTGTTTTTACATTGAAACCATCTGATATTTTCATCACAGGAAACAAAATTCATAGAAATCATGGGAAATATCTACATCATGGTAAATATACATGAAACTGTAAAGTTTTTTTTTGAAACCATCAACATTTACCGACACTGTGATCAAAAATAGCCAAAAACAGTATGAAAATATCTAAAATTGCACAAGTATAAAAGAAACCAACTGTTTCTACATTGAAACCATCTGATATTTTCATCACTGGAAAAAAAATTCATAAAAATAATGGGAAATATCGAAATCATGGTAAATATTCATGAAACTGTAAAGTTCTGTTTTGAAACCATCAACATTTACCAACACTTTGATCAAAAGTAGCCAAAAACAGTATGAAAATATCTAAAATTGCACAAGTATTAAAGAAACCAACTGTTTTTACATTGAAACCATCTGATATTTTCATCACTGGAAACAAAATTCATAAGAATAATGGGAAATATCTACATCATGGTAAAAATATATGAAATTGTAAAGTTTTGTTTTGAAACCATCAACATTTACCAACACTTTGATCAAAAATACCCAAAAAACAGTTTAGAATTATCTAAAATTGCAGAACTATGAAAGAAACCAACTGTTTTTACATTGAAACCATCTGATATTTTCATCACTGGAAACAAAATTCATAAGAATAATGGGAAATATCGAAATCATGGTAAATATACATGAAACTGTAAAGTTTTGTTTTGAAACCATCAACATTTACCAACATTTTGATCAAAAATAGCCAAAAACAGTATGAAAATATCTAAAATTGCACAAGTATAATAGATACCAATTGTTTTTACATTGAAACCATCTGATATTTTCATCACTGGAAACAAAATTCATAAAAATAATGGGAAATATCTACATCATGGTAAATATACATGAAACTGTAAAGTTTTGTTTTGAAACCATCAGCATTTACCAACACTTTGATCAAAAATAGCCAAAAACAGTATGAAAATATCTAAAATTGCACAAGTATAAAAGAAACCAACTGTTTTTACATTGAAACCATCTGATATTTTCATCAATGGAAACAAAATTCATAAAAATAATGGGAAATATCGAAATCATGGTAAATATACATGAAACTGTAAAGTTTTGTTTTGAAACCATCAACATTTACCAACACTTTGATCAAAAGTAGCCAAAAACAGTATGAAAATATCTAAAATTGCACAAGTATAAAAAAAAACAACTGTTTTTACATTGAAACCATCTGATATTTTCATCACTGGAAACAAAATTCATAAAAATAATGGGAAATATTGAAATTATGGTAAATATCCATGAAACTGTAGAGTTTTGTTTTGAAACCATCAACATTTACCAACACTTTGATCAAAAGTAGCCAAAAACAGTATGAAAATATCTAAAATTGCACAAGTATAAAAGGAACCAACTTTTTTTTACATTGAAACCATCTGATATTCCAATCACTGGAGACAAAATTGATAAAAATAATGGGAAATATCTACATCATGGTAAAAATATATGAAATTGTAAAGTTTTGTTTTGAAACCATCAACATTTACCAACACTTTGATCAAAAATAGCCAAAAACTGTATGAAAATCTAAAATTGCACGAGTATAAAAGAAACCAACTGTTTTTACATTGAAACCATCTGATATTTTCATCACTGGAAACAAAATTCATGAAAATAATGGGAAATATCTACATCATGGTAAATATACATGAAACTGTAAAGTTTTGTTTTGAAACCATCAACATTTACCAACACTTTGATCAAAAATAGCCAAAAACTGTATGAAAATATCTAAAATTGCACAAGTATAAAAGAAACCAACTGTTTTTACATTGAAACCATCTGATATTTTCATCACTGGAAACAAAATTGATGAAAATAATGGGAAATATCTACATCATGGTAAATATACATGAAACTGTAAAGTTTTGTTTTGGAACCATCAACATTTACCAACACTTTGATCAAAAATAGCCAAAAACAGTATGAAAATATCTAAAATTGCACAAGTATAAAAGAAACCAACTGTTTTTACATTGAAACCATCTGATATTTCAATCACTGGAGACAAAATTGATGAAAATAATGGGAAATATTGAAATCATGGTAAATGGACATGAAATTGTAAAGTTTTGTTTTGGAACCATCAACATTTACCAACACTTTGATAAAAAATAGCCAAAAACAGTATGAAAATATCTAAAATTGCACAAGTATAAAAGAAACCAACTGTTTTTACATTGAAACCATCTGATATTTTCATCACTGGAAACTAAATTCATAAAAATAATGGGAAATATTGAAATCATGGTAAATATTCATGAAACTGTAGAGTTTTGTTTTGAAACCATGAACATTTACCAACACTTTGATCAAACATAGCCATAAACAGTATGAAAATATCTAAAATTGCACAAGTATGAAAGAAACCAACTGTTTTTACATTGAAACAATCTGATATTTCCATCACTGGAAACTAAATTCCTAAAAATAAGGGGAAATATTGAAATCATTGAAAATATACATGAAACTGTAAAGTTTGGTTTTGAAACTATCAACATTTACCAACACTTTGATCAAAAATAGCCAAAAACAGTATGGAAATATCTAAAATTGCACAAGTATTAAAGAAACCAACTGTTTTTACATTGAAACCATCTGATATTTCCACCACAGGAAACAAAATTCATAGAAATCATGGGAAATATCTACATCATGGTAAATATACATGAAACTGTAAAGTTTTTTTTTGAAACCATCAACATTTACCGACACTGTGATCAAAAATAGCCAAAAACAGTATGAAAATATCTAAAATTGCACAAGTATAAAAGAAACCAACTGTTTCTACATTGAAACCATCTGATATTTTCATCACTGGAAACAAAATTCATAAAAATAATGGGAAATATCGAAATCATGGTAAATATTCATGAAACTGTAAAGTTCTGTTTTGAAACCATCAACATTTACCAACACTTTGATCAAAAATAGCCAAAAACAGTATGAAAATATCTAAAATTGCACAAGTATTAAAGAAACCAACTGTTTTTACATTGAAACCATCTGATATTTCATTCACTGGAAACAAAATTCATAAAAATAATGGGAAATATCGAAATCATGGTAAATATACATGAAACTGTAAAGTTTTGTTTTGAAACCATCAACATTTACCAACACTTTGATCAAACATAGCCAAAAACAGTATGAAAATATCTAAAATTGCAGAAGTATCAAAGAAACCAACTGTTTTTACATTGAAAACATCTGATATTTTCTTCACTGGGAACAAAATTCATAAAAATAATGGGAAATATCGAAATCATGGTAAATATTCATGAAATTGTAAAGTTTTGTTTTGAAACCATCAACATTTACCAACACTTTGATAAAAAATAGCCAAAAACAGTATGAAAATATCTAAAATTGCACAAGTATAAAAGAAACCAACAGTTTTTACATTGAAACCATCTGATATGTTCATCACTGGAGACAAAATTGATAAAAATAATGGGAAATATCTACATCATGGTAAATATACATAAAACTGTAAAGTTTTCTTTTGAAACCATCAACATTTACCAACACTTTGATCAAAAATAGCCAAAAACAGTATGAAAATATCTAAAATTGCACAAGTATAAAAGGAACCAACTGTTTCTACATTGAAACCATCTGATATTTCCATCACTGGAAACAAAATTCATAAAAATAATGGGAAATATTGAAATCATTGTAAATATACATAAAACTGTAAAGTTTTGTTTTGAAACCATCAACATTTACCAACACTTTGATCAAAAATACCCAAAAAACAGTTTAGAATTATCTAAAATTGCAGAACTATGAAAGAAACCAACTGTTTTTACATTGAAACCATCTGATATTTTCATCACTGGGAACTAAATTCATAAAAAAAATGGGAAATATCGAAATCATGGTAAATATACATGAAACTGTAAAGTTTTGTTTTGAAACCATCAACATTTACCAACACTTTGATCAAAAATACCCAAAAACAGTATGAAAATATCTGAAATTGCACAAGTATAAAAGAAACCAACTGTTTTTACATTGAAACAATCTGATATTTTCATCACTGGAAACAAAATTAATAAAAATAATGGGAAATATCTACATCATGGTAAATATACATGAAACTGTAAAGTTTTGTTTTGGAACCATTAACATTTACCAACACTTTAATCAGAGATAGCCAAAAACAGTATGAAAATATCTGAAATTGCACAAGTATAAAAGGAACCAACTGTTTTTACATTGAAACCATCTGATATTTTCATCACTGGAAACAAAATTCATAAAAATAATGGGAAATATCTACATCATGGTAAATATACATGAAACTGTAAAGTTTTGTTTTGAAACCATCAACATTTACCAACACTTTGATCAAACATAGCCAAAAACAGTATGAAAATATCTAAAATTGCACAAGTATAAAAGAAACCAACAGTTTTTACATTGAAACCATCTGATATTTTCATCACTGGAGACAAAATTGATAAAAATAATGGGAAATAGTGAAATCATGGTAAATGGACATGGAACTGTAAAATTTTGTTTTGAAACCATCAACATTTACCAACACTTTGATCAAAAATAGCCGAAAACAGTATGAAAATATCTAAAATTGCACAAGTATAAAAGGAACCAACTGTTTTTACATTGAAACCATCTGATATGTTCATCACTGGAGACAAAATTGATAAAAATAATGGGAAATATCTACATCATGGTAAATATACATAAAACTGTAAAGTTTTGTTTTTAAACCATCCACATTTACCAACACTTTGATCAAAAATAGCCAAAAACAGTATGAAAATATCTAAAATTGCAGAAGTATCAAAGAAACCAACTGTTTTTACATTGAAAACATCTGATATTTCCATCACTGGAGGCAAAAATGATAAAAATAATGGGAAATATTGAAATCATGGTAAATGGACATGAAATTGTAAAGTTTTGTTTTGAAACCATCAACATTTACCAACACTTTGATCAAAAATAGCCAAAAACAGTATGAAAATATATAAAATTGCACAAGTATAAATGAAACCAACTATTTTTACATTGAAACCATCTGATATTTCCATCACTGGAAACAAAATTAATAAAAATAATTGGAAATATTGAAATCATGGTAAATATACATGAAACTGTAAAGTTTTGTTTTGAAACCATCAACATTTACCAACACTTTGATCAAACATAGCCAAAAACAGTATGAAAATATCTAAAATTGCACAAGTATAAAAGATACCAACTGTTTTTACATTGAAACCATCTGATATTCCCATCACTGGAAACGAGATTAATAAAAATAATGGGAAATATCTACATCATGGTAAATATACATGAAACTGTAAAGTTTTGTTTTGAAACCATCAACATTTACCAACACTTTGTTCAAAAATAGCCAAAAACAGTATGAAAATATCTAAAATTGCACAAGTATTAAAGAAACCAACTGTTTTTACATTGAAACAATCTGATATTTTCATCACTGGAAACAAAATTCATAAGAATGATGGGAAATATAGAAATCATGGTAAATATACATGAAACTGTAAAGTTTTGTTTTGAAACCATCAACATTTACCAACATTTTGATCAAAAATAGCCAAAAACAGTATGAAAATATCTAAAATTGCACAAGTATAAAAGATACCAACTGTTTTTACATTGAAACCATCTGATATTTTCATCACTGGAAACTAAATTCATAAAAATAATGGGAAATATCTACATCATGGTAAAAATACATGGAATTGTAATGTTTTGTTTTGAAACCATCAACATTTACCAACACTTTGATCAGAAATAGCCAAAAACAGTATGAAAATATCTAAAATTGCACAAGTATAAAAGAAACCAACTGTTTTTACATTGAAACCATCTGATATTTTCATCACTGGAAACAAAATTCATAAGAATAATGGGAAATATCTACATCATGGTAAAAATATATGAAATTGTAAAGTTTTGTTTTGGAACCATCAACATTTACCAACACTTTAATCAGAGATAGCCAAAAACAGTATGAAAATATCTAAAATTGCACAAGTATAAAAGAAACCAACTGCTTTTACATTGAAACCATCAGATATTTTCATTACTGGAAACGAAATTCATAAAAATAATGGGAAATATCTACATCATGGTAAATGAACATGAATCTGTAAAGTTTTGTTTTTAAACCATCAACATTTACCAACACTTTGATCAAAAATAGCCAAAAACAGTATGAAAATATCTAAAATTGCACAAGTATAAAAGAAACCAACTGTTTTTACATTGACACCATCTTATATTTCCATCACATGAATCAAAATCAATCAAAAAAAGCCAAAAACATTATAAATATATCCAAAACTGCAGAAGTTTCAAAGAAACCAACTGTTTCCACATTGAAACCATATGATATTTTCATCACTTGGAACAAAATTGATAAAAACGATGGGAAATATCTAAATTATGGTAAATGGATATGACATTGTATGGTTTTGCTTTGAAACCATCAACATTTACCGACAATTTAATTGAAAATAGTCAAAAACAGTATAAAAAAATCCGAAATTGCAGAAGTATCAAAGAAAACAACTGTTTTTACATTGAAACCATCTGATATTTCCATCACCGGAAACGAAATTGATAAAAACGATGGGAAATATCTAAATCGTGGTAAATGGACATCAAACAGTGTAGTTCTGTTCGAAATCCATAAACTTATATCAACATTTCAATCAGAAATGGCCCAAAAAGTATAAAAATATCTAAAATTGCAGGAATAAGAAAGAAAAAGCTGTTATAATAATATTTTAATCACATGAAACCAAATTGATTAAAACAATGGGAAATATCTACATTGTGATGAGTGGACATGAAACTATATGGTTTTCTTTTGAAACCATTAATATTTATCAATATTTGAATCAAAAATAACCAAAAAACAGCTTTAAAATATCTAAAATTGTAGAAATATGACAGAAAACATCTGTTTTTACGTTGAAACCATGTGATTTTTCCATCATATGAAACTAAACAATGGGCAATATCTAAATTGTGTTAATGGGCATGAAACTGGATGGTTTTGTTTTTAAAATATGAACATTTATCAACAATTGAATCAGAAATTGCCAAAAACTGTATAACAGTATCTAAAATTGTACAAGTCTGAGAGAAAACAACTGTTTTTACATGGAAACCATGTAATATTTCCATCACTGGTAACAAAATTGATAAAAACAATGGGAAATATCTAAATCATGGTAAATGGACATTAAACTGTTATTTCTGTCATAAAACCATCAACATTTATCAAAACTTTAATCAAAAATAGCTTAAAACAGTATAAAAATATCTTAAATTGCACAAATATCAAAGAAAATAAGTTTTACATCAAAACCATCTGATATTTTCATCACTTGAAACAAAATTAATAAAGCAATAGGAAATGTCCAAATCATGGTGAAAAACATTAAACTGTATGGTTTTGTTATGAAACCATAAACATCTATCAATACTTGAATCAAAAATAGCCAGAAACGGTATAAGAATATCTAAAATTGATGGAATATGAACAAAACAACTGTTTTTACATTGAAACCATTTGATGTTTTTATTGCTGGAAACAAAATTGATAAAAACAATGGGGAATATCTAAATCATGGTAAATTGACATGAAACTGTGTGGTTCTGTTTGAAAACCATAAACTTATATCAGCACTTAAATCAAAAATAGCCAAAAACAGTATAACAATATCTAAAATTGTAGGAGTGTGAGAGAAAACAACTGTTTTTACATGGAAACCAACTGTTTTTTTCATCAAAACATTGATAAAAACAATGGGAAATATCTACATCGTGGTAAATGGACATGAAACTGTATAGTTTTGTTTTGAAATGATCAACATTTATCATCATTCAAATCAAAAATTCAAAAAACTGAATAAAACAATCTAAAATTACAGAAGTATGAAAGATACAACTGTTCTTAGATTGAAAATATCTGATTCTTTCATCACTAGAAACAAAACCGATAAAAACAATTGGAAAAATCTGAATTTGGGTGAATGGACATGAAACTGTATGGTTTAGTTTTGAAACTATAAACATTAATAAAAACTTGAATCAGAAATAGCCAAATAAGGATAAAAAATATCTAAAATTGCAGAAATAAGAGATAAAACAACTGTTTTTACCATGAAACCATCTGATATTTCAATCACATGAAACAAAATTGATCAAAACAATGGAAAACATCTACATCGTGGTAAATGGACATTGAATTATATGGTTTCGTTTTGAAACCATAAATATTCATCAACACATGAATCACAAATGGCAAAAAATATACAAATAACTGAAATTGCAGATGTATTGAAATACATTGAAAGCATGTGATATTTTCAATATTTGAAACAAAATTAATGAAATCAATGGGAAATATCTAAATTGTTGTAAATGGACATGAAACTGTATGGTTTTGTTTTGAAACCATCAACATTTATGAAGACTCAAACCAAAAATAGCAAAAAACAGCATAAAAATATCTAAAATAGCAGAAGTATGAAAGAAAACATCTGTTTTTACACTGAAACCGTTTGATGTTTTCATCATTTGAAACTGGATTGATAAAAACAATAGGAAAATATTAAAATTGTGGTGAATGGACATTAAACTGTATGGTTTCGTTTAGAGACTGTTAACATTTATCAACATTTAAATCAGAAACGGCCAAAAAAAGTTTAAAAGTTTCTGAAATTGCAAAAGTATGTAAGAAAACAACTGTTTTTCCATTGAAACCATCTAGGTTTTCAATCACCTGAAACAAAAATTGATAAAAATAATGGTAACATATTCAAATAAGTTTAAATTTGCATAAAACAGAAAACATCATCATTTTTAACTAAATCCCAAGTAGCCGAAAACAGTATAAAAGTATCTAAAATGGCAACAGTCTTAGAAAAAACATGTTTTTACCTTAAAAACATCGGTTTTCATCATTTGAAACAATACTGATAATAATAATGGGAAAATATCTATATTTTAGTGAATGGACATGAAACTGTATGTTTTTTTTTTAACTGTCAACATTTATCTGCATTTGAATAAAAAATGGCCAAAAAAGTACGAATATATATGAAGTTCCAGAGGTATGGAAGAAAAAAACTGTTTTTACGTTGGAACTATCTGATGTTTTCATCCCTCAAACAAAACTGATAGAAACAATGCAAAAATATCTAAATTTTGGTAAATGGAAAGGAAATTGTATGGTTTTGTTTTGAAACCGTCAACATTTATCAACGCTTGAATCAAAAATAGCCAAAAGCAGTGTAAAAAATTATCTAAAATTGCAGAATTATGAAAGAAAAACCACTGTTTTTACATTGAAACCATCTGATGTTCTCATCATTTGAAAACAATTGATAAAAACAATGGGAACATATCTAAATTGTGGTGAATGGACATTAAACTGTATGGTTTTGTTTTTAAACCATCAACATCCATCAACATTTGAATAAGAAATGGCTAAAAAAAGTATATAAATATCTAAAATTGCCGAAGTATGGGACGAAATAACTGTTTTTACATTGAAACAATCTGATGTTTCCATCACTCGAAAAAAACTCAGATCAGACATGGCCAAAAAAAGTATAAAAATATATAAAATTACAGAAGTATGAAAGAAAACAACTGTTTTTACATCGGAATCATGTGATATTTCATCATTTAAGACAAAATTGATTGAAAAATGTCTTAATTATGGTAAATGGAGATAGAACTGTATGGTTTTGTTTTGAAAACATCAACATTCATCAACACTTGAATCAGAAATGGCCCAAAAAAGTATAAAACTATTTAAAATTGCAGAAGTATGAAAAAAATCACTGTTTTTACATTGAAACCATCCAGTTTTTTCAACACTTTAAACAAGAATTGATGAAAATAATTAGAAAATGTCTAAATGTGTGTAAATGGTGATGAAACTGTGTGGTTTTGTTCTGAAACCATCAACATTTTTCAACACTTATATCAGAAATGGCCAAAAACAGTACAAATATATCTAAAATCACAGAAGTATGAATCCCACATGGGAACCATAAACTTCTTTTGTAACTTGATTTTATAATTGATAAAAACTATGTGAAAATATCCAAATCGTAGTAAATGGACATGGAACTGTATCGTTTTCTTTTGAAACCTTCAACATTCTCAACACCTAAATCACAAATAGCTAATAACAGTATGAAAGTATCTAAATCAGCAACAGTATTACGGAAAATATCTGTTTTTACATTGAAACCATCTACTTCTTTCATAACTTGGAACAGAAATTGATAAAAACAATGGGAAAATATCTAAATTGGTGTAAATGGAGAGCGAATAGTATGGTTTTGTTTTGAAACCATCAACATTTTTCAACACTTATATCACAAATAGACAAAACAGTAAGAAAATATTGAGAATGGCAACTGTGAAAGAAAACATCTGTTTTTACACTGAAACTTTGTACCTCTTTCATTACTTGAAGCAAAAATTGATAAAAACGATGGGGAAATTTCAAAATTGGTGTAAATGGATATGAAACTGTATTGTTTTGCTTTGAAACCACCAACATTTTATAACACCTGAGTCACATATGGCCAAAAATACAACAAAAAATTAAAAATGGCAAAAGTATGACAGAAATCATCTATTTTTTTCAACACTGGAAACAAAATTGATAAAAACAATGGGAAAATATCCATATTGTGGTAAATGGGCATGGAACTGTAAAGTTTTCTTTTGAAAACTTCAACATTTTTAACACGTAAATCACAAATAGCAAAAAACAATACAAAGGTATCTAAAATGGATTCAGTATTACAGAGAAGATCGGTATTTACATTCAAATTATCTACTTCTTTCATTACTTGAAACAAATTCTATGAAAACAATGGGAAAATATCTAAATTGGTGTGAATACACATGAAACTGTATGGTTTTATTTTGAAAACATCAATGTTTTTCAACACCTGAATTAGATTTGGTCAAAAACAGTACTAGAATATCTAAAATTGCAGAAGTATGAAAAAAAACATCAGTTTTTACATTGAAACCACCAACTTCTTCCATCACTTGAAACAAAAATTGAAATAAACGATGGAAAAATATTTAAATAGTAGTAAATGGACATGGAACTGTATAGTTTTTTTAACCTAAATCACCAATACCGAATGATAGTATGAAAGTATCTGATATGGCAACAGTATTAAACAAAACATCTGTTCTTACATTGAAACTATCTACTTCTTCCAACACTTGAAACAAATTTGATAAAAACAATCGGAAAATATCTGAATTGGTGTAAATGGAGATGAAACTGTATGGTTTTATTTTGAAAACATCAATGTTTTTTCAACACCTGAATTAGAAATGTCCAAAAAACAATACAAAAGTATTTAAAATGGCAGAAGTATGAAAGAAAACATCTGTTTTTACATTGAAATCATCTGATGTCTTCATCACTTGAAACAAAATTGATAAAAACAATGCAAAAATATCTAAATTGTTGTAAATGGACATTAAACTGTATGGTTTTGTTTTGAAACCATCAACATTTTTCAACAACCAAATCACAAACAGTATGAAAGTATCTAAATTGGCAACTGTATGAAAGAGAACATCTGTTTTTACATCTAGTTGTTTCATCACTTGAAACAGAAATTGATAAAAACAAGGTGAAAATATTTTTATCGATGTAAATGGACATGAAACTATGTGGTTCGCTTTGAAACCATCAACATCTTTCAAAAAGTAAATCACAAATAGTCAAAAACAGTACAAAAATATCTAAAATAGCAACGGTGTAAAAGAAAACCTTTGTTTTACATTGAAACCATCTAGTTCTTTCATCACTTGAAACAAAAATTGATAAAAACAATGGGAAAATATCTAAATTGGTGTAAATGGATATGGAACTGTATGGTTTTGTTCTGAAAATTTCAATATTTTTTTATACTTAAATCACAAATAGCAAAAATCAGTATAAATGTATCTAAATTGATAACAGTATGAAAGAAAACATCTGTTTCTATATTGAAACCATTTACTTTTTCCATCAATCTTATACAAAAATTGGTAAAAACAATGGAAAAATATCTAGATTGACATAAATGGACATGAAACTGTATGGTTTTGTTTTGAAACTATCTACATTTTTCAATACCTTGATCAAAAATGCTCTCAGATTGTCAATTTTACTCCAGTGATTATAAATTCACCGTGATTATTTGTGTTTAATATCAACCCTTAATTATAGGCTGTGCAATCTAAGATAAAGCATTTCTCATGAATAATACTCACCTACTTTCCAGAATATGTAACGGTTAAATTTAACCCAAGTTCAACTTATTGATTGGAACCTTTTGTTACACATTAGTTGGCTTTAATCACAAATATAAGTTCCCACCGGCCATGTCCCGACTATGAATACGCACTCGGCCGGGAAAAAGGGTAACATTTTGTCCTCGTGTATGATACGCCCCCTTTAGTTTTTAGGTCAGTAAATCTGTAAAGAAAGTATGCATTATACACGAATAATTACGGCACTTTATTAGTTTAGGACGGTACTACCTTCAACTTTTACGAATGAACTGATGTTTAAGGTAAGCGATTTTAGTCAATTATCACTTTCATTTAAATTATTATATCAGTAAAGTAATTTATTGGAGAGTTTCATCTATGAGATACGTATACGGTGCGTAAGCACATAAGTATTTGAAAGTGAAGTCATAGCTGTTGCTCTGAACGAATAAAGCAATACTATCATTGAAATTTTAGATATATTTGTCATATAATCTGGCTGTATGGTAAATGAGAAAAATATTGTTTTGCACGTAAAGGATATATGTTTTAGATATTTTTCTGTACAATCCCAGTTTGGGGCTTCTTCATAATATATGCAACAGTGCCTGTGGTTGCTTAATCTGGCCTTGGGAATAATAACATTTGCTTAAAACTATTGAAACTTTTTACCATACAATGAAAGTTGTATGGAGCGAAATAAGCGATAGTCTGAAAGTGACAGGTCGGGGGAATATGCCATACGTGGAAGAACATCTCATCTGATGCGTCTTATTTGCACTTGCTTGTCCAGAATTTTCCTTCTTCTTTCTTTCTTTCTTTCAATGCATCATTTAAAAGGGTTGATTGATTCGTGCATTCTATCATTAATTCACGCATTGATCTCCAAAAAGACAAGAGGGCTGAATGAAGCATGGAAAGTGAATTAATCAATTCACACAGACATTTAGATCTTTTATTCTTAAAAAATAGTATTTTTGCAGTAAACATACACGATTAGAGAAAAATTTGGCCACTTCCAGTTTCCCTGACAGATTTTTCAATAACTTCAATGCAATAATCATTTTTTAAATAAGAGTTGATTTATCATCAGAGCAAAGTGAATGTTTATTTATAGAACCAATTTGGCAATTGGGGAGAGGTCTGCATCATTCGCACTTTCTTCCAACAAAGTTGCCTTAGAGAATGTCGAATTGAGCTAAAATTTAGAATTGGAGACTTTGGGACCGTGGTGCAATACTTGTATACATCCAACTCTAAAAGCACCCTTACGCTGGTTATGGCTTCATTCCTTCTTGCCTAGAAAACTAAGATTTTCCCAGATTACACACAGCCGTGTTTTTTATTGAAATAAATTATCAGTGTTCCGTACCCTATTCTTATGGAATATTCACATAAAATTATCTTTTTTCCGTCGATCAATAAACAGCCCAGTAAACTTCAAAGACGTTTCTAAGATTTCACAAACATTGTTCAAAAAAAGCGCTAGTAATTTTCCCGTTACATTAGAAACAATAATTATCAAATTCATATGAATTCTCAATTTATTTCAAATAAAATGTTTAGGGCCGACTGCTTTTGATAACAATAACTGTTTCATAAAATTTATCTGTGATTATGATAAACGGCTTCCATTATATGATTATCTCAATGGTCCAATACTCCCTCTAATTTTTTGTGGACATAAGAATATTTTTTCCCTGTGACAAAAGTATCCTCGCACTTTTGAATTTCACTAAGGGAATCAATATTTCTTTCAACGAAATTAAAATCAAATGAGAACTTTTGGAGATATCGTGTGTGCATAGTGTGAATTCTATTATTTGCACTCTAATTTTCTTTGTGTGCCGGTTACCAAACGTGTCTTTCAGTGCACAAGTACAGAGCTCAGAGGAAAGTTTATACGTAACTCAAAACCAACCATCTTGATATCTGTCCACGTCTAAGTAGAGTCGGCAAAGTCTGTTTAATTATTGAAGTAAGTAATCATGGATGTGAAACTCTTCAGACATTGTAACTTGGGGGAATTGGGCTGACGTTTAAATTTTGAGAAGGCAAAACAAGGAAGCAGAGATTCAGTTTGTCTCTCACTTCTCAGATGGAAGCGTATATCGTTAATCGATGATGCGTGGCGACCTCTAGTGGAGAAGCATTATTCTGGCCGATAACTCTTGCGGCTTCTTTTTACTTGGCTTCAAGTAATCGAATCTAGCCCAAGGCAAATTAATTGATTAAAGTTCATATCGACCTTTCTGTATAGCGCTGTCTATCAGCATATGCCTTCCAATCTAGTGTCTGCGCATATGAAGAACGTACCTACTTACCTATCAATATTCTTTTCACCAAAATATTTTTGCACTTCTGATTACCTTTGCCAACGAAGTTGGAGGGGTATATGTATTCGGTCATATCCGGCTTTCCGTCTTTCTGTCAGTTTGTCTGTACACACGATATCTCCAAAAGTTCTCATTTGATTTTAATGTAATTCTTTTGGAGAGGTGGACGATGGGTTGAGAAAGAGTTTGTTAGATTTGGGGTGGATCCAAGAATTCTTTTTTGATCGGGAGATATTTTCCATGAATTGACATGTATATATCCAGTACTGTACACACGATATTTTTAAACGTTCCCAACGAATTACAATGAAATTTTGTGGATGGGTAGACGATAGTCGGATTTATGCACAATTACATTTACTTAGTTATATACCCAACCGCCATAAAATTCTTTTTATTTTTCTTCTATACGTCGCTCTAAACCCCTCAATCGTGTTTGCCAGACCAAAAAGGGTCACCTAATAGAAATTCAATAATTCACTCCTGACCACTAATTATGCATATCTCATATCTTCATTGCATGGGGATGGATGAAAACTAACTTTAAACAAATATTATGTATGAATTAAATGGTTAAATGCAATACATTAATATGAATGATAATGGAGGTGTGATTGACGTTGTCGGTAACGGCGTAGACAATGAAATCCGATCAGGATTGTTTATGTTCACTTCGCACAAAGGCCCTGAGCAAGGCATGAGGCTATCTACCCCTTCTATGTATGGGTAAAATAGTTAGGCAGATCAGGTTCTCTATTTTTGTGAAAGCAACCAATTTGAGTGAAAGGCCATTCTGATTCCTAAACCAGGGGTAGGAGTCACCTTAAGACAGTTTGACGCCCAATTTAAAGTCTTTTAGGCAGCTTCTGCAGCCAAGATGATGCCAGACATAGTCTTATCTGCTTCTCTCGTGACTGAATCTTCTAATCAGACAAAGCAACAAAAATGAGATAAAAGAAAAACTAGACCAAATTAATCATGAAAATGCTTCATCTGAGACATTCGGAAAACCCAAGACTATTACATATACTACGACTGCTACTGCCACTTAGATAACAAAAATAAGTTACTTTTCTCGCAATTTGTTCAGACACTAAAAAGAAAAGTTCAGAGAATAAGCGTGAGCGTTGCCAGACAAACTAAAAAGGCGAATCTAGCAAAAGTTTACATTGCAAATTGAACCTTACATTAGAAACTTTGGGTGGGGAATGGAATTTTCAAAAAAAACAAATTTTCATCCCTCTATCCCCGTTGGTGCGGCCTGTACATACATACAAACATACATGTATGCATAGCCAGCCAGGCAGAATCACCTAAAAACTGAAAGAACGGTTTTTGTGACAGTTTTGTTTTATGGTTTCTAATTAAATTGAAAATGTTTAATCTCAGAAATTCCTTATAAAGTATCTCAAAATGTATGCATACCTTCGCATACAAGCGTTGCCAATCTGAGAGTTGATTAAATGGATTCTAAATAAAGGATAAACAGATTAATAAAGTTTTTTTTTTAAACAAAGGTTTGTATAAAAAATGACGCTTCAAGTGTTTTTTCAGTGGAAAGGCAAGGCTCGAATAGCAAGCATCAACTAATACAATCTCTTGTACTTTTGCAATGATTCTCCTCAATTCTACAAGTGCATAGGTCCTTGTGGCATAAACTTTGTTTTTTTGTTTTTTTTTAAGAATTCACATAAGAAGAAATCAAGTACTTTTGAATCTGTCTGGAAACACTTCGCTAAGCTAAGATTAGTCATCACAATGATAGGAGGGGCTCCATATTAAAAAATGAAGCTGCTTCACTTTTGCCAAAGAATTATTGGCACAACTGAGAATTAAAGCAATAAGTATGTGTTTAAAAATTTTGTACGGTAGGGGCGAGGTACCCTGCATAGATATATACGCCCTGTAGTATTCTTTTTTAACTAAAAATATTCACAAATCCAACTTACCTATATACAAGTACTCAAGTACAATGCAACCTTGAATATAATGTGACTCCCACTTTTTGTAGCTAAAAATCAGTAGTTTTGACTGTGATTTTTTCGTATTAAATTCCAAGCATAATGTTCAACAAAACATTGATTGATATTGAGTATGATCTTTACTGTCGAACACATAACTCTGGCTTTGCGCCAAAATTTAAAAAATCTCTATGATCACGTGTCGTGGAGCTATACTCAACAGTTCATTGCTCGTGGGTTCGGTTTTCACTCAATGATCCTTATTGTGGCCGTGTGTCAGACAAAGCTAAGCTCAGTTAATATCTACATGACCATCTTCCAAGCAAGAAGAGTCAATGGGCGAATGCTGGTACGTCTGTTTCTTATTGTGGCTTTGTGACAAACGAAGTCAAGCTTAGTAGTTATCTATACAACTGTTCAGCTAATGCATTTGATTATTTTGGGTCATCGTGTCCGAGTAAGCTAAGCTCAGTAGATATCTGACCATATGCTGCTGAGCAAGGCTCTAATTGATTTAAGAAGGACCCAATGTTACCTCGACGAAAGGTTGGCAAAGAACCTACATTTAGTGATACTTCAAGTCATAAAACTAGTTGGTATGACATCGTCATACTTTCAGTCAGGTATCTCCGGGAAGTGTCCAGTAGATTTATCAGTACTTATGATTTGAAGACTCTTTATTGAAGGGCGTATACCGATATTATTTTGGTTAGAGATTTCCAGAGACAACAGTCGAAAGTGGAAATTAACTGTGGAGAAAAACGACACGCCTTGAGGGTATGTTGGTTGACAGCATTAAAAGTAAAGCCATCATAACAACTCAAGAGCTTGACACCGGACTGAAAGCCGACAGCTTAGAGTCTAGACGATATTCAAAAGAAGATGCAGGCTTCATTGAAAATGAAATAACTAGATTAATAATGGAAGATATCATCAGACAGAGTCGATCCCCTAAGAGAGTTCATCCATTAGTCACAAAGGATGACCATCACTAAAGGCGATTGGTCTTCGATTATTCATAGACTGTAAATCTCTTCACTGACCAGGGTGCTCACCCTTTACTCCGAATAGACAATATGCCCAGAGCTATCTATTTACAGTTTTGAACCTGGAAAGATACCACTGAGAGAATAGGACAAACTTTTTGTAACATTAAAAGCAAGGAGCCGCCTTTATCAGTACAAACGTATGTCATTCAACATCATTAACGGCGATGCTGGATTTCAGAGAATTATGAACTGGATTATCATGACAGAAGGATTAAAGGACGTGTTTATGTAGGCAATATCATAATCTGTGGCATGTGCAAAAAGCAATATGACCAGAACCTCGCCAGAGTGAAAGAGGTAGCGATGAATTATGGCTTCATGTTCAATCAAGAAAAGCCTCAGTTAACAGTGGAGTATCTTTGATTGCTGGGTTACGAAGTGAGCTATAAGACCCGGTCTCGAACAAGCACGGTCCCTGAGTGAGTTACGTGAACCTTCATCTCAACAATCTCCCGGGAGAATTGTGGGATATTTGGCTCATTACGGCAAGTGGATTCGGAAGCGCTTGGATGAAGTATTAAAGTAAACAGAAACGCGGCATTTCCACTTCCAAAGGATATCAGGAAGGGTTTTCAAGAGCGGAAGAAAATCCTTGACGGTGCTGTGGCCAGTACCATTAACGAGGACAGACCCTTCCGAGTAGAAACAGTCATCACTGCATAACTGCTATCCTAAATCAAAATCGGCACCTCGTAGGTTTCTGGTGTCGAACTTTGAACATCTCACAAAAGCATCATTCCTCAGCGGAGAAAGGGGCATAAACAATTGTGGAAGCCGTTAGTCACAAATAATAAATGTATCAATTATGTAATGTTACAATCCACGAGGGAAAGGCACTATTATTTGAGACGAAAACACATCGATAATCGACTAAGAAGCTCTGCCATTAAATTTGAATTACGGGAAACAGGTCGTCCGATCCAAGAACGATAAGTCAAACAGGTGGCGTGTGGAACTATCTACATACATTAGGAGACATGTGCTTCTATTACGAGTAATATCCTAAAGAACACTCGTGGGGCTCTCTGTCGTCCTGGAATTGCGCGTATAAAGAATAGTACGCATAAAGAATTTCTCTTGATTCATGAAAGATATTTACAGGCTCATCACAACCAGTGTAAAACCAGCGCTCGTGAGGGGCCACGATTCTTGAAGATTGGGGTGAGCTGTTTGAGAGGCTATATATAAATATTAAAACCTTGCCTCCTATTTCAGGGATGAAAAGCCAGTATCAAAGATTGGGGTGAGCTGTTTGAGAGGCTATATATAAATATTAAAACCTTGCCTCCTATTTCAGGGATGAAAAGCCAGTATATCAACAATGATGCTTGGATGTCTCTTCAGACACTGTTATTGCATTCTTATACCAGCGGTATGTTATATTTGGGATGCAGAATTATGTGCATCCCGATTGGGGGTCTTCGTTTATGTCAGGGGAGTGGAGACATTTTCTGCACATTAAAGAATTGCTACCAGCTGTACGACGTTACAATCCATGGGGGATAGACAAATGGAAAGTCTTGATAGAATCCTCTGGGAGGCAGTGCAACTAGCTCTGAAGTCTAAACAGTTGTCCCTTCCATGTGGAAGACTATTGCCTGAAACCGTACATTCCATTTGATCCTAACTTGGTACCATTAAAAACTACACACCAAATGAATGACTGTTCAGCTTGGAAATGGAGCATTGGGTCATCTATACCCACCTGATTAACCGGAACTATTGAAGAAGAATATTCGAAATAAACAAGTATGAACCTTCAGTGATCGAAGTGAAACTATGACAAGCAGATCCCGAATACGCCTACGTACGGGAGTCAGATGGGGAAGAAGATAGTTTCGATCAGAGATCTGGTACCCTTACCGGAAGAACAAGAACCAATCAAAGAACTGATAAAGGAGAACTTCCAAGGACATCCTACTAAGAAGAGTGAGCAAAAAGATTACTCAGGCATTAGCCAGCTTACAAAGAATCAAGAGTCTAGAAAATGCTGGGAAGCCCCCTAGCGAATCTGAGCCCATGGCGACCCGTCAACCTTCGCAGAAAGTTCGCTGCTCCCCCAACGCTTCGACCAATAAAGCGAGGGAAAATATGGTATGTACAAGACGTAAAAAGGTTAATGTTAAAACGTGTTCATCATAAACTAACAATATCACCTCCCTTGATGATCAATCTTCAGTAGCCGCTAGAAGACCGGAAAGCAAGACTATTAAAGAAAGCTGTTCGATGCCTGGTGAGATTTACGACTGTTGGCTATGGTCTTTAGAGCAGGAATAATTTTTACCTGGATACCTCTGACGTTGCAAGTCAATAACTGACTAATAAATGGCAAGCGTTATCAATATTCTATTACAATTCCTGTATGCTTTCCTACTGGAAAGCGATGTTACACGAATTAATCTCATAAATTTATCTAGACGTTGTACTCTTGTAACCTTGAACCAGAATAGGAAATATTTACTTTATGACTCTACAGATACTATTTACAAGGATTGATCCAGGATTTTGAACCGGAGCGGGAGGAGCTCAAATAGAAAAATTAATTTTTACAAAAAGCAAAATACGTCAAAAAGAATACAAATTTTAAACATGGACATGTTCAAGGTTAGTTTATGTTCGCGTGGGATTGTGTTATTTCTCTATCTAGTTATTTAAGAGATAATATTTGATTATGCTTTATCCGGGCAGGGGGTACAGACTCCATTCCTCGTCCCAAAACTTCGTGCTTGTATTTACCAACACCCGCACATATATGCGAGTTTTGCTATCTTTGGAGACAGTAAGGCGGGAAATTGCCTTTTAGAGTACGTGTTATTGGCGTGGGTGAAAATTCAATATGGCACCTGTTCTTTCACTCGTTCGGCTCGTTCGCCCATCCTCTTCAACCAGTTTCTTTTTTTGTCATTTTTACAAGAGAATCGCGTTTTTTCTTTGGTCTGTCCGGATTGGACGAACGCCCTGGAAATCCCTCAGAACCCTTGCACCAACGCGCATCAGAAGCTGAATCTTTGAATTATAGCCAACAGCACAGAAAACGCTATTGATGACCGTGTTCTTCCCCTTACCACAGTTATTGCCATGAATAGCTTTTTTCTTTCTATCGATATCCCAGCCACCTGCTGCCCTTTGTCGTTCCTTATTCTGTTTTCCTCTTTTATTCCTCATCGATTGGTTTCTGTGTTGTTACTCATTTGTTCCTTTACCAGCTGGTTTAGGTTCGACCTCAAAGTGGACACCTCGCCTCTAATGCTTATCTCAACCCACACTTTTGAATCCAATACTTCCTTTGTCCTGAATTACGGATGCAATGAAACACCAGTTTAATCCCAGAGGTCAAGCAACTTCCTACTCGATCAAGCTCTGCCTTGGCAAAAAACTAAAGTAGGCCGTGGGCGGCTTTCGATTCTGGATCAAAGTCCAAGTTTCAAATACCGGATGCCTTAATGCATACTGTCATTTGGCGACGAAGAAAGCTCTAAAATCCATAATTATATATTGTTCGGATTTTTGTGATGTTCTTCCTAGTCACGTATGCTGAAGCTTGGGGAGATTTTTTACGATCGAAATGCCGACTAGTAAGCTGCAATTCATGGTACGTCGATGTATAAAATCGTACCGTATAATAAGTGTTAGTAAGAATGTCAGAAAGACTAGCTACAGTCATGAATTCGATCTTCCCTTGATGGCCAACACGTGGCCTGTCTTCAAATTGAGTTATGATTAATAAATATCAATATATATTCGTGCTATCTCGTGATCCACAAAAAAAAAACCATGGACATAATGTCAAGCACAATTTGTACTTTCCGACAGCGTGTAAAATTGAGTGGAGCCAACTCCATGAAATATTACGTAAAAAAATCAATGTAAACAGGTCTAGTTATTTATGCAATAGAAACCGTCACGTGACCAACATCTTTTGGCAGAGTGATGTATTGGGGGTGATCAGATTTAAAAAATGAAAAAAAAAACGGGGATTAATTAATATGTCATTTCTTTCGCTTTTTGTTGGGCAATGATCTCTATAAAATACTGAATTTTCAAAAAATATGTATGAGTGCTGCCGGGTAAAAGACTAAGAGATAAATTTTGCATTAATTTACATTGTAAATTTAAACCCATACTAAGAACCAATTTATGAGGTATTTAAAAGAAAGTTTCGTCAGATGGAATAAAGAGTAAAAATTTTTAGCCCTCCAGCTCCATTGGTGCAGCTTGTGGGCGTGTGGTATATGTATACATAACCAGCCAGACATACATACCAACTCAAAAACTTAATCATCGCCCAGACCCAGGTTATCCCTGACATAGCTCTTTCCATGGCTCTCTGGGCGATTCCAAGTTGGTTCTCAGTTCATTTAGTCAATTTCCATGTTTTGCATCCGTAAGTCATAGCTGGTATTATGCATTCATTGTATACTTCACGCCGTAAGCACATTGGTAAGGTGCTCTTCAACATGTCTCAATTCATACCAAATGCTTTCCACTTTAGTAAACGTATTCTTCAACCTATTCTGAAGCCTCTCTCTCTCTCTCTCTCTCTCTCTCTCTATATATATATATATATATATATATATATATATATATATATATATATATATATATATATATATATTCGTATATGCCTCTTTGGTGGGAGGGACTTCGCCGTTGAACATTGCTTTAATCCGTGCCCTGTTCATCCTTTTGTATACTTTTTTACTTTCCCTATTTAGATCAGTCAACGAGTTTTGTCACTCTTCAGATGCTTCTCGCATCATTCCCTCCCAATCAGTTTTCCGAGAGACGCATCCAAGATTTGCTATAAATAGTTTATTCGTCTCTCTCTTCTTTTCATAGCTTCATCTTGATTCTTTCTTTATCAATTTTAATACTGCACTTGCAATTTTCTTACATTTTCTGATTTTTTTAAAAAGGGATCTGACTTGTTGTATCGAGAATTACAAATAATTGATTAAAAACTCTACTTAAGAAGTTTCTTAAAAGATTTCCCACGAAAATTACCCAAAACAACAGAGAACGACACCCTACGGGTATCTTTTGACGTAGATTCACATTACTCTAATATAAGCCATAAACATGAACTGAAAACATTTGAATTCTGGATCAACAAAACCCCAAACAAATTCCCAATAAGTTTCAGTAAGGACTTTACCAATGAAATTTATTCCGGAAAAAACAATCGATTCTTTTGGCAAATTCAAAGAATGGCAATGGGAACCGGAATCACCCAAACTTATGCTACATTGACAATCGGATTTGCTGAAGAAATACTTTATTTGGAAGTATCAGAAAAAGTCGGGGGCGAATATACTGAAAGTTTCAATCAAACGTGAAAACGTTTTCTGGATGGTTGCTTCCTATTGTAGACAAAATCAAAAGAGGATCTCTGGCATCTGCATCATATTTCAAACAGCCCACACAACTTAAACTTCTCAATCGATGTCAATGGACAATAGATTTCATTCTTAGACTGTACAATTATGAAAAAAAAAAGAAAAGAAATTAAGACTGACCTCTATTATAAACCAACAGACAATAAAACCTAACTATTATTCTCCTCATATCACCTAAAAGATACAAGAGTTAGTATCCCATTCTGGCTAAAGATTCCAAAGACTACAATATCTGGAAAATCAAAATTACCCTCCTCCATTAATTAAGGGTGGGATTGAAAAGGCCAAAAGACTAAACAGAGAACAATTATCGAGGGACGAGAAGATAAAAACCTAACAAGACCAGTATTATACCCTTGATGTACATATAGCTAATGTTTGAACAAAATTCTTCAAAGCCAGTCCTTCGCTTAAAGCAAACGACAACCCCCAAATTTGAAACGGCTTTTCACGAAAGCCTATTTCACCGACACAACAGAAACTGGTAGAATAGCAGAATGCAATCGACCTAATTGCAGCTTGTGTTTACATCCTCTAAAAGGGGAAAAAATCATTCTCAAATGCGGGAAACATTTTCAATTAAATTCAAATTTCTTGTGTTGTAAAAAAAAAATCATTTACGTCATTATCTGAGGAAGGTGCAAAATCGAGTATACCGGAGAAACAGGTAATCGAAAAAAATAAGATTACAATCTACAGACAACAGATCAGACACCTAACAACCAAAATGTATAATGTAAAAACACACAATGATGAGTGCATCACCTCAGAACCAAAATCCAAAGTGTTCCCGTTCTTCAAAATGCAAAGTGACAATTTACTTCTTAGAAGAAAAGAAGAAAGTGACTTCATTCAAAAATCTAAAACCAACCCTGGACGACTATGACACCGTTATTTCATCAAACACGTAAAAACATCGATCTTTCTATCTTTTCAAGTAATATCTTTCCTCCATTGAATACATATTGCAACAGATCATCAACTGCTAAAAGCAGTCCCCACTTTCTACACACGCTAATGCAATGACACATACACATACAATCATGCATACACACACATATGCACACACTCTCACAAATTCATACATTTACTACTCTCACACACAAATATAAACACACACATTTACACACCTACACACACGTATATTTATTTATATGTATATATATGTGTGTGTGTGTGTGTGTATGTATATATATATATATATATATATATATATAGAGAGAGAGAGAGAGAGAGAGAGAGGGAGGGAGAGAGAGTGAGAGAGAAATAGGTTTACAGTGTAAAGGTTATCTTATGATTAAGAGGGGGCCACCCAGGGTAACTCCCCGCTAATATTTTGTTTCTCCATTTCAATTTCTTACCAGAAGGTCAAACAGAGATGAGGTTTCTTCCCTTAGTCTCTTCACCTGACTTTCTGACCAGTACACTACTACCACTTCCTTCCTAACCCCTTTCCCTAACTCTAAATAACAAACATTTTGAAAATAACCAAGACCCCAACACATCAGTAGATAGAATGCCAACATTCCCACATGGAAGTTTCCAGATTTCCTTAAGTAGCTCGCATCTGCCAGGGGAATGACACTTCTGTCGAACCTACAGAATAGGGGGCCTGCACCTATTCATGCCACCTCAACGGGTCATAGGATGCAAACCCTTCGTACAAGGGGTGGGGTTGGTCCTGTGCACATTGGACTCTACGTTAAAACTTCATTGCGCAGGCAGGAGGGTTATTTTGCGTACTTGGCTCCCATAATTATAAGATCCCATAATCGTGGAAAACCATACCCAAATCTTTGTCCACGATGGCAAGCCATTGATTCATTCATTAATATATATCAGCGAAAATTTTGCAGATGATCCTAGGTTTCTACGTGGCGCCTCGTGATGTTCATCGGTTGTCTGGCATTCTTGCAACATGTCCAGCACATAACCATTTTGAGTTTTGACATTTGGACTCCTGTCTTTGCTCTAAAATTCTGTGCTGTCTTAAGATCTTCTTCATATGAGGTTGAGCAAGATTCTCAGTTTTAGCGTCAATTGACTCACCGTAACAGTCAATAATTAAATAACCATAGCGTCAAAATTTAAAGTTTGATTTGAAAAAATCCATCGAAGAGTAAATATGGCTAGAATAAATGTTGTTTATTTTACCACTGAAAAATGTCTAAAATAGAGCAGGAACAATGTCTAAAAACATTTATATTATACAGAACGTACTTGTTATTTCTGTTGGAAAACATCTAAAATAAATTAAAAACAACGTCTAGAAATATTTATGTTTTAGAAAAAGTAGGTGTTATTTCCATTGGAAAAAATCAATTGATGAAACCTCTTGAAACAGCTATATTTTGGAGAATCCAGATATCATTATTGAACCCTTCAAAATAAGAACCCAAAAAAGGCGTTTTTTTTCTCCAAAAATTAAATAAAAACATTATCAAAAGAGGTGTAGTGTGGTTCTGCTGCTCATGTTCATCCCTGTAGACAAAATAATATGGAACATACAAATAGACACACAAACACATAAACAAACGCACATATAACCGGTCGTTCGATTGTCACTATTTTTTTAAACCCTGGGAATAAGCCGAGAACTTGGCTCTACATCTTGGTTCAAATCAGATGGAGAGAACCACGTAAAATGAAAAACGCACTACCGTAACCAGAAGATAATAGTATAAATCAAAATAGAATTTTTTTAGCTATGGCTTATTCAAGCCCCCTTAAATCCTCTCTGGGACTCCTTAGTCTGGGGGTCTTTAGGGCTGTGTCTCAAGTGCCTCATGGTTCATACAGCATTATTTGAGATAAATACAAGACGAGTAAAATTGATGACAGAAAACGAGATGTTAGTTCCTTACGGTGGCTAAAGCATCAGCCAGCCTGTCCCATATCACGATTTTCTCTTGATTCAGCTTGCAGTGTGTGAAATAGAAGGCGACAAGTACCTGAAGTGGTGTCACTCACTTTTCTGTTCTCGCTTACCCAAATGGTCTCCCATCTAGATACTGGTCAGGCTCAACGTTGCTTATCTTTGATGATAGTACGAGAACCAGTGTATCCGACTGGACGTAAGTAAACGAAGATGCAACGACCATTAATATACATTCATTCATTTGTATACTTATATTCACACGCCACTCATATCTCTTCATATTTCTATAACAAGCCACCCATCCAAATTCTACCCGTTACTTCTATTATTTCTACCTTTAGCCTACACCTTCCACTGCTTCACTTCCTGTGGGTGTGGTGGGGATCTTCACCAAAAATCAATACCGAACGAAGTGTCTTCATTTCTCCACTGTTGTTGTCGACCCAAATACGGGTAGCAGCAACGGAATAAGAATAACCGGTTCTGATTGGTCTGCGTGACGTCACTCCTACCATCAGCCGCCCACGCGTGCTGCTGACGTCACAATCGATAGTTGCTGACGTAGATCGAGCGCCTCTCGATTCAAAACAAAACAACCGAAGATATGACCCCCCCTATTCTGGGTGGAGGAGGTTAGGGTAAGACTGGTGGAGGGGACAAGAATAATGACGCCTTACGCCGAGGCCTCTCCACGCCGTCTCTGACGTCAAACGATAACGCTTGTATCGATGACGGAGTTGCAATAGATGAAAGAGTGGGTAACAGGCAGAGAGATGAATGAAGGGAGGTGAATGAAAAAGGGATGGTTATGGGTGGTGGGTTTGTGAATGAAATGGTAATGGGTTGTGGGGTGAGGAATGAACGGAATCGATCGAAGAAGCGTGGGAAGAGGAGAAAATACGCTGTGGGAGTGATGCGTAAAATAATGTGTAGTTTTCTTTGTTTTCCATTGTCATTGTTGTTGTTGTAGAAAATATATGAATGAATGACTGAATGAATGAAATAATGAATGAATGAATGAATGAATCGGTGGACAGGTAAGAGAAGGGGTGAAGAAAGAGGTTAGAGGACGAGTGAAAGAGAAGGGGAGATATAAAGAGGGTAGTCGTGGGGAGAGGTGAATAAAGAAGAGGGGAGTACGAAAGAAGTGGGAAGCAAAAAAAGAAAGAAAAGTAGAATGCAAGGAAAAAAAGAAAAAGAAGAAGAAAGAAGAGGCAAGGAATGAAAGATAGAAAGAAGGAATGAAAGAAAGAATAAAGAAAGAGTAAAATAAAGAAAGAAAAAATGAACGATGAAAGAAAAGAAAAAAATGGGAGAAAGAAAGAAAGAAAGAAAGAAAGAAAGAAAGAAAGAAAGAAAGAAAGAAAGAAAGAAAGAAAAAAGAATCGATATCATTGATCCAGGAATAATAAAGAGAAAGAGAGAAAATGAAAATGGAAAAAGAAAGAAAAAGAAAGAGGAATGTTCCTCAATAGAAAAGAATGAGAGAAAATGAAGAAATCTCTGAATGTTTAATTGATCGGAAGAACGAACAAATGAATGAGGGATAAATGAATATGTTTCTTCGAACAGGAATGAAATAAAGAAGGAGAATTGATTAGTCCAAATGGAAAAAATTTGAATCACCATAGTCAATTCTTCTCCTTGCACGTATACATAAACACATGTACGCGCACACGTACATATGTACAGCAACATACACGCAAAGCCGCGCCCATGAACTCACGAGGTGCTACCCTAAGGAACGGGAAAGTTGAACCGCGTGCACAAACAATACGTGGTACGCACTTTCACCTTAACCTTTTGTAAATAGTACCCTATCCGAATCAATGCCATGGCCCGCAAGGAGACTAAATCTAAATAGGTGTCAGTTTGAGATTATTCGTAGTTGGATTCCTGAACTGTTGGACTGAGCCACGTACAATGAAAACGCACTTTTACAGAGGTAAACACATGATTAAGAGAGAATCAGCAGTATGTTTTAGTGATATATATATATATATAAACCATTCACCAATTCACGCATCATTAGTACAAAATCAACATTCAGCGCAATACTTTCTTTTGGTTAAAAATCATTAATCAATCTTCATCCAGATAAATACGCATTAAATACTGAGTCGTGCAAATAGAAGTAAGTCAGTGGCGAGGCTGAGACTTTACTGTCTCGGTTGGAGTTGATTTCTAAAATTACGTAAAGATGAAATCCTTTTAACCGTACTACAAATCTGAACGTTAGAATCGTTTAGACGGACCATAATTAGCTCGGTTGTAAATAAGCAGCGGACCTCGAGACCTTCATTTCGATACTGTGACCATAGAAGAAATCGTGCTACCAGGAATTAACAGAAAACGGACGAAATAGCTGGTAAAAATAGTATCGATAGAGCAGATAGGAGAATTAAGTAACTATCCAATTTTAAAATCGGACAGATAGATTCATACCATTTCCAAGGGCATTTGTTCGTAGTGAACGTACCTTGTCTCAACCTGAGTTTGAAATCGGTTTTCGGATTCTATTTACCGCACTGCTGACCGTTAGGCTAAGTGCACCTGACAACAATGTTTTTGTCCATTAGATGAATGGCATCCATTTTTTGCTTTTTTGTTGTTTGTTTTTTGTTTTTTGTTGTTTGTTTTTTTTCTAAAGAAAATTTAAAGTCCCCTCCAAAAGATTCCAGGGTGCCCAGTTGTCAAAATCCCCCTCTTGGCCTTGCTGATGTGATCAAGAGGAAAGGCTTCAGCTTGACTGCAAGAATGACGTCATATTGGGTATTGAACCACCTTCTGGGGTCTCAACTCCCTGGTTTGGGAATCAGAGTTGTCCTTCTCCTGGATTAGTGGCCTCGCTATAGAGCTCAATGTACCCATTCTTATATATATATATATATATATATATATATATATATATATATATATATATATATATATATATATATATATATATAACAATCAGGTGTGGATTGTTCTTGTTCCTCTTTTTCTTGTTGTTACGATGGGAAAACAGCCTCCGACCAGGACTGGAGTTTGACAACAAATCTGGAATGCTGATTTTCAAAGCAGGCAGCTTTATTTCTCTGAATGATTGGAAGTAGGCAAAAATTTTACTTCCGTAGTTGTCACAACGCATACTTGTAAAATCTTCAGTGTAATGATTATTCGTGTTCATGACTGCTATGCAACAGACACATGGCATATAAGAAGATTGACCGAAACCGAAATTGCAACATTGAATACTATCTCCTCTTCAATGTAACTAGAGCGTATTTCACCAAGAATAACGCTAAAAGGTTAGTGAGAAATTTTAATTCGGTAATTAGGCGTTGTAAGACTGGGTAAAATTTTACAAATTTTATGCAGGTCTGGTTAGTCACTTAACAGAAACAGTCAAGTGACCAACGTCTTAGTAACTTATTCATTGATCACCCCTCTTTCCTATTAATGATTGCTCCATGGTGACTAACTGCAATTTTTTCTTACAATTCACCAAGCTTTACTTAATCTAGCCCACAGATCTCAGGTTGCTAGCAGTCACTGTTCTTCCTAGTTAGTTACTCATCTAAATATTGAACAGCTTTATCACTAATTAGTCCTTTCAGGCCCATAACAATGGAATAGTTTTGTTTTTTTTTTAATTTATCAGATACTACATAGCCCGAATGGCAATAGAGATATATGGCCCCCGGGTTTTTCACCCAAGTTGAAATTTTTGATCAAATAATGACAATATTGAATTTTCCAAGTATCTATACCCCTACAAAATATTCATTGTTTTTTCTATTTATACCATATGTATATACAGCCCTGAAAGGGTTAATTTTGATGAACTGATGTCGTAGTATGACAACTGTAAGCCTTGTAAGCGTCGTTTAGTTTTGGCACAAGGCCACAAGCATGAACCACCCAGTGGAAAATGGACTCACTATTAAGTATTGATGGCCTACGAGACCAGTTCGTTAACCATTATACCACAACGAGGCCAAATTCTATTTTTTGAGAAAAACGTCAACCCCCAAACTGTCCACTGGTCAACATAATTTAGTTTTTAAGCGGTTTTGTCCGTCTGCCAGGCTGGCTAACTGGCTGGCTGGCTGGCTGGCTGGCTGGCTGGCTGGCTGGTTATTTACGTATCATACGTACGAGCTGCACCATTTTAGCGAGACAGCGGAGCTAGGGGGCCGGAAATTTACTCTCTGTCATGTCTACAAAAATAGTTCATTGGTAACTCTTTTTTCTTTCAATTTTTTATTTGATCATTCCCAACGCAGTATGCTGTCAAAAGGTGTTGGTCAAGTGACAATTCCTATTGTCTGACTAACCAGACGTGTCTTTCTATCAAGCATTAAAATGAATAGCCATTTTAAAAGTGTTGCTATGGATTTCTCTTTGAAAGAAACGATGTGTGCTTGCTGTACTTCCGTATAAATTCTTTTGGCAAATGTCTGCTTCGATGTCAAACTAAATTTAAAAACTCGCCCAGAATTTCTTTTCTTTATTTGGCAATCAACCAAACCTCCAGAGATATAAACAGGAATTGCGATTATATTTAGAACACATTTTATCGATATTTGCTTGCATATGCGTTATCTGTGGGGATATAGGTAACATATATTAATATATATGTTTGTGTGTGTATGTATACGTTGTCTTCAGGGATATATGTAACATATATAAATACGTACACGTATACACACACGCATATATATATATATGTGTATATATATATATATATATATATATATATATATATATATATATATATATATATAAAGTCTTTTTGTGTTGTAAGATTTTTTAAATATTAACAGCAATTCTAATTAAAACCAAACAACCTCGAATATGTATATGTATATGAGTGTTTGCGTATGTTATTGTATATGAGCTTTATCTTCGGGGATATATGTAACATGTATAAATGCTTACACACACACATACGCATATATATATATATATATATATATATATATATATATATATATATATATATATATATATATATATATATATACGCGTCGTTTATGGGTAAATATTGCAAATGATACAGACAGACGTACCCTAAAACAGAGCATTGAAGAAAAGAGGAAAAAAACCAGGGTGATTTTTTTTTTTTTAAGATTAGACACGCGTGGCTAAGAAATTTAATTGCCCCCAAGGACGGACTGGCTGCAGTCTCTGCCGTAAACACTATTCGTCCCAAAAGACAAGATCGACATTTGCAGACTGTAGGCAAGCTATGAATAGACGAACGCTTCCACATATATACGCGAGTTGAAACTATAAATAGCGCCATCACTACTGGTTTCTGAACACTACGTAAAGCACATAAATTACTGACACAGTGCGAGGGAGCGTCATTGCAAAGACACATGCGTATAGATAGGTGCAGGTTGTCTTAGATATTTATACTTGGTGGGTATTACATGTTTTACAAGAACATGGACGTACTGATTGTTGTAAGACATACGTATGGATAGGTGCAGGTTGTCTTAGATATTTATACCTGGTGGGTATTACATGTTTTACAAGAACATGGACGTACTGATTGTTGTAAGACATACGTATGAATAGGTATAGGTCGTCTTAGACAGATATTTCTATCAGATGACTATTACAGATTTTACAAGAATATTAACGTTCGAGTAACCGTAAGAATTATGTATGGATGGGTGCAGGTTGTTCTACATATTTATACTAGCTAGATAATACAGATTTTACAAGAACATGAATGTGCTGATTGCTGTGAGACTTAAGCGTAGATAGTAGTAGGTCATCTCAGAGTCATACTCATACTAAGTGTACATTACAGATTTTACAAGAACATGAATGTAATGATTGCCTAATTTGGCTGTGATTACAAAAAAAAATTAGTGGCCAGGTATGAGAGTTAGACTTCAAAGATTAGATAGATACTTATTTAACACGTCGGTTTCGCAGATTTTACAAGTACACAAATATAGTGTAGAAATTGGAAAATTGTGTTACGTCAGTTTTCAACGAGAGGAAGACCAGCCTGCCTTGATAATGAGATCAGCAATTAAAACCATGTTTTTCTCTGCCTCGAATACCGACTAGGGGGGTCAGGAGGAGGGATACGCACCTGCCTCAGATCGCACAATAGATAAAAATACTCCTAAAACGGTAATTAACTTGGATATCACAGATTTTGTAAGAATGCGCATATACTGATCATCTGACGCGTATGAAGGCTGTGTAGTGCCATATTTAACCGAATGCTGCTATATTATCACGTCAGTTGATCTATCATAGCAAGAACATGAACAATCCTCGCCTAATTTAGGGTAGTAAACTCTTCACTGTGTGTTTGTACAGTCACATTAAATCAAAGCAATACATAAAATTAACATTCACTACAGCTACTTGATATAACGACAAGTAAATGATTAGTAGGCAGATCTCTTATCGACTGAGCGGTACTGACAAGTCTGATTTATCAACGAAAACTCATGCTACATATATATATGTAATACAAAAGTTGCAGTAATCATTCCGTCGGAATAGAGTAGAATCTGTAGCAGCCTAGATTGTATACTCAAAAGTCATTTATGAAGAGAGTTTCAGCTTTAAATAATCTGAGATTTGAATAAAATTAGTTTTACAGGATTGTTTATAAAGAGGGGAACACATAATATGGAACAGAACAGCTCTCCTAAATTGACTGATTAATTGTGAGAACAGTCGATCAAAACTGTCAACAAAGGTTTCTTTAGTTTTTATGTGGTTCTGCCAATCTATCTATGTGTCGCCAAGGACTCGACAATGGAGCTATAAGGCTAAGAATTCATTCCTCATTACGTCTAGAAAAAAAGTTTTCTATTTTCCGAAAATCCTCTCCATAGGTTTTTTTTTGGGGGGGGGTCAATTTACAATGTAAGTTTTCGCTAAATTAGTCCCTTAGTTTGTATCCAACAGAGTGCAAATTTGATTTTTTCCCGAATTCGGACTTTTTAGAGATCCATATATATTTTTGCCGAGAGAAGTAACTTATTCGCTGATTATCAATTCTTTTAATTGATAACCATCAAGATATGCTTACCAAAATATTTTAGTCACGTGACAATTTAATTTGAATGACTAACCAGACTTATTTCGTTATTGTTGTTTTTTGTTTTGTTTTCCATTCTTGCGAGTTATAGAGATCTCTCTTCCATCACGAAAGGGTACCCGTCAACAATGGAAAATGTGCAAAACTTATGTCGACAGTGTATGACAAGAAACGCTCACACATGAAGCTGTTTACAGCGGTTTCTTATCAAGGAGTTCATTGAGGGGGTTGTTCTGTTATTGCATGAACAGATAGAACCATCTTCAACTCTGTGTCTTAACCATTGACCAATACCTATCATAGCAGATGTTTATAACGGTTTTATTCACTTTCAACGAGTCTACATTTGGCGAGACTATATATAACGACTTTCACTCACAGTGAGTCTACATTCAGGGCGAACCGTTTCAATGATTTTCACTTATAGTGAATCTAATTTCAGCGAGTTTACATGTGTCCACTTCCACTGGTAGTCTATATTCAGGGCCTACCGTTTCAGTGAATTTCACTTTCGGTGTCTGCATTTGGTGAGTCTTCATTCAGTGACTTTCACTTCCAGCGAGCAAACATTCAGGGCCAACTGTTTCAAGGATTTCCACTTTTAGCGTGTCTAATTTCGGTGAGTCTACGTTCATCTCGTTTTACAGCCATCATTCTTTTACAGTCTTCATTCAGCACCTACCATTACAGCGATTTGAACTTTCAGCAAGTCTACATTCGGCATATCTTTCATCCAGCAGTTATCGCTTCCAAAGAGTCTTCATTCAGCGACCACGGTCTGCATCCGGCATCTATTAATCAAAGATTCCCACTTTCAACGAGCCTTTACGCGCGTAATGCGATAACTGAACATGAATATAGACCATTTATAAGAAATCATGGTTACTGGGTTTTGATTTGATAATTAAAAGTTCCTTTGTTATTCCGAACTTGATAACTAAAAAAAACGTTTTTAAATAGGTCTGATGAGTTTTGAAGTATATTCTGGGTATAGTCTGTATAGTCTCTAATAAATTCAAGGTTCAATCCTATTTCGGGTTGAACCGTGAATTTATTAGAGACTTTATATATTTGGTACCGTTGGAGAGTTATTTCTATTCAGATTAACATATGAAAATCCTCCTCCCTGGGCAAAGTTATGAGAGTTTGAACACGTCAAGGATCAAGAATAAAATTCAGTTTTGATAGTCAGTGCAATCAAAACACCCTACTTCATCTTAGTTTATAGAAGTTTAAACAAAGGTAACATGCTTAATTTTCTGCTGATGTCAGTATTTTTCTCAAAATTTCTTTCAGGCTGTTGATTTACCAACGCTCTAATTTCAATCTGTAGTTTCGTGATAAACTTTAGGCTTCTCTGAACATAAAGGAATATTTGGAACCATACGGGATACAGTTGATTCTCAACGAATGCCTATTTCACTCACCATGGTACTTTTCATAACATTTCCAAAAAAATTTTGAAAGGTAAGAAAGTTGTGCCTTTTTTGTTCTTGTTGCTTTTGAGTGTGTATCAAAAAATTGGTATTATGAAATACTTTTTAAAAGGTAAAAGGGGGCATGTTATGAATCCAAATAAGCCCAAGGCAGTCATCTGATAAAAGATATTTCAAAATATATCAATGCTGTGTTTCAAAGTATAACTCTTCAAACAAGTATAACAAAAGTATTTCTGTCCAAGTTAGACCCATCTGGCAATCTTCAAAACTATCTTCAATAACAACTTCTGCAGGTGCATTTGTACATCATTTGCCACAAGAGTCGCTACAAGCAGACATGCATTCGATTCCATTTTTTCTGCATGAGCTGGCTGTCGTTCAATAGGAATTTTCGAGGACATGCTAGAATGACATCTTCCGATTTTTAGCTACCATTCTGGTATAGGCTCACGACTAATTTGTATAGAAGTCACCCTTCCATTTTCGGTTCTCCATTCCCAATCTCTTGCAAGAACAAATCGCAGTATGAAATTATTGCGGGACATGTTTGTTGGATTTAAGTCAATCATCGGAAGGAGATTTTATATTCTATCTTATTTCCTATTCTACAGTTGTTGTTGTTTTTTCACCCAAAATCAAAAATGTACACAATCATATGCATTTATGAAATAACTACATATTTTATATAACTCAAATAAAATAGAGACTCGCAGTTAATAATTGAACAGCCACAGCATCAAGTCATGTAAAAAAAAATGCCATCGAAGAATAAATATGGTTAGAATAAATTTTATCAATGACATCACTGGCACTTTTTACTGGTAAAGATCTGAAATAGAGGGAAAAACATTTATTTAAAAAAATCTATTTGTATTATTAAACCAGTCCTCAAGAACGTCAAAAAAACTTTCTTTCTAAAAATTGAAAAGCATTTGTAGAAGGGGTTTAGTGGAGTATCGATGCTGCTTTCTAAATCTGCAGACGAAATGGTATTGCCCACACCGCTCGGACACACAAACACACGCACATATAAAATCACAGACTTGTTTGTACCATTAGATATTTAAGTCATGAACCTTGACCAAATTGAGCGGTTGCTCTTACTGAAAAAGAACACAGAATTTCTAGTGGAAATGCAATTGGTGACTCAATCCAAGTATGCTTCTGAAATAAGCTTTAGACAATCTTGAAAACTGTTCCAGAATATATTGATAAATTGGAATACCTTTGTTTTAAATAACTTGCCCAATATTCTATCCTTGGCTTGAGGTGTCTCATCACCTGTTGATGATGATTCCCATTGCATAGAGAGTTATTGTGCCATCAGTTCTATCAGTGTGATCTGCATTATCAACTGACCATTGTGTAAATGAGCCAGGTATGTTCTCAGAGAATCTACGATGGTTTCGTTTTCAGCAAATCACTAATTATAAAGTTTGATTTAATCTGGTCCAATGTGGAATTCCAGTCTGTTCAGTTCAGTAATCAATTACCTTGTGCCAAGCATGTGGTCTAATTTACCTGAAAGCCGAAAGAAAGGTGTGCAAGGGGGGGGGGCCACGCCCCATCCTATGCTATTTCCCTTATTTCGTGAAGTTGTTGCCAATGTCTTCATTTTATCGGCACATGAAAGGCCTGCATCCCCAATAAAAACCATTAGTTACGCCCCTGGTAAGTACTTTTCGACTGCAGACTGAAGTGCCCGTAAACGAAAGCACCTGTAACCTTAAGTGCCCGTAGATGAAAATACCTGTTGACTAAAGTGCCTGCAAGCGAAAGTTCCTATTGACTAAACTGATTTTAGACCGAAGTAATTGAGGCAACACTGTTATTTGCGAAAGTGATGGAAACAGAAGTGATGTACCTCATTTTGAACACATCTACATTAAGGGCTCACTTGATAGAAAGAGTACTAATAATAGATAGAGCGAGGTGAGTAGATAGATAGCAAATAATGAATAGAGCGAGGTGGGTAGATAGATAAATAATGAATTGAATAGATAGATTGGTTGATAATCAATAGAATAGGATAGGATAGATAGATAGATAGATAGATAGATAATGAATAGAATGGGATGGATAGACAGATAATTGATAGAATTAGATAGATAGATAGATAGATAGAATGGGGTAGAAAGATAGATAGCCAATGAATAGAAAATGGTGTATAGATAGATAGATGATAGATGGATAGATATATAATGAATAGAATGGAGTTAATAGATATATAGATAGAGAGAGAGAGAGAGAGAGAGAGAGAGAGAGAGAGAGAGAGAGAGAGAGAGAGAGAGAAAGAAAGAAAGAAAGAAAATGAATTGAATAGGATGTATAGAAAGGTAGATGTGAAAAGACCGAGATCGGGTTGTACACACGTGCACAGTACTCGACCAAGTAAGACAGATTTTTTTTTTTTACTCAATCGATCGGCGGCCATATTTAAACTTGTTCAGCTCTGCTTGCCGAATTCAAAGCAGAAAAAAAAACCGAACACAAGTATGGATAACAGAATGGATGGGATGAATGAAAGAATATATGAATGAACGAATTCTGGTGTCCATAATTCTGTAACAGGTGTTCGGTATTAAATGTACGCTGAGGTGAGGAATGTTTGTTTTACACTGAGCGGCGTTCGACTCAATGGGAAAACTCGGTTTTTCTTTCCTTTTCTCAGTGAAACCTTATTTATAAGTCCATTTATCATGTGTTCCTTCGCGAGTAGACAAATAAACAGACAGCTTGAAAGTCTCAGAAGAGAGAACAAGACGTCTGTTCGAGACCAAGCAATATGATTAAAAGGTCTGGTTAGTCACGCTGTTGAAACTGTCACGTACCCGACGTCTTTGGGAAGCTGACTGAATATAAACGTGATCAGTTTGTTTGTTTGTTCGTTTGTTAAAATTAGACAAAGGGGGGATCAATGAATGAATCACTTTGCTGTATGGTGATCCACGGAAGAAAGTCCGGATTTTCAAAAACAGAAACATTAACAAGTGGGAATGCTGTCGGATACCAACTAAGGAACCAATCTATCACAAACTTACATTGCAATTCGAAACCATCTGAAAATTTATTGGGGTCAAAAAAAGATTTTCTGAAGACATAATGAGAAAATGTTTAGATTTTCAGCTCTCTACCTCCGTACGTATGGTCAGTGCGAGCGATACATACATACATACATACGTACGTACATGCATACATACATACTTACATACATGCATACATACATACATACTTACATACATGCATACATACATGCATATATACATTCATACATACATATACACATATATACATACTTACATACATGCATACATATATATATACATACATACATGCATACATACATATATACATACATACAAACATACATATATAAATACATATATACATACATACATACATACATATATACATACATACATACATACATATGTACATACATACTTACATATATACATACATACATACATACATGCATACATACATAACCAATCAGATAGAAACACTTGAAAACTAAGGGATCCTTTGTTGACAGTTTTGGTGACAGTTTCGGTTGACGGTCTCTATTTACAAATCAGCAATTCCATGCGTTGGGACTTGATGCCAATCTCATTCAGTAAATAGAAGAGTTGTGTAATTCAAAGATACTAAAACTTTTGGCATAAGTGAATGAAGTCATTTTTTGTAATTCGATTGTGTATCCCTCATGAAATTTCAAACTATGGAATATTTATAAACGTGACATGTTTATATATGGAATTGATTAGCGAAGCTCATAGAGTGACCGAGATATGTATACTTACATATGTGGATATCCAGCATAGACGCAATATTTACGTACTGGTATGGATACCCGTCGTTGTCCGGGAAAAATTGAACTTCAAAATAGACAACACATTGAGAAAATATCTTCTTTATTTCGTCTTACCCAACATAACAAATGGGGAAAAGATTATTCACACAGAGACCGAAATATCAACTTCCAATCAGTGCAGTTTACTTGCTGTCCTATGTTGATGATCTTTCTTGAATTATGATTCTTAAAAAGCAACCAAAGGTTGAGATGAAGGTAAATAGTAATAAAAAAGAATAATAATGGTTGAAGAAAATACTTCATAAAATGACAAAGGTAAAAATGGTAATAGAATAATTACTTCCAATTTTTTTTAAATGACCTGATTTACTAGTTAGACAGAGTCATGTATCTCTGCGTTTCGCAACTCAACCACTTTCTCTTTCAACCCAATTTTTGTCATTGAAGATAGAGAAAGGGTAAGAGGAGAAACCGAAGCAGACTTGTGTTATTTTTACTGCTGCTATGAGCTGATTCTTCGCCAAGAAAGCAGAATATGATCAAAAAAATACCAAAATTTATTCAAAGATTGGTTTTAATGAAAGAAATAAGTGTGTCATTCGCAAGAAGAAAGAATGGCGAATATCCTGGTATAAAAATTATTCTTTCCTGGAGTTTAGAACCGAAGATTGGCTAGAGAAGGATTGGCTTTCCATACAAATTATCAGGTCAATCGGCCTTGTAGTTTTTGCCGAGAAGACGCAATAAACAAAAAAGCAAAATGCTCAAATATTAGTATAACTTGATGAAAGCACCCGAGTGAATATTTGTATACCTTGATCAGTGCGGTTAATTTGCTCAAAGATTCTCCGTACTGTTCAAAACTGCACTGTCCGAAGTTTTATTAAGATTTGATAGGTGTGCGTTTGTTTCAGCTTATAATTATTTACATTAAATTATACAGCAATACCTCGACTGAACAACATAAAAATCCGTACTAATCAAAACAGCACTATCAAGATATCACTACAATTATATTCTTGTAAGTAAGAGTGTGCATGTCACTACTTTTCATAATTGCAGGACACCCAGTGAGAATCGATCTTATCGCACAATAAAAATGATATTGATATGCTTGATTAGATCTGTAAAAATTACTCCAGTTTTTGATCTCCAAAGTTAAGCAGCAACGAGTCTGATCAGTACTTGGATGGGTGACCTCTTAAGAACATCAGTTGTGCGCAACTTTTCACCCCAGCCGGCACAGCCAATAAGCAATCCTAGCAAGATATTCAAGTGAGAAGATATATTCTCCCTCTCCCTTTCCTTCACTTTATCGTAAAAAGAAATGAACATCTCCCTGCTCTTTCCAATTCTTCCACTTATTGAAAGAAATAATCATCTCTCTCTCTCTCTCTCTCTCTCTCTCTCTCTCTCTCTCTCTCTCTCTCTCTCTCTCTCTCTCTCTCTCTCTTTCGTTTTTACATTAACAGCTTCAATTTCCAGCTAAGATGGCTAATTGGCTGGGATGGCTGGGGTAAAAAGCAGTGCCGGTTATTTCACGCATATACTGTCTACATATATGCGTGTGGGCCCTAACGTTATCATTGACTTTGTGTCACATTCTGGCTTTGTGGTAATTGAATAACTACTTCACAGCGGGACGTCTGTTACGGATTCATGAAGTTCACCTTAATCTAGCACAAGACCACAATTGTGAAGCACCCACGACCGGGTTCACTACACAGTGGTAAGAGTCGGCTTGACAAGCTTGTTAACCATTACCCTACAACTAAAAAGGCATTTTCAGTGAAACTAACTGCAATCTGTCGCAGTCCAGACTAAATACTGATTTACAGGTGAGCCTCCCCCACCTTTAGATATAAGACACATACAATTCTTTTTAAATTGAAAGTGCATCTTATATATTTTCGTGGATGCAAGAGACTTAAAGGATGATGGCACAGGAGATGGAATCATTGAGTTCAAACTCCGGCTGAGAGAGTTTATGTTCACTTTACCTCAAAATATATCAAATTGATTATGAGTGCTGGGAGATATGGATTCATGCCTTAAGACATGACTGTGATTCACTATCCTTGATGAAATCTCCCTGATATCAATTAAATTTGGTCTAAAAATTAATGAAAGTGATGCTTTTAAATAAGTTATGAGTCTATAAATACATGGAAATAATCGCTTACCAGGACCAAAGACATCATGTAGGCATTATGAGAAATCAGCCACGGTCGGGTTTTCAGATTTTATACTGTGTAGAACTCTGCAACTTTTTTTTACTCTTCATCTTTCTGGGTAATAAATATTATTTTCTGATTGATTATGTCTATGAAGTATAAAATATGGCTATTATTCCCTTCAAACTTTGCTTTCGTGAACAGGACAGAGATAATTTGAAATCTATTTATTTTCAATGTGACAACGTGCATTTTTAATCACATGAAGAAGCAAAAACGATTGAACATTGTATATGTATATCACTGCCCTAGATTGGTCGAAATGATAGCCATTTCCTATACTTTTTACATCCGAGCAATTAGGAAATAACACTGACTACCCCAAAAAAATAGCGTTGTATGGAGTAATCATACGATCGGTTATACACTCAGAGTCGTCCGACCTTGTTTCTCTCCCTCGCCTAAATGAGGCCATTTGAGGTCACCAGAGGTCACTCTCTAGTCCATCATCAGTTCAAAAAGAATTTCATTTTTCAATCGGGATTTTCGTCATCCATTCCTCCCATGGAAGGCACAAACATTCTTTGCAATAAAATCGATTTTTAGCAGTTTTTGGCGATATTTTCCCTCATATTTACAGTGAATCTTGATCAGTGTTACCTTTTAGTGGTACAGTCGTTGTCAAATTCCATGATTTCCCGCGCCTATTTCAGAGTGTTAGACGAAGCCATGATCAATTCCACATCCTTTCCCCTCTTCTAATGTACCAACGATCTGTCTGTCTGTCTGTCTGTCTGTCTCTCTTTCTCTCTCTCTCTCTCTCTCTCTCTCTCTCTCTCTCTCTCTCTCTCTCTCTCTCTCTCTCTCTCTCGTTTTATCTACAGAACTGTTTACCTTCGTCTTATTTTATTTAGTTTTTTACTTTGGGTAAACTCCGTCCTTCCAGTAAAAGCAAAAAAACATTCCAATCATTTTTCTCGATTTAATTTCTCCTTCTTTGAATCATACCTTGTTTTGGAAAAGAAATTCAAGTTTGGGATGGATATGGCTGTTCTATTAACTATGTATCTGTAATTCTGGACTGGACCATTACGGTACGTTCGTAGAACGATCATCCACTATAATTCTCCTGAAATATGCAACTCTATCGTAACAAAATTAAAAGTGACTAATCTTATCCCCTCCACATAAATCATTTTTTCTCCATAACAGGGTGGAAATAGGCTAGCTTTTCTTTCCCGGGCAACGCTTGGTACGCTAGCAAATGAAAATTATTAGGATTTATATATACATATATATATATATATATATATATATATATATATATATATATATATATATATATATATATATATATATATATATATATTGTTTACTATCTGAAGTACCTAGTGTTACCCGGGAACGAAAAGTTGGCCAACTTCCGTTCTGAAAAAAAATGATTTATGAGGAGGGAGTGAAGATTTGTCAAATATATATATATATATATATATATATATATATATATATATATATATATATATATATATATGAGTGTGTTTTTATGTGGAAATATACATATATATATATATATATATATATATATATATATTGTTTGTTGCTGATTTATGGCTTGTCAAATGCAACTGACTGATCACCAATCCTTGGGGTATTTTGACTGACATATAGCGAAAATGATTTCTCCAGATAATATAACTAACGGAAGCACCTACCTGCTGCACCCCTGGACACAGACAAACCTGTTAGATCTATAATTGCCCGTCAGTTAGGCTTGCATTATTTCTTGACTGTTGACAATTCTCTTCTTCATTTTTAATTCTTTTGCAATGCATTTCTATAATAAAAGTTATTTGCAATGCATCTCTGAAATCACTTGCATTTTACTCACTAAATATTACTTAAAGCTTCGAGTTATAGAGTTACTTACCATAATACTTAGTTACCCCCAACTTCTTCGAAGCACTCCTCTTGAGATCTTATAGAGTATATATCTGAGATGGATTATCGGTAAATATCTCTACTTCACTTGATTCATGTGCTCCGTTCGAATTCTTTTCAATTGATGACTGTCATTATTTTTCATCTATTTCGACATTGCATCACATAGCAATAAGAAATACTCTTCAATGTTTCATTTAATGGAACAATACGCATAACAAGTAGTTCAAGAGTATAGATTAAAATCTTGACTAATCAGTTGTATAACCAACTGCAAACATGTTTTCATTGGCACCTGTGCACATCCGAGGAAAAGCTATTGTGATTTGAACAGTTTTGTTGAAGTCACAGGAGCATCTTCCGAAAAAAGACTAAAGCAACAGAGAAGAAATGTCGGACAAAGGTTTGAAGAGGGAAATGAAGGGTTTGACTTGGACAGGAATACAAACGTTGAACGAAATGTCTTCACATTTAGAACCTCCACCACTACGCAATTACAGCTTCAGCCAGCCGCTAGGTGGTGTCTGCCCGCTCCCATTATCTCTGTCAAACTGATGCTACCATCTACATATCTCTCTCTTCTCTGACCCAGTCATCATGGTGTCTCTGTTCGAAGATTCAACCAATGAGAAGAGAGTGCTAATTTTAAGCTTTGCATTGATTGGCTAGGCGAACCTGAACTCTCCGTAAAGGAGAGTGTAGTTGGCTGACCGACCCTACTAGTTCCCGCTAAAACTACCAGTTTCTTTCCTTCTGCACGGTGTGCCAGAATATGTTAGAATACATATACAATCATAATTGTTCTCTATTAAATCATGCCAAGTATTTAGTTGACACATAATTTTGTCACAGAGAAAGAAATTGCACAGCATAAGCTTTTTGCACACTTTTACTTCGAAACTTGATGCCTCCATGCACACATTCACTGCAAACCGAAGACTAAAAATCACAGGAGACATAGCCTCCAGCCTTTCCGTCCTCGTACGCTGACCACTGAAAATTAAAGCAGTGTTTATCAACCTTTTCCAACCAATTCTCAAAATTTTCAGCGTCACCCACCATCCAGGACCCCAGATTTATACTACTGACATACGATAGAGAAAATTATCTAAATATCAGTGAATGTAAGATTGTAATCCAATATTACTCATTTTTCTTCAAGAGATCAGTTTTTTTATACTCCAAAAACGGAATGTTGATGTAGACCACGCATCGCGTTTGCCAAATCATCGCAGTCAGAAAAACAATACATAAAACAAAAATATTCTTCTAAATGTTATCAATGTATTCCATCATGACGATTCCATTATGAAACATAGGTCAGTCAGAGATATGACAATTTGAACGAACACGCAAGGTTCGTTTACATATACTTCAGAATAGAATACCCTTTTAGCATTTTGAAATCCCTCTCTAGGGGAGGGGAATTACCCCCAGGTTGAGAACCTTTTAAACAAATAGCAGATTTCTCCTTGCCCCCCTCCGCACTCTGGCAGCAAAAAATAGTGGGAACATTGATACGCGCACACGTACACACACTGCCAGACTGACTACTACAAATTATAGGGAACGTGGTCGTATGTTAGGGTTGTGTCAACTGGTTTATCTGACCTCTCCCGGTGACATGCGCCAAAGCAGTGTTTGTTCACGTGACTAGCCGGGAGCTTAACATGCGGCTGGAAACCGGGGATGTTTACTCAAACTTAGAACATGCTCAAAAAAGCAGGTAGTATGGTGTGTATGAAAGAAATCGGTGAGAAACTTTTTTTTGTTAATGTTTGAAAATAAGATGGGAGAACGGAGGAGAGTTAAAGTATGTTTGTGTAATGAATACAAGTATGTGTTCGCGTGTGTTTACAAGACAACGTGGTGAGTGTTCAGCGCCTGTGCCTGTATGATTACTCGGGCAGTGCCCGTTCAACAGGTGCATGAATAGGAGGGGGCTGGACTTCATGGTGTGTGGAGCAGCCTGCCATAATTGTCACGTGGAATAAATTTTCGAAACTACGGTTTCGAAGTATTTCGATTCCTTCTCTTCAGTGTTGCTAATTCAGATATTCTATTATTGAATTTAGAAGGGGTTTTTTTAAGAGTGAAAGTAAGGGGAGATTATTCAGAGAAAGTGAAGAAAGATCTATTATCTTTAATTTTTTTTTTTTCATTTATTTTCAGTAGGTTTCTCGAGAGCCGCTGACCCAAACAACCTCAAATTTGACACTACACTGCTTTATGTTCTGACTGATATATCTGGCACTTTTGAAGAATTTAGCACTTGATTGAATCACCGGCTAGATCAGTGGTCATCGAACTACGTTCTTTGTTTTTTGTTTTTTGTTTTATTTTTGTTTTTGTTTTTGTTCTTGTTTTTGTTTTTTCCTTATCTATCTTATATTAGCGGATAACAAAACACAGTGTCGAACGAGTAGCAATCAGATGGCTAAAACACCTACAAATGCTATTATCGGGGGGGGGGATTATTGTATATGGATCTGCCCCAATCACTCAATCTTTGACCCATAGCCAACACATCCTCAAAATTTCATCGAAATTCTTTGAGAACTGATATCGTGTGGACAGACATTGTGATTCGGGCCAATACACCCTCGAGGGTTATTGCACATGGATTAACTCAAAGATTTAAACAGTTCTTCTGCAGCCTTTTGTCTAAACCTAAACTGAATTCAATTGAAATTCATCGACAATTTTCGCAGATACCGTGTCTAGTACACAAAACGGAAAGATATTCGTTGACAGATGTAAAAAGAATGAAAAAAAGTTTGATTTTTGCTGCTGCCTCTGAGGAATAAATGATTTTTTATAGCTAAAATGTTTTAAACTTACATAGACTTGCAATTCTATAAATATACACAAAATCTAAAACGTAATTAGACAATACTTTATCCCCAAAAGTAAATTCCATAGTTTTCATTGATTGGTTCTGCATAGAAGTTTATTTAGGTATATATTATAATACTCCATGACATTAAAATATGCTTTTCAAACGTTTTTTTTTCAAAACCTATTATAATTTGATTCGCCTTGGCTCTGACATTAAACAATACTAATACGGCTCGCCCCCAAAAAATGTTTGCCGACCCTAGGCAACATAGTCAATCCAACGTTTACTCGACTAACAAGTAATCAATTACAGTAGATAATACTTAAAGCAAACAAATGACTAACCAGTCAATCATCTACATTGTGATCTCACCATTTTATAAGTGAGCGATGTAGTCATTAAACCAAATGCTAAGAACACTGTACAAAATGTCAATTTAGGTTGTGATCGGTTAAAACGTTTTTAGTTATCATAGCAGTTGGTTTTTTAAACTCTACTCGAATAAAACAAACACGACGAAAGAATTCGCCCTGTACAAAGTCAGGAGTTGTCTTTCTTTTCTTACCATAACAAGAACACTCCTCACCAAAACGAAGGCTGTAAACCGATATGTGGAATTTGCATTTCGCTACCGTCATTAGAACTCACGACCTACTAATTGCCAGATGACTGTGCCACTAAATTGACAAGTCCGAGATATTTACGGAATTGTCTCACACAGATATGCACGGGCTTATTTCATTCAAATAAATAAATACATTTATACAAAAATATATACGTTATGTAATCTTTTTATTTATCTATACACTACAAAATTTGCAGTAATCACTTCGGTCGGAATATAAGTTGGGGTGGAGTTTAAGTATTGTTTTTTTCCCGACTTGTAAATAAGGCTGCAATCATACCACGCCAGTGGACTTTGGATTGTGCTTCTCTCTACCCATCTCTTCCAAGTTCGTTATCACTGTCCAGCTAGAAATGACGAAGGAACTTCCAGATCGGGTGATCAACATCATGTTTTCTCAGACGGACAGTTCTGGGTGTATTGACACCAACTCAGCCTTGGTGCAAGATCTGGGGGATCTTCCACATGGAAGATGACTCCCTTCTGCTTTTTAGTTGACGTAAAATTTAGTCTGAACTAAACATACATACAAACACACACACGTACATGCATACATGTATAAAATGAGTGAAGGTTTTCCCAATGATTCATTAAAGATTATACATTCTGTTTCACTTTTTAAAAAAAGATTTTTATATAAATCCTTGTAAGTAAAGCAGAATTTACAATCTGTAATGAACCATTGAAAAAAAATCTCAACACATTTTATAACCGCTTTACTGATGGTATTGAGCACTTTTTTCAACGAAGATCTATTTGATACTTCAATACATACATACACACTTGTTGTATATCACACACACATACATATAGACATATATGAAGTTCTTTCAACGATTCATTACAGGTTGTACATTCTGTTCCATTTTAAAAAAAGATTTTAATGAATCATAGTTAGTGAAATAAAATATACGATCTGTAATGAACCATTCGAAAAATCTTCATTCATCTTACAACCGCTTTATTGATGGGATTGAAATCTACATTAATACATGTACACACACTTGTTGTACATTTCATAATCATTCTCTCTGACACCCTATATATATATATATATATATATATATATATATATATATATATATATGTGTGTGTGTGTTGGTGTGTGTGTGTGTGTGTGTGCACATGTGCAAGGCATTTAGTAAAGATATCTAAGTGTGTTTCTGTAGAGTTTGGGCGATTTCTTCAACGTCTTATCTGACTTCTAAGATTTTAACAGGGTAAATAAACGTTCACCTCTTATCAATTACATCCGGAGTTTTATGAAAAAGAAACTGAACTCGTTTAGAGTGAAGAGGTCTTACTCCAAATGGTGGCTTGGAGATATTTTTATCCACAAACTATAAATTTTATGGTAATTATTTTTTTATTATTAAATGAAATGTTGGAAACCTATTTTTCAGATTACTATTTACCCAATTTCCTGATGTTTTTTTCCAATTGCAGCCTCCTCTGGGGCTGACTTCTCTTCGGTAGTATGTAATCGGTGTTGAGCAGAAATGAAGAATACAAGTGAGACTTGAACTCTTGTTCCTCTTAGGGAAGGCAGAATTGCACCCTTTCGCTGTACAAATTGAGCTATTGAGGCTAACGCGAATAGAATTCAAATCAAACCCTTTAAATTCACCCTCTTTACTAATCATTCGCCGCCACGTTTGTTTACATTACCTGCTGGTTGTGTCATTATTAATATGGAAATTAGATTTCATTTCTTGCGGACAGAGAAACAGAGAAGCAAACAGAAAGGGCCACACTGTTCATGATATAGATAGATTGGTACTCTGAAAACTCCGTTGACCAAGGTTGACCATGAGTAAACAGCTCTTAAGCTGCTATGCCTTGTGGCTCAGTATAGAGGAGTGTCGTTCCCATGTTTCGCCCCTCTTGACCATGCTGAAGAAAAGAAATGTTCAAAACGTTTGGAAATCAATATAATTATTGGGGATGCCGGGTTACGGCCCCTGGTATCCCCAGACGGTGACCCATCTTGGTACTGACCAGGCGCAACATGGCTCAACTTGATTGTACGAGTACCGGTGTATCCAGCGTGTTTTGCCATTAAGTAGATTATAAATCGAAAACAAATGGTGATTTGATTGTTTTGGTTGGTTTCGCAGGAAGATATTGTTAATAGTTGACTCTCCTCCCCACCACAATTCGAGCAGAGAATAAAGAAGAGTGAAAAGGAAAAGGGAAAAAAAAGGAGAGAATCCGCTGTCCGTACATCTAAAATACGGAACGGTTGCACGGAACGCCCAATGGCAAACTGTGAAGTAGCTTGTTTGAAAAAATCCTGACGGAAGCATCGGAGTCATTAAGTTGCAAATGTATTGGACGTTATTCATCAAGGATAGGAAATGGAGCGTTGATTACCGACAAATGCAAACGTGACTAAACGATCAGGGTAGACCACCTGAAGCTCAACTTTCCATTGGTCAATAAATGGGTTGCTGATATTGATATCCCTACCGGGGTACATTAAATGATGGATGGGGAAAAATATATTACTGGGAATCGATAGGTTGGGAAAGACGGGGGTTATGGAAAAGGAAAAGACACCGTTTTTGGATCCAAATAATTAATGAACTGATAATATATATATATATATATATATATATATATATATATATATATATATATATATATATATATATATATATATATTGATAGGTGCAATTAATTTTGTGCCGAGACCGAGTAAAAGGCTTTATCATATTTGCGCAAAAACAACAAATGCCAAGTTGCAAAGGTCAGCTTTGCTTGTTTCAATAACATATAAGGAAAAAGAATGTATCGTTCAGTGGGTAGCTTACCCTGGGTCATGGAGTAATCATAGGTCCATAGTCCCGTAACTCGGGGTTATTTGTCTCATTTCAAGGGTTTGGGATTGGGGTTCTATTTACTATATAACTATAATGCTGTACTGGACCACCATTTTGTGCTTCAACTTGGGTAATGCCGGGATTTCATTTTAGAATACTTATTCGGTTCACATTCATTCTTCGAAAGATGTTTTACTTGGCTTCATATTCAGATTAACTTCCACTAAATGTAATTTATCTAATTTCAATAATGTCAATAAAAACATTTAATTCGTTTTATTGTTGTTATTCTGTTTTACATTTTTTAAATCAAATTTCGCTTAATTCACTAGACATTTCTACAGTGATTTTGCTTTTTTTGCTTTGAAAAAAAAAACAGTGGTTTTGCTGTTCATATCTATCTCTTCACTTTCTCTGGTTAATGTAGCGTGTTCATTAATCAAATAATTTTAGCTCCTTTGTTAACGTTTCTAATACACACATTTCGCATTGTTGTCATAAAGTTATGTGAGCTGTGTATTTCTAAGCAATACCGGGCGTTTTTTAACTAAAAAATATCTACAATCCTTTTTAATTTGAAAAATAAGTCTATTAAATCTTTCAAAATATATTCTTATTTTATAGTTGTTGTTTTTTTCATTTAATTCAAAGTAATTAACTTATCAACAATTAGAGTATCTAAAATCTAATAGATCTTTTTTCATACGACTTCATCTTCTGAAGACAGTATTTTTTGGTAAACTTTCCTTTTTACATCCAGATTATGCAGATTATATGAAAGGAACTTTTATTTTCTAAAACTTTACGGAGTAAAATTGAAGGGATTTTTTTTTTACTTTCAGGTGTCAAAATCAGGGGTATTTTTCCTACTTTTAGGGGTCAAATTCGAACGGGAACATTTTTCAAACAGTTGTCAAAGGCATCGGGGACTATTTCTCCCTTTCGGGAGTCTAAAGCACGTGAAGCAGTTATCCCCCCTTCACCTATGCAACACCGAGTATTATTCCACGTTTGAAATAAAATAAGAGGCGGTAAGCACACGAAGTGGCGTCACTCACTTCACCATACGTACTTTCTGTCTAGTTACGTCAATTCGTTTCCGTGGTGGCGCTTTTGCCCCTTCCCCACTGAAACGTAATATGTGACTTTTCATTTCCTGTCCAAGAGACTGAACTCACAACCATCAGGTAACTGTATGCCCTTTTATAAACCAGGCAATTGTCAAACGTGAGTTAATGGAGTAACGGATGAGAAATGAACTCACTAATAATGAAAAAAGGATGCCAGCCATTACGGTCCTTTCGGTGCCGGATTAATTATGTATCAGAAGCGGCATATATTAAGGGCTCTGTATTTTCAAGAGTCCCGCGCTACATGCTTGCAAGCAATCAATTCCAATTCTGTGATCCTGCGCTTCCTCAGTTACTATAGTACTACACAGCCTTGAACTTTCAGGAACCTTTGGATGTTCAAGATTAAAGATTTTAGTAAATTATCAATTATCACTGATCAGAGTTATTATCTTAGCATAGTAATTGATTTGAGTGTGATATATATGGTATATACATATGCAATGCATAAATACAAGAATGTTTTTAAACTGAATTCATAGCCAGTGTACAAAAATTAAAACAAAGAATAATATTTCTGCTGAAATATCAGAAACATACATATAGAGAGCAAATGAATAAGAAATTCCGTATTTTCTGGCATATAAGGTACACAACCATATAAGACACATCTCAATTTTTGCAGGTGTGTTCTCAGAAAAATAAAATACCCGCCTCTTTTCCCTTGATCTTCTTAGCCCTCCATATTATCGAGTTATTTTGATGCTCTGTTCAAATCTATAATTACCCTTGGATCTTTACATTATTAATATTGAGCCGAGAACGACTAATAAAGCATTCTCCTGCATCTTTTTGTTTACTAAAAACACGATACTATTCAGGTAAAAAAATTCTGTGTTATGATAGTCCTTGTATTTCTAAATCTCTATTAGATGCTTTTTGGTCAGTCAGTCGGACCTAACTTCGTTATACAAGAGAAATAGGAAGGAAGGAAGAGATGTGATATCATTAGAAGCGTGGCGTTATTAATGCTATGATGTTGGACTATTATGTACGAGTTCAGCATTTTTGAATTTTAAAAAGACCATTTGCAATTTTTATTGAAAATAATACACTTGGAGTATTTCTATATTGCAATATTTTACAAGTATGATAATCGATTGATTAAAAGAGAGAGACTACTTGCTCTTCCTCCTTCTCTCCCAACAACTATCACTACGGATTGTGGACGCATAGTTGAATTTACGGTTCTTGTTTTTGATTTCGGGTACCTTTAGAACATACAGTACTAGCTAAATCCGATAATTGCTTTTTCAAAAACATATGGCTACGTTTGACTAAGCCAACTTTGTTCCAAAACTGACTTCTCAACGTAAGATATTTATTAGGCTTGGTTTAGTCTGGCTAAGAGTTAAGTTGAGATCAGTGGGGAGATTTTGTTGTGCTTATCTTCCAGATTGAATGATGGTTACTTTGAAAGTGGCCAAAGTGGAAAACTTTTCATAAGGACTAATGTCAGTATGCAATCCGCAGCTAAGTGAGTACACTCGAAGCAGTGAAATTAGGATGGAAGTATCCCTTTAGGACTGTCCAGGGCGTAGTCAAAAAAACCTGTAAGAATGAATTTCTGGTCTCGACCAGACTTGAAACTTACGAAGATCATTAAGCTCGTTCATGACATTGGAAACCGGAACTTCGTCACCAGACGTATACTCCATTTGAGAGTTTTCTCTTGAGAGACGGACGCCTATTACTTACTACCCAGTTAAAGATATTTACTAAGTTTAGTTTTGTCGAGTATCGAGCCAAGTAGGGGTGGTGAGAAAAGTTTTGTAACTACCCACCACCCCTTTGAGGATTGATGAGTGCCTCGTAAGTGAGCATTCATAATTTTAGCTTTTACATTAACTTGAACGCCAAGAAATAAGTAACTATCTCAGTCCACAAACTCTTCACTATGCAGTTCTATACATAACTATAGAGTCTCAATGATTACAAAAGATGACCATGGTTTCAGTCCTAATTGGTAAAGCAGCTGAAAATTCTCAAGTTATGACATGCGCTCAAGTTTGTTTGCAATCAGAATTATCCGTCTCCTGAAGAGATTGCTGACCATAGCGATTGAGTCCAGCCTACCTTCCTATTTACCCATAGCTGGGTACAAAGATAGATCCATATCTTTCCCAAGGGAAATAGTGCAAAGTGAACACAGTCTCAACAAGAGTCTGAACTTGATTTGCTACTTCTATTCTTCGTATCTTTGACTGCTAGGCCCCCAGCACCTTACTGAATACGACAAACACCTGAAAAAGGTCAGACGGAACCGTGATAAGAACGATTTAATAAAGACAACAAAGACAGAGAAACTTGTCCGACGAAAGCAATATCTAATAGACGAATTCCTTACATTTTTGATGTATAGCAATACTGAAAACAATTTCTTCACTTTTAACTCTGAGATATCAAGTTTTCCACTGCCTAGTAATAAATTAGAAACCGTCAATCAACACTGTCAACATAGAATTCTTCAGTTTTTCAAATGATTCTGACAGACAGGCTGGCTACCTAAATTCTTAATGAGGTTTCAATTCTCAATGCAAGTTTGGCTGGCTGGCTAGCTGGCTGGCTAGCTGGCTGGCTAGGTTTTCAAGGGGGTTTCAATTTTCAATAAATCCATGTTAAATTGGTTCCTTAATTAAGGTTGAGCAGCACACATTCTTATTTTTGAAAAAGTTCAGCCCTTTTAGTGATCACTGCCCCACGAAAGGCGGGAGATTTAACTTCTATCTATGTATATATGTATGTATGTGTAACACGTACGGACCACACCAAAGGAACTACAGGGCTGAAAATTTTTAATTGGTCCCTTTTTGTGTCTAGCATTCAGGCTCGTTTTGTTTGTTTTTTAAATGTGACTTTTCAGTGATCAACACCGAAAAAAGAGCGGGAGAAGTAACTGATTCATTGAGCAGCCTCTTTTTCAAATTATTATTGATCACCCCGACATGTTGTGCTGCCAATAGACGTTGCTCACGTAACAGTTTCTATTGAGCGACTAGGCAGAACTGTCTTTATTTTTCTTTATTAGACTCTCAACTCGTACATTTCTCCTTACGAGGCGTTGAGCTCAGGTTTCGTTCCATCCGTAGTTTCCATCCTTGTGATTGATATCCGTTTCGTTTAAGTACCATTTATTTTATGGATACGAGACTTGGGAAGACATTTTCTTCTGGCTTCGGGGTTGCCTTCAACGATTTCTCCGCCTACCCGACAACAGATACTGTGTTGTTGCCCCCGCTTTTTTGTGTCTTTCTTGGAACTAGTTGTCATTCAAAACGTTCTGAAAGGAAAGTGATTAAAAGCAAATCAGAAATATTCGCTAAAATAACAAATATGCGGCCGTGTGTTCAAACACATCATAAATCCACACACACACACGCACATATATATATATATACACACACAAACACACGTATATATAGATATATTTATAGTTAATATCAATTTCATCATTTTTAAAATTTAATAATAAAATAGTGTACTTGAAATTTTTATATATATATATATATATATATATATATATATATATGATAATTGTGTCATCCACAAACAGCTGTTTTGTTGTATTACAACTCCTCAGTGATGCTATAGACTCAATATCCCTACCAATACCGCAAAGTAGGATCGAAATCTCTGCTCCGGACCCAGAGGCAAATGCTTTACCCCTGCCCTATAAAGAATTGGATGGTATTGGGACCGAATTAAGCGATATATTTACTATCGCATGATTCACCATTTACCAGATTGCAAGTTTCCAGAGTTGGAAGAGCATTGCATAGTTGCTTATAGCAGATGGGTGCCCTACTTATGATTATATATATAGAGAGAGGGATAGAAAAAGAGAGAGAGAGAGATGTAGATGGGGAGCGACAGTGACAGCGTGAGGAGAGGGACTGTCTCCAAGATACGTAAAACCTTGCCAACACTTTCTGAAGTTGCCAAGTTCGTCACGCCATCTTAGTTTTTTGCCGGTCACAGTTTGGTTGACTAAATGAATTATTAGCTTACATGTTCTTCGCTGAGTTTCGATCCGAGATTTTCACTGTATAATGCTTGATATATGTAATTGATATTCACCACTAAATCAAGTTCATTGATGAAGAAGGAGACCAGCTTGGCGGCGCTTGGGTCAAACTCATTTGCTTCATAAAAATCTTAAGGTAAACAAAACAGAATTCTTTTCTCTGTACAATATTATTCCAGAAATGCGTATCTCATTTAAGCACCTTTATTAGTAGTTCCTGTAAATGGGATTCGCTAAGTTCAGCCTAAGTTGGACTTCAGAAGTGGGTGTGAATTCGTCATCAGTTTTTGCGTACGTCAGAGTCACTTTTATTCGTGCATGACGTCACTCGTTTTTAGTTTGTTCATTGTTATCCGTCATATGAAAATAAAGTCAAAAGTTAATCTGGGTTTCATGAACCATAACCTATGAGAGAAATTATTCTACTTCTGTTGCAGACAGACTGATGGTTGGTGAGACCAAAACAGATCTGCAGGGGTTACATGAATTCGACATTCCCCTCAACATTGAGTCTGTGTTGTTTTCTCAAATGGAGCCGTAGAACAGAATACTCTCGGTTATTACGTTTTCTATCAACAGTTTCCGTTGTCTTTTGACTGTTGTCTCTGCCTCCAGATGTGGAGGCCAATTTCGTTTTAAGTCAGATCAAATATAACAACCCAGACCCAAAACTTGATTTTAGTTGAATTGTAACGAGAATTTAATTTGATTTGATCAAAACAAGTATTTCATGATACTATGATGTTCCTAAATTTTGATTTCGAGGTAATCTGAAAGTTGGAGCTTTTGATTTAAATCGATTTTGGATTCTGGATTCAACATTTGATCCACGCCTTGTATCTCTTACGTGGAACTTTTCTATCTCAGTCACCCTTAGGGAGCTCACTAACCAGTAAAACCTTTGATAGAGGATAGGTTTTCATCCTCAACATTTGATTTGCCCAGCGTAGGTGAATGTTGTGGAGCATGGCCCCATGATCGTGACTTTTAAAATATTGAGGGATTTGGTGTTAGTACTGAAGTCGTTCTATTGCACAAGAAGATCAATTTCAATGCATTGGATACAATACGGCAAAATCACGTTCGATACAGCTGCTCTCGTAAGACCACTCATGTTCAGCTTCCTGCCAGGTCATTACCTAGATGGGTGACTCTCTAGGTATACCAGGTATCAAATGCAATAAGATTGCTCTGCCTATGCTCCACAACCGATTAACAGTACATCTTACCAAAGTGGCAGTGGATTGTGCAGAAGGTCTTTTTCACATTCTGCTCTATAGAGGATACATAACAGAGTGTTCTCCTACGGGCCGCTATGTTCGTATTGAGTGACATCAATCATCATCAGAGCTCTTAGAGAGGGAATACTAAAACAGAAAACAGTAACACATTACATCACATTTACAGACTAAAGGATTTTGTTTACAGACTGGAAAGAATTTATGTAGCAAATATAAAAGTACAAAATGCATCCTATGTAAACAATAACTTCAATAACATAAACTGAGGCCAGAATGAACCTGACATATCAAAATAGTAAATGTGAACTTAGAGATGGAACCACCGACCTCAATACGTTCATCGTGGTTTTGCATATTTTAAACTTTACGTAATATCATCTATGTTTTTGTTAGAGGTACACTTAGAAATTGAGTAGGCTTATGCTGTGCCTCACATCATAGAATCCATTAAAAATTTCAAATGGCTGTGTGCTGGCCATGTTGCTAGAATGGTGGACATCGAAAGTCACGACAGGGATCCCCAGAGATCACATGCGAAACCGAGACCGGCAGAGTATTAGATGTAAAGACGAGCTAGACAAATTCAGAAAGCATTGGCTCTGCGACGCCCACGATAGAGAAGTGTGGCGAATCCTGACGTTGAAAGACAGATGATGATGAAAATTTCTACTTTAGATTGTGTTGCAATATCAAGTGGTGAGGAGAGTTTTTAGGAACTGAGTTCGTTAATTCTTCGCATCTATAAATACATAGAATAATCTAAAAATTCTAGTCTATGATAACATCTGTAAGAATGAACATCTGAAGATATACATGTGCATGGAGATATGGGTGGGGTGTTGGAAGAGCCTTTGGAAGCGAATGTGTTTTGAAGTGAGTGTGTTTGCGTGTCCGTACACATTTGTATGTATGCGGAAATATATATACAAGTGCGTGTGTATACACTCGTTATCAGAAATCGCATGCGTGTATGTGGATATATATTCGTATATATATGTATATGTATATGTATAAGTATGTGTGTACATATATGATATATTTATATATATATAGTTGTGTGATTGGTTCCACTATGAATCTGTGTTTATGTGTGTGTGTGTGTGTGTGTGTGTGCACAGATGAGACAGGCGCCGGTTAGGAGATAATTCTTGAAGGCTTGGAAAGAGAAAATAGCGGTCTCGAACCCCTGTAGTTTTTTTTTTAGATAACGGCTTCTCGGTGAAAAGCCATTAAGAGATTTGGGGTTGTTTGCTAGCGTGAGAAAGTGAACATAAGTGAAAGAGAAGCAGAAAGAAAGAAATGAAGAATATTTAAAGGAATATGGAAGTTTGGACGGGGGTGGTGAGGAATTAGTGGAAACAAAGGGCAATTGGGAATGAATAGGGCTTTAAAAGGATAATCGGGCGCAGTTGAAAAAGGCTCTCTACGTAGAAGACAGGCGTCTCTTTTGTGCAAAATAGCACGCGTCGTGAACTTTACATCATTTCATCATCATCAGTCTTTTACCGTCCGTCGTTGGACATAGACCTTCCCCAGGATTTGCCACACTTCTCTATCATGGGCGTCACGGAGCCAGTACTTCCTGAACTTGTCTAGCTCATCTCTCCATCTAACATTTTGCCGGCCTCGGTTGCGCATATGGTCTCGGGGAATCCATGTTGTGAGTCGTGATGTCCATCGATTGTCAGCCATTCTTGCAACATGGCCAGCCCACCGCCATTTGAGATTGTTTATGGATTCTATGATGTCTCTAACTCTTGTCTTTTCCCGGATGTGCTGTGCTGTTTTGTGGTCTCTCCATGTGAGGCCCAGCATTATTCTTTCATGTGCACGTTGCATGGTTCTCAGCTTACGGGTCTGTTTTTTGGTTAAGTTCCATGTTTCAGCTCCATAAGTGACTATTGGGAGGATGCATTGGTTATACACCCTTCTCTTTAGGAAGTGAGAAAAAAGAAGACAAGGACAAAGATCTCTCTCTCTCTCTCTCTCTCTCTCTCTCTCTCTCTCTCTCTCTCTCTTTCTCTCTCTCTCTCTCTCTCTCTGTCTCTGATTTTTGGTGTTGCTATATTTATGTCTTGGTCTCAATACTCGGAACTGCAATTTCCGAAAGTAATAAAAACAAACATCATCATAGGGCAAGAGACTTCTTCATGACCCCCTCCCCCATGCTTTCGATCTGCATATATGCATGATTATGCAACAATTGTTTACTGTTTATGCATATGTGCGTCGGGGGGAAATCTGCAACATGCCATAAGACGCACGTGTGTGTGACAGTAAACGTCTTAATTAAATGATCAGTGCGATTAATGCCATTCGGATGCAGCAGATTAGCTCAGAATGATTACAAAAACCGATCTGACTTGTCGTTCAATACAAACTATCACGTGACCAACGTCTTTTGTCAGCATACCGTGTTCGGGTGATCAATTAAAAAAATAGGAAAGGTAAGTGATCAGTGAATAAGTTACTTCTCTCACCTTTTGTAGCATCACTGAAAAGACCGAATTTTCATTAAAAAAACGAGCATGAATAGGTCAACTGAATTGTCAGTATATAAAACTGTAGTGATTTACTAAGCTTAGTTCAGTTAGGTACAATACCAAACGGGGGGGGGGGTATTTGAATAAGGAAGATTATGAGGCACCGGTAGGGAGGGGGTGGCTGTCTGCATTAAAAAACTGAACTTATGGTTTTATTAGGAAGATTTCGTAGCGAAGGCCTACCTGGATTTTCTCCTGTATTCGTACATCGACCATTGTTTCTGGTGGGAAAAGACGCAACTATTTCAACTACCAAGTAGAAGCCGAAAAGAGTAAGCCTATTCGTGTATATGTGGTAGAACGGAGTGGTAGAACGGTCATAGGCACGGGAGATGGATCAGTGGACCGAATTCGATGCTCATTCCTGGTTATATACGTTCAAATCGCAATTATGCTCTTGCTAAAGGCATAAACCACCAAACTAGCCGTAAATAACAAGGCAGCTGGAACCCTTCTGTCCTGTAAGAAGGTTCGTCAAAGAAAAACTTATTCTGATAAAAAAGAAACACACAGTTCGGCAGTCACCGTAGATGTTCCCCAATCTGGGTAAAGGGGGAAGGTTTGACTTGGGACTAACACATCCACCCTGTAAAACGTACTGGCTACTGAAACTGCAGCAGGATCGTTGCGCCTCTATGCTCCCCAAGAAGTCAACAGGAATAAAGAAACATTTACGCATAGAGAGAGATTTGAATGAAGTTTGAGATTTGAAACAATGAATCTTCCCGATAGTCACCCATGGAGCTGGCCCTCAAATTAAAAACCATGCAACGTGCACATGTGAGAATCATACTCAACATCACATTGAGAGACCATAAGACAGCAAAGTATATTAAGGAAAAACAGAAGTCCGTGACATAACAGAATCCATTAAGAAACTCAAATGGCAAAGGAATATGCTAAAGGAAAGGCAAACAACTGATGGACATCACGACTTACAACATGGATCCCCAGAGATTGAATGCGGAACTAAGGCTGGCAGAATTTGAGATAGTGAGACAAACTGGAGAGGTTCAGAAAGTATTAGCTCTGCGTCGCCCACGATAGAGAGGTCTGTCGGATCCTGGGAATCCCTTGTCTCGCTTTCTCTCGTTCGCCCCCTCTTTCTCTCAAGAAAGTGCGCTTGTGCGTATGTGTGCGCCTGTATGCGCATGCGTGCTTCTCCGTGTGTACGTATATGTGCGTCCCTTTCTGTGCGTATGTGCGTTTGCGAGCACATGTGTGTGTGTACGTGTGTGTGTGTGTGTGTGTGTGTGTGTGTGTGTGTGTGTGTGTATACACGTGCGTATGTAAATGATTATACAGACGTTCATATCTGCCTTTTCAGACAGATATTCCTATATGTAATTTTTTGTGGGTGCCTGAATGCCTTTTCTCTCTGTTTCACCAAAGAAGGAGGCACGTGATTTTTAGCTTTCCGATGTTCGTTTCAAAATGCAGCCAACATATGGTCGCTTTCTTTAAGAGTGTCTCACTATCCACGAGATTTATATTTCGACTCTGCCTAAGTTATTGCGCCTGTGTATCTCTGTTAATTTGTATATGTACAGGCATACCTCGATTAGTGAAGATAATTCGTTCTAACAATGTCCGTACTCTCAAAAACTTAATGAACAAGGTCTTATTATAATCAATGAGGTTTTTTTTTAGATTAAACTGAATTACGTTAATCAATACAGCAATTCCTTAACCTTACTATATGGAAACTTGCACACATCAAAACCTCACTATTCATGATGTTAATCTATATATATATATATATATATATATATATATATATGATTATAAATTGCATTATATTATATTAAAATTTTTTTTTGGAAATGATCTCCTGTCATTACACGGTTAATATATCACCCGGCTTGGACAACGTAATTATTTATTCTATCCATATTCACTGTAATGAAAGATCATTTCAAATAAGAGTTTCAAAAAGATACAACGCAATTTATTATAATTCTGTCGGATCATGTATCTATTTCTTAGTATATATATATATATATATATATATATATATATATATATATATATATATATATATATATATATATGTGTGTGTGTGTGTGTGTGTGTGCATTGCATATTCAAATGCATAGATAGAAGTACTATTGCACGTGTGCAAAAGTTCCCTGCACCTTTTTTTCTAAAACTAGCAACTCAACGAACAATTGAAAACTGGTTTTACCGGAAACGTTTGAACACACCTTATAGGTAGATCTATATTAATAATTCATATCATTTCTATGGGTACAATTACGTATATATTACATGAATATCTTGAAATAAATCGATAATGCATAAATTACATTTTTATGTAAAATATATTATCTACTCATCCTCGGTATACAAACTTGTTACCTATATAATATTACATGGCTATTAATAGCTGTATATATGAAGTTAACGTTTGATAATGATCATAACTAATTATTCTCATTGGTATCTAATAATCTTAGTTTAGTACGACACAAGGCTAAGTAGGGGAATGCAGGAAGTTAGAAGATCTTTTTACTCTCCAAAGTGTGGAGAGTCTACCTTAGGTTGAAGGTCAGTGTCCAAGTTTAATGTTAATGTTACCGTTTTTTTATTAGGTTTAGGGTTAGCATGTAGGGTTAGGGTTAGTTTTCAGGGCTAGGTAGAGGTCATTCAGTGCTAGGTTGAGGTTCAGGTTAAGGGTTAGGGTTGAGGTTATAAAATTCAATTATGGAACAAATGAAAGTAGGAAACTTGTAATTATCACGATGATTCATTGAGAGATGCGTCTGGAGCGGAGGTCCAGATGCAAAGAATCTGCCGTTGATTATGCCGCCTGTATGAAAACGGTGAGTTTACGCCACTTCAATGTATATTAAACGTTATTTGTACAGCTGTACTCGATTCCACACTCGTGTGATTAATTGCTCACGTGTTGGACTGTGTGACGATCTTCTCTTTCGAATAGGCTGAACAAAAATTCGCTCATGTGAGAGAAGAATAAAGAATAAAGAGTGAGCGGAAGAAAGTAGTGAGTATCGAAATAACTGAAAAGGAGAGAAAAAAGAAATTACCGTGAGGTAGAGATATTGATGGGAGTTGCGTAGGTATTACGTGAATACTGTGAATTCTGACATAATGTCATGGAACAATGAAAGAATAAGTGCACCGTAAATCGGTCTGTCACCAAGCTGGCGAGTCACCTGAGCTGAGCTTTGTGGATTCAGGAATCTTGTCACATGCGCACAAAATACTGAAATAACTGATAATAATGCCATTATGGGCTTCGACAAACCGACGGGTTTATGTTACTTTTCATGTCGTAAATTGTAGGTAATGGTAATTCTTGGTCTTACGGATGTAAAATATGGTAGTTAAACGATTGATATTCTTCGACTGCATCTTCCTATGTGAAGATGAAATTCTAACCAACAAAAAGTCAATTAATGAGGAGACCTTTGGTTTCCACTAAAAGTTAAGTTCCATAATTTGAAAGTACAGAATCATAAAAATTAGAAATTCGATTTCTGGTTTTAGTTTGAGTCGAATTTCAACGGCGATTCGATCTCGAAAAATCATATTTCAACCTTTCTCCGGGCCAGTCAATTATTTTAGTTGGGTTCTGAGATTAATCCAATTGTCAGATGTTTGCAGCTTTAAGTTCAAGAGGTTAAATTGAGATTAGCCGAATATCAATAACGAAAGTATTTTTAAAGTAATTCAAGTATACTACGGGAGAGCCTGTTCAGAAAAGGCATGTTTGGAAGGAGCGAGTCTATTGAACTTCAATTCTTCTTTATCAGATTTCTCTGGAACCTCTGATAGAGAAAAACTTGACTTACTCTACCTTGTGGGCTGAGTGATATATCTGGTGATTTTCAGCTTTGTACAATGGGCAATTGTCGAGTAATCGCAGTGCACACACACACACACAAACACAGACGGAGATTTCTTTGGTTATAGTTAGATAACCAAGTGCAATAACTAAAGCAATATAGGGTGATGATTTGGACTGGGGCAGTAATAAAATGACTTAAGATTGGATCCCAAGTCAATGCCACCGGCTTCAGTGGCTGAAGTGGTTAAAAGGTTAAGGGCGAACTTCTCGAATATCTCATGGTGAGCTTCTCCTTTATTCTTGCTCCATGTTGCCTATTTTAACGGTCAAAGAGTAATCGACCTGGAGATCTGAGATGAAAAACAACAAATACTCGCAGGTTTCTCTTACTATGTATGCAGGGTGCCCAAAAAGAAGAACAAGATCTTATTTTAAAAGCATTCTTATTGAAAGTAAAAACGAACCAATTCAGTTCAATAATCACTCACACGTATGCAAAGAAAGAAAGTGAATTATCAAATTTAGATCAAGACAATTAGCTTCGGTATGGAGCAGAAAGTCTCCCAATAAAAACATTGATTAATGAATTGCTTTAAAGAATAACACACTGAATCATTGCATTGAGGGGATTCAAATTCAAATTAACACTGCAACCAAAATTGAGCCAATGAGACAAGAAGAAACACTTGGTCTGCTGATAATACAATGAATAGTAACGATTTTTTTAAAAATTTCATTAGATATTTTATTTATGAAAATAAAATAAGACGTATTTCTCAACTTTTTGAAGGGTGAGTTTTTTTTTGGGGGGGGGAAGGTCGTTTTTTGATATCTTTTTGTTTTTTGATTCAGAAACATAAAAACAAATAAAAATATATTATAGTCTCAATAATGAAGTTCTGGTTTACCAGTGCCATAAAAAATGACGGCATATATGAAATATATGGATATACACAGTGCATTTCATATCCGTGGATAATCGAGATTTGCATTGCACTGAGTTTGGAGAATAGCCTTCTATACACATTGCATTTTATAGACATGGATAATGGAGATTTTCATTGCATTGAGCTTGGAGAATAGTATTCCGTATACATTACATTTCAAACTCGTGTATGATAGAGATTTGCATTGCAGTGAGCTTGGAAAGCAGCGTTCTTTGTCCACAAACAGAATTTTTTTTTTGTTGTCATTACTTTTATATTTTCATCATTCTCTAAAGTCGACATTTTTACTAGCTTATCAGAACATGAAATTCTATTTTTACTAATTCATTATGTTGTCCCCTACTTGATGACAATATTGAAGCGTTGCATCTGTTAGCTCGACTATATATATATATATATATATATATATATATATATATATATATATATATATATATATATATTTAGCCCCATCACACGTCTGTCATAGGGGCGATCCCCAAACCATTGACCACTTTCTCAACCTCTCAGCAACAACCTGCACTGTAGTGTGGTAGCTAAAGGGAATAAAATTGTTATCACAAGTAACAGATTGTGCTGGTCACTCAATAGAAAACGCCAGGTGATCACTGTCTTTTGGTAGCATGTCGTGGTGGGGATCAATTAAAAAATTGTTGAAAGTGGTGATGTCACATGAATGTCAGGATTTTTTTAAACCCTGTTTGAATGCAATCAAATACAAACTAAGGGATCAAATCAGCATAAACTTATATTGCAAATTAAACATCAACCAAAAATGGAGGGGGGTTTCAAAAAACAGAAGAATGTTTTTTGTAGACTTAACAAGGAGTAAATATTTGAATTTTCACTCCCCTAGCTCCATTGGTGAGACTTGTGCGCATGACACCCACAAAGATAGCCAGCCAGCCAAACCAACTTGAAAACTGAAGAGACTCATATTGACAGATTTGGTGACAGTTTTAGTTGACAGTTTTGGTTGACTGTTTAGTGTAGACGTTCTTTGGAACAATAAGTTTTTATAAGTAAACATCAGTCATTTAAGCATTACAAACCGAATGATTGAACAATGTATCTAAGTTATCAAAACGTCAAATAAATAGCGGGATGCCAAATGAATTCGTATACGTCTTAATGCAAACATTTATACACACTTACGTACAATACACCATTCATGGGCCTCGTGTTCAGACATGTTACAACCCTGTCTTTATTTATATACAAAAACAACCCAGGCAGTCACTGATGCTTTGATTAGTGAGCACGTACCACAGAAAAATCAGTGTCGTGAGATCGATTCTCAGTAAGGCCCCCGACTGCGCGGCTTTGTGCTCGACTGAGCTAAACTTTCTAAATAACTAAAATCAAAACATCTATTTGAATCTTTTCTGTCTGTACGTTATGACCATCAGTGTGCAAATATGAATTAGCGTATCACTTAATTCAGTCTCTGACATACATCTCAAACGCTATTTTTTCATTCTCATATATATATATATATATATACATATATATATATATATATATATATACATATATATATATATATATATATATATATATATATATATATATATATATATATATATATATATATATATATATACTAGAATAGTACCAATAAAAAATGGCGCTATTATTCTATTCATGGATAAAAAATACTGATATATATATTAGTGTAAATGTATTCATCTCAAACTAAGAAAATGTGCAGCAAATAGAATTTATCTTTCTGTCGATTGTCTGCAACTATTTGTATGATATGTTTGAATAATTAAAAACAATGAACGGGATTGGGTATTATAACTTTCTTCTTCATTATCAGGAAAAAGTCAGTTTATTCATAAAAGATCAGAGATCCCTTAGTTTATTGAAAGTATTTTCTGTACAACAATTAAGACAACAACAACAGAAGCGTCTAACTGCCTAATGACGTCACATGGTCACGCAACCCAAGAAAGTAATCAACACTTAGTAAACCTTCTCGGTGTTTAGAGTCTTGATCGTAATACTCTCCATTATTAACCTTTTGTGGTGCTTCTCACCGTAGTTACCGGTCATATTCTTGGATTCCGTTCGTACTCCCTTCGTGTAAAAAGAAAAATACATTCTCCGGTTGGTAGATAGACAGACATAGACTGGTAATAACTTGGTTTGGTCAGCGAGAATACCGACATTAGTTCCTGCAGACGCAAGCTAGTATAACTGGACTCGCTGAACGGTCAGACGAACAATGATCCATGCAGAAGCAGGCTGAATGACTGGTGACTTGGAAAACCTGTCAGTGCATATGTATGGCTCAACCACACATATGCCAATTTTTCCATGTTTGCCAATTTCGAACGACCAATGAAGTCTGGGGAATAATTCGCACTTCCGCGCTAATTGGACTCTTTCTAAAGTGCTGATATCTCTTCATTTATATTTTACACTGGCCGGTCAAGTGTATGTAACGTTGCAATTAGACTAAGCTTAAATGAAGGAGGATGCACAAACAATGATATTTTAAGATTGTTGTGTTAATATTAGATTATTATGAATGAGATGTCGTTTTTTCTGGTTCTGAAAACGATGGAAAAGTAGATTAAGAGTTATGCTTATTCCTCGCTATTTGTACAAGGCAAATATTCTATCATTTAAAAGTTGAGTGGAAAATTGAATATCAATCGAAAGTTCTGCTCATTAATATATGTAAATTCATTTCACAAAAAAGTTTTATCAATTATTTACTTATGTGTATCTAGGGGGGATGTGGGATGTGGATCTACGTATTTATCAATGAATAATTGAACATATAAGTAATATCTATAATAATTGATTGAAAAAAGGCATCGGCACTCGTAGATTTACCCCAAGACACACACAAATAGATAATTGATGATAATTGTTATAAAATGATTATTATTGAGTGGGTGGGACTGACGATGCACAGATCTCTGTTACTTTATTGCATCTTGTGCAAAAACCTCAGGTCTTGCAGTACATAGCAGCTGCAGTGCCATTCAGAGCTGAGCCATTGTTACACTCGATCACCGAGGATGACCAGCATAGATAAATATGTATATAACTCATTATCATTCATTCATGAATGCATGCATATATATATATATATATATATATATATATATATATATATATATATATATATATATATATATATATATATATACGATTAGTATATGGATATGATATCCGACAATATTATCAAGTGAACAATACACGGAAAATAAGAGTGATTAAATCAAGGTTAGTATACTTACATGTTTAACCTGGTTTTATTGGAATGCTATTTCAAATACAGCAAAATTAAAAATGTTTTTGAAGGAGGAATTTTGAAAAACTTCAATTTACAATGGAAATCCATGCTAAATTAATTCCTCAGTTTGTGTTCAGTAGCATTCATGCTAATCAAATAATTTACTATCTTGTTATAATTCGTCTAAATTCTTTGGATACGTCAGTGGGCGATTTGCTAATTACATAAAAACTGACTCAGCATTTTAAAAACAAAATAGTTATATTAACATGTCACTCCAGCAGTGTTGGTCAAAGACCACCTCCCTTTCAACTATGATTTTAATATATAGCTTATGTCATGTATGTAGTTCATCATTTTATACGGGGTATTATCATAATGTATTGTATATGGATGTTATTTTACACTACACATCATTTAATCTTATTGAAACAGGGTTTACTTACGTAGGTTACCCAAAAACGTATTCAACGATGATGGATCAATAAGTATCACAACAGACGTGACTCGTTGTTCGTGTCATTTCTATTGAGTGTTCCCCCACGTGAATATTAAATCCGTTGTGCCGTTTTAATCTTTTATACACATGCATATGGATGCGAGCGCGGTAACTCCGTTGCTTGGTAAATCATTTCCTCTATTAATAAAGATTGCTTGTTTTGTTCGGACAGTTATTAACTGCGACGGGAGTCGACAGTTCTCTCAGAACGGGGAAAATTTCCTGTGAAGACCAATTTTCATATCGACCAACAACGTTTGTAAGGAATTAAGCGACCCGGAAAAGAGGGGTTATTAATTTTTTTTTTTTTTTTGATTATATTAGTGATATATTTTTCTTCTTTATGTCACACTACGTCGTTTTTTAGATCCGATCTCGAGGTAAAAAAAATAGAAAGTACAAGAAAGAGAGAAAGAACGAGAAGAGAGAGGGGGTAGAAACAGCGTGGAAACAAAGAAAGGAGCAAAGGAAGAATGAATGAAAGGAAGAAAGATAACAGACTCTTTAGTGTTTTTATTCAGTCCATATGTACATGTATTTTCATAATTTCTCGTTTTGTTTTGTTTTTTGAGATCCTATTTTTTCAGACATTTCAACGGGGATTAGCTTGGAGACTCAATTGGAAACGAATAGTTTTATTGGAGACACAAATGTTGAAAGAATCTGTTCTCATGTTTCGTCTCATACATTCGATTTATTTCATCCTTTTCTTCTTTTATTCTTTCATTTTTTTTCATTCTCATTCTTTCTTCTCTATTTCAATTTCTTTGTCTTTCTTTTTCTCTTTCTTTTAATCATTCAGTTTTCTCGTTCTTTTTCTTTCCCTTTTTTAGATGTGCCCGTATCTCTAACACCGATCACCGTCACTGGCTGACTGAATGACTCTCAGACTGACATTTCCAAAGAAAATTCGCCAATTCAGCTCTCTTGAAGCTAAATGTTGCTTTTCTTTTTCTTTTTTTCTTTTTTTTTTCTTCTTTTGGTGAGAACTTGCGTATCTATGGTCTGACCTTCTGGCTTGTTACTTGTTCCTCCGTGTCTTTTCAATATTGTTTCCATCTTCTTCTTCTTCTTCTTCTTCTTCTTCTTCTTCTTCTTCTTCTTCTTCTTCTTCTTCTTCTTCTTCTTCTTCTTCTTCTTCTTTTTCTTCCCAATCGATCCCTTCCTTAATCTTTCTTTAGATTAAAAAATCACGTAAGCATTATCCCTGAAGACTCAAGTTTCTCATCGCATGGTCTACTCCAAATTGAAGATTTACCAGAGGTTTTCACAACAAATCTGCTCCAAAGCCATTGAATGTGATGTCCAGTAAGAAATGAACCATAGGTTCAAAGTATTTTACTCAGAATACAACCTTAGTATTTGCTCGATGGCCGTGACAATACAGAGGTCCCTCCCACTATCCGAAAATGGAGCGTTCCAATACAACCGTCCGTAAACTGAAATAGCGTAAAGCAAAAAAGCATCAACCATTAATTGGCCTTCGTTTACGAAGTTGGAGATGTATATATATGCACTTGGGGTCGCGTCTGTCCATCTGCGTTTCTGTCTGTCTGCCCACACGATATCTCCGAAAGTACTGGATGGATTTCAATGAACTTTTGTGGAGGGGTGGGCAATGAGATAAGAGGGAGTTAATTTTGGGGAAGATGGTTTTTTTTGCTTTGTTTTTCTTTTTTTGTTCATACTTTCATGTATGCGCTCACGTCTATCCATACGATATTTCTAAGATTCTCAGTGAAATTCCTTGGAAGAATGGACAATAAACTACGGAATAATTGATTGAATCTTGGAGCTGACCCATGTGCAGTTAACCCTCTCCCTGACAATCACCAGGGGGGGGGTATGCGCTCCCTGGGTGTTTTCTAGTTTATTTGAGGAGAAATCTGGAACGTCGCCCCCAAAATAACCTGCTTCTCTGTCTGCCAGTTTTGCGCTAAGTGTAACACCTTTACGAGCCCTCTTAGGTTTATTGATGCCTTAGGGGACACTTTGCTCGTGGATGCACACGACAAATCGAGATGAATTTTAGATGTTCAAAGATAAAGTTCAAAGTTAAGGCAACTTGAGGTCTTTCGTAAAAGCGAAATGGCTCGAGGCGAACTTTCATAAAGCGGGGAATACCTCTAGCTGGAAAAATATGCAGGATATTAGATGCTGGCCAGAATCAGAACGAGAAGCATGAACCAAATTTCGTGCAGACTTTCGACGCTATACTTTGCCTTCACAGTGTGCAAAGAGAAGACAAGGGATTACTTCGAAGGAGATAGTGGAAACAAAGTGTTAGAATAAATAATTCATTTATGTGGTCAAATTTCACAGACGTTTGGATAACACCTTGTATATTGTATCAGCTCCCACCTGTCATGATAGACGATGTATGTAGCACTTTGAATGAAAATATGGAGAGAGCATTTTCACATGTACAAATTCTTCCATTTCTACGAGTAAATGCGTTTGTTGTATTTCACGTTTTACAGAATCTCTTTCTTCCTGTCAGTCCACACAGTATCTCTAAAAAAATGTTGGAAGTGTGAATAACGAGCTATGGAAGACATCGTTGGATTTGGGGCAAATCCATGAACGAACATCTCCCCAACGTCGTAGTTACACGTCTTTATCAGTCACTATCTCCAAACGTTCTCCGTGAATTTCGAGTCCCAAACATATGGAAAAAAAACGAAACTTATGCAGAATATTTTAGTACAATCAATGTAATAATAAACACACGAAACGGCATGCTGCCAAAAAGACTTTGGTCACATGATGGTTTTTCTACAGAGACTAACCAGACCTGTTGTTTTACGTCTGGGGTTATTTGTGTGGGTGTGTATGTGAAAATGATGTTGTTGTTTTTTTTTTATCCCAAATGCGCACTGTCTTTGAATAAAGCTATGTGTGGTGACTGCGTGACATCGTGTGTCGTGACAACAATAATGGCCGCCGTGTGTATCGGGCACGTGGTGTTTTTATCTAATCAAGCATAAAACTAATATTCGCTGCTGTCTCAACAGAATTTCACAGAGCATAACTCTCAATTTCACTTCTCCCCTCCCAGAATCCCTCGTTGTCATCGTCCTATTGACGATTTAGTTTCGTTTTTTTTTTATTTTTATTTATTTGCTTTTCTATTCATTTATCTATTCATTCTTTTTTATTGAATATTCCGATGATACTGTCGTTTATCTTGTGAACATCTCTCTCTATCTCTCTCTATCTCTCTCTATCTCTCAATATATATATATATATATATATATATATATATATATATATCCAACTCTCTCCTTTTCTCTCTCTATTTCTCTATTTTTCTAACTACATATACTTCCCTGTCTTTCTCCATTTCTCTCTCTCTCTCTCTCTCTCTCTCTCTCTCTCTCTCTCTCCCTCTCTCTCTCTCTCTCTCTCTCTCTCGTTTACTACAATGCCCCTTCGACGACTTGAAATGTACTGTACTTATCATGGAGCAGAAAATATGGCAAATATTATTTTGGATAAAAAAAAATTTGTCGCTTTTGTATCCTTCTATAGCATTAGGGGAGTTTAGTTCTCACTAAATTCATATTCAAAAACACTTTTGTTTGTACTGTATCTTTCGAAAGATAATCAAAATAGGCGTATTTTTGTTCATCGTTGAAAAGAGTTGACTATCGAATAATATTCTCTTAGGTAATAAATATTTAATTGATAAACTGTAATCGCATTTCTTAATGAAAAATTGATGACCTACAAGCATATTTTTGTGCTACAGTCTGGGTCAGCGTTTTTAAACTATCTTACGCAGGAGGCTTTAAAAATCTAACTACAGTTGAAGAAGTGTGTGTGTGAGAGAGAGATAGAGGGGGAGAGAGAGATAGAGGGGGAGAGAGAGAGAGGGGGAGAGAGAGAGAGCACCGCATCTACTTGATAACTGGCCATTGTACAAAGTTTCTATTCGTTAGTTATATTAGTCAGTACACAAGGCAGTGAATGGTCTGTTTTTACCACCGAACAAACAAGAATAAGAACAATCCATCACGATTTTTTTTCGAGTCCAGAGTAGACTTTGTTTTTCTACCATAACATTAAGAACAAGAACAATCCTCACCGAATTTAGGGGAGTAAGCTCTCTCTTCCCTTCTCTCTCTCTCTCTCTCTCTCTCTCTCTCTCTCAATATATATATGTATATACATATATATATATATATATATATACATATATATATATATACATATATATATATATATATATATATATATACGCAGTAAGAGAGACAGATGAGTGAATATCTATATATTAATACCGTTGTATCTGCCTGTCTTCCTACATATGGAAGGTTGGCATAAGGCTATAGCAAAGGTTAGTTTTTCAAGAGAGCTATGGAGACACGTGTAGTTGTGTGAAACAGTAGACGCTAAATATAAAAATATTTAAAAATTGCATCGAAGTCTTTTAAGAATAAGGGGAGGCTGAAGAAAGAAAAGATGAGGAGAAAGTTGAGTGTGGAGAAGGAGAGAGAAAACAATTTACATTGAAAGCAAAGAAGAGTAAAAAGGGGAGAATTGTGTAAAGAAAGAAAAGAATAAAGGAATAGATTAAATGATATTATCAAAATGGCTGAATCTAGTCAATCGTATTTTAATATCACTCGGGTCATCAGTTCGGCCAGCCGCAAAAAATGTTCCCGTTATACATCCCCATGACATAATGTTTCCTCATTGTACTTAATGGAGCCATACATGCATTTGTGATCAATTTCCCACCCTCTAGCCCCCTAGGAACATACCTGAAGCAATCTGATGCAACCATGTTGAATTCTAATTGGATGGGCCGTATAACACAGTTTCAATCTTCCACAGTCCAATTTCTATGTCCTTTGGGAAAGGGAAGACGTTTTGCACCCATACAACCAAGCAAATACACACACACACGTACATAAATAAGGGAAATCGTCGTAATTCTTCGCGTATTACACGAAATATACTGTATTCAAATCTGAGCTTAAGTATGGAGAACGAGTCACGCAATACTTGTCGACGGAAAACACTCTTATTCAAAATAAATAAAACCCATTTGACGACAGAGACATATATGAATATATGTGTACTCGTAGATTGCCAAACTGCAGTACAAAATTGACTACCAGTATTATACAAAAGGCTACAAATTCATGCCTATTTTTCACCATATCTAGTCCTTATATATACAAGATTTGTGCTATATAAGAAGAATGTCGATAGGGTATGAATAGAAAAACAGTACCAAGCGAATATAGACAGCAAAATTTATCCAATCATTCTGATGAGACTTCCTCGTGACGATCACAAAATCTGATCTGCCTGTTATCATGTAAAAATTGTAAACTGAATATAATACATTAACAGCAATCAGAAAATAACTGACTTGCTTTGCATGACATCACATGATGTTCCAATAAGAATTCATGAAATCTCTAGAACTAAAATTCTCTTTCTGCCAAACGTGCAATTTTCATGGCTATATATGCAGATAGATAGATAGATAGATATATAGATAGATAGATATGAACACTAGATAGTAGATAGATGGATAGATATGAACAGACTGAAATAGATAGATAGATAGATAGATAGATAGATAGATAGATAGATATGAAGAGAATAAATAGATGTAAAAGAATGCTTATGTTTGTTAGTCTATAAAAAGAGCACAACGTTGCCATGAATCAATCTTGGATATCAAGTTCCTTGTGTTGGTTCATTAACATGCATTGTGTGAAATGACGCTTTGTTCAATCATATTTCACCAATGAACATTATTAAGTTGTATAACACTACGTGCCTCTCACACCAATCGTTACTTCTTCTTCTCCTACTCCTCCTTCTCTCTTCTTCTCCGGTCAGCTTGCTATATTTGTGTCATGCGTACAAACCTCATCAATGGAGCTAGAGGGCTGTAAATTCAAACATCCACTCCGCTAAGGAAAAGCCTTTTTTTGTTTTTTTTTAAATTTCCCCTCAAAATAATCATGGGTGTCTTATTGGCAGAGTTATTATTTTCTTTCGATTCACCCTTTCTTCACTTCGTTGTTTCTTAATCTACCATCGAACTTCACCGACTTCGATGGACACGACATGTTTTTGAATAAGGAAGACTCTCGTAGGATATCCTGTACTCCAAACTCTGAGAAAAAAAACAAGGGCCATTCAAAGGAAACAAAATACTACAATCAGCTGAAGGCTAACCTCCAGGAATTTGACATTCAACCGTCCAATCGTAAAAGATCCACATATAACCGACCAACCCTGAGAAGAATTCGCAATCATGGATTTCTCCATTTGAGACCAAACATATCAAAAGTCAAACTGGAAACATGCAAACAGTAACGAATTGACAATCTGAACATCACTAGACAATTTCCATGCCTTTTTGTGCAGAATAATACGTCTTTCAAGGATTCGGGACTTTTACTCGACACCGAGAATAGCCTGTTCAAAATGTGCATGTTAGGAAAGGGTTGTACTTTCAGCTTTGTGAAACAGTCTGCCTCATCATCTCTTCAATGTTGCCAGTTTAGATATTTCGAATCAAAATTTGGATGATTCTGAAGAGCAGAAGTCAAGGGAGATAATTGTAGAAAACATGAAAGATTCATAATCTTTGAATTTGATTTATTTTTATTGGATTTATCGAGAACTGCTGATCCAAAAGACTTCAAACTAAGTGTGCTGACAAATATATCAACCGGATGTCAACTCCAAACACTGGCCAGGTGTTAAGTAATCGCAGTGCAATTTTTGGTTGAATTACTTCTGTCCACCAGTTATTTTTGCCTTGTAAACACTGATGTTTGAAGACAATCATGTTGATTGTCCTCACAGACCCACATTTACGGACATGTGACTTTGCCTGAATGTACATTAGTCTTCATTTCGGGAACAGGGTTGATCAACTTTCTTTTGTTACTTAATCCAAGTATATTCAACTGTACCCTTTATTTTATCTTTGTCTTTACAGTACGTTACTTCATTGAAATTTCACTTGGATAAAACTTTATTTGGATGGATTCAGGTATTCTTTCAATTGAGTTAATGTTTGGCGTTGGCAGATTTATGTGCTCTCTGAGTACCTCTTAGTCTCTGATGAATTTGGATTTTCATTTCAAAGCAACATCTAAATTAGTAGTAGTGTTATTTGTCATCAAAACTGTCTGCATAAGTTTCTTTAGTTTTTATTTAGGTTTGGCTGTCTGTGTATCATGTGATTAGAGGACTAAAAATGTAAGCATTTACCCCTTGATATGCATAGAAAAAAAACGTGATTTTTTTTCAAAATTCTCCTAAATGAGTTTTAATGGGTGTCGAAATTACCTTGTAAGTTTGTGATAAATTGGCCCCTTAGTTTGTGTCCGACATCATTCCCACTTATTTTTGTTTGGTTTTTGAAAATACAGACTTTTTTAGTGGTCGCTGTCCAACAGAAGATGAGAGAAGTAACTTATTCATTGATCACCCAACTTACCAATTTTTAGTTGATCACTGCAAAAGACGTTGGTTGCCTGACGGCTTCTCTTGGGTGACTAAACAGAACTGTTCAGATTATTTTCCCCTTATGCCATAATTTCAGTCATCTTATTTATCTTCTTTTAACGCTTTTTCTTTTCCTCTGCTTTCTTTATCTTTTCGTTTCTTTTTTATCTCATTTTTCCTTAGTCTTCCCTACTTTCTTTTTTCCTTCTCTTTTTATAATCTTTTTTCTTCTCTTTCTTTCTCATTTCTTCTTCCTATCAAATCATCGAAGCCCCATAAAAATAATCAACCAGCCAAGTGGGCTACAGGTTCTTCTCTTTTTGAGGCTTTACGTGGTCTGTGTCCGTGTCTCCGGGCGTTCCTGTTCACATTTTGGGGTCTACAACCTTGAAAGTTTGCACGAGTACACCCCTAAGCATCATCTATGAACGATTTTTCAAAAAAGTGCTTTCGGCAGATCTGTATGGTCATTTGGGGCCAACAATGCCCAAATCTCGTGCCGGTATTTTTTTTCAGATGGAAGATCTACTTTATTTAAATTGTTTTAGATAGAAGATTTATTTTATCAGATAATCCAGAAATTTTTAGGTATTTAGTTGTGCTAAACGCGTGGGCTACAGTGGTTCATTTATGCGAGGTACGGACATTTTCTCACCTTTTCTCCTTTTCCTCCTTTCTTCCTTTCCGTTTCTCTTTGTTTCTATCATTTTCCTATTTATCACTTTTCTCTCTTCTTTCTTTACGTTCTCTAATGATCTCATCAATAAAAGGAGTCTGATTCCCAAAGTGGGTCCTACTGCACCCTTGAGGGCGCTAGGATACTAAAGAAGACGCTGCAAGTTCAGGGGCGTTAGTAGTCGTTTGAAGACAAGTGATGGTGAGAGAGCATGGGCCAAAGAATACAAATCGATACTTCCTACGCATAAAGCCGAACGTCTGAAAAAGAAATGGACTGAAAATGGTCGAACGGGACGATTTAAGGATGCTATTCATTGCTATTGAACAGGATGTGGAAAAATTAGTCCTATAACATCAGGTCCATTTTTCACATTAATCATTTTGAAAAAAATAATTAATGATTATAAATCAATTAAAAAATCAATTAATCAACCACTTTTAGATTCTTTTGTATAATTGTATTTTTGGTTATAAAATAAATGCAAAAATCGTTTGTTTTTTTTAAATGTTATCAAGAATTAGTATTCCAATGTATCATTTTTGACTGACTTCACAAGTTTGCTAATGAAACGTACGCTCTAAAAATAGTCCGAAAATGTTTGAGGACACTGGACTGGGAGATACATGTTACAGCTAGACCAAGTGAGGGTCTTACAACGTAACTTCGAAACATGTATTCCTTCTCTTTGACTTGCATATTGGACAAAATTAACCCTGGCAAAAGCTGCATTCATGAAACACTGAGTGTCGAATTCAACTAATGTTGGCTTACAAAGCCAGTTCATTACTCTTGCTCTATGGTTGGCGCTTTTTTCTCTTTACTTTATCACGTTTCCTCTTCCTTTTTAGCTTCAAACTCTTCTCCTTTGTCTCCACCCATTTTATCATTTTCGTTTATCCCTACGCTATTTTTTTGGTTTGTCTTTTCTTTCTCTTTCCTCAATGTTTCTTTTGGAGGGGGGTAGATGTGGGAGCATCTCTAGTAGTGATGACCGTCACTGTCTTTCCTGCAGTCTGTATGTTCGTCAGTCCACACGATATCTCCGAAAATTCTTCGAAAATCTCGGTAAGATTTCAATGAAGTATGAAGAATTTTGTTGAATTTTGGAGCGGGTCCAGGAATATTTAATATAGTAAGGATCAAATGACTGCTTGACAGGCGGACACAATGAAACACTCCTTCCACCTCCTGTTTCCTCCCTCTCCTTCTATATATGTCTTCAAGTGCTAGCAGGAAAACTCTCACGTCTATGGTCTGACTTTCAGAGTTATTTTCCTATTCTCCTCCTTACACATGATTACACGGTTAATTGATTTGACAACGTAAATAAGACGAAATTTGAAATCTTCTGAGACAGAAGAAAATCGTCTTTCTTTGTCTACGTCTACCTACTGATTTAAATTCACTTTTAATGGTGGAACCCCACCCTCTTTAATTCCATTAGCAAATCCTTAAATGGAAATTGTCTTTGATCTGAGCCGCTTTAACAATTACCTCTATATTTAATTGTTTTTCCTTGAAAAGTTACATATATATATATATATATATATATATATATATATATATATATATAGAGAGAGAGAGAGAGAGAGAGAGAGAGAGAGATATTTATACATGGGTTTATACATATAGTTATATATGTTTGTGTGTGTGCTACTTTCAATTAATCAAGTTACTGTCCTTACCAAATCAGTCACTTAGTCTACAATATTTTCCTTTTTCCTTACATCATTTTATTTGATCACTTTTAAACACAATCAGTCGATCTAGTCTGACCTATATATAAGAAGTCGTCAACCAAAACTGTCATCATAGGTTTCTTCAGTTTTTAAGTGGGTCTGGCTGGCTCGCTATAGTGTGTGTTTATGTACAGGTCACGCCTACAGACCGTACCAATAAAGTGATCGGACAGAAAATTTAAACATTTACTCATCATGTCCTAGGAAAACATTTTTCAAATAGCCTCAAATAGGTCTTTATTGGAAGGGGTTCAATTTGCAGTGTATTTTTTATGCTAAATTGGAACCTAGTTTGTGCCCTCTTGGTTTTTTGAAAAAAAAAACAGTCTCTTAATGATCCAAGAAAAGGCAAGACAAGTTATTTGTTCACTGATCACCCCTTCTTCCATTGTTTTAATTGATCATCCCCAACATAGTATGCTGCCAAAAAAAGATGGTCACGTGACTGTTCCTATTGAGTGACCAACCTGCTTTCCTCTTGTTCTTTCTTACAAAGTTTAATTCTATCACTTTTGAACTCAATCAGTCGATCTAGTCTGACCTACATATCTTCATCTTAAAATCAATCAGTTTTAATCTATTTATATACGTTTCCCGTCTCGTTCCAAACTAAGACCGGATCATATTTATCAGTCTGTCTGTCGTATCTCCTCCGTTGATCTTTATCTATCTATCTATCTATCTATCTATCTCTCTCTCTCTCTATATATATATATATATATGTATACATATATATATATATATGTATATATATCTATATATATATATATATATATATATATATATATATATACAAAAAAACAAAGTTCTATTTATATATATATATAAATATATATATATATATATATATATATATATATATATATATATATATATATATATATATATATATATATATATAATACAAATCAGGAATGCAATGTGATATAATACAATATGCGGTATACAGATAAAGAAAATGTCGACACAGCTAATATATAATTCATAACTACAAACGAGCACAGAATCTCCACAAAATAAAACAGAAGAATGTAACAAGCAACGACTAACCACTAAACAAAAATAAAAGAAAGAAGGAAAAGAAAAGATGTATAAATAGAAAGAGAGGAAGATCTTAGAACCTAGAAAAATAGACTACCCCCCCCCACATCTATATCGATTCGTTATATAGATACTTTTGGAAACAGTCGACCAAAACTGTAAACATAGATTTCTTTAAGTGATTCTGGCTGACTGTCCATGTATGTGTCACGTGCAAAGGTCACACCAATGAAGTTAGAGGAATAAAAAAAAATTAGGTATTTACTCATAATGACATGAAGGAACGTTTTCTTTTCGTCTTTTGAAAATCACCCTCGTATATATGTCTTTTGGGCGTGGATTCAATTCATATTGTAAGTTTTTGCTAAACTGGTTCCTTAGTTTGTGCCCAGCAGCTTTCACCGTTTATTTTAGGAAATTCGGACTTTTTAGTGACCCAGCAAAAGGTGACAGGAATAATTTCATTAGCCTTTTCTTTAATTGATCACCCAAAAGATGGTGGTCACGTGTCTGGAGCATTTAATGCAACTTCATAGTTGAGTGCATTGACTGTTCGCCCGTGATCATCTAATTCCTGAGATTGCCAACAATCTGCTCATACAGAAACTCAATCATATTCGGTCTATAACTATGTAACTATAACATAGAATGGATCACCCGAAATGCTGTAACAACATCAATAAGAAGGATAGTTTAGATTGTTCGAACAAAACTTGACATCAATCATATTTGTTTGAAACCAAAACTTGAACAGTTTGTTCAAATCTTCACAGCACAAACACAGAAAACTCACAAATTCCAACATCAGCTAAACAAAAATTACTATAAAAAAATTTTTTAAAAAAACAAGAAGAAATGGATAAGATTCGGATAATGGTGACAAAGCATTTTTAATACGATTTTTGACTTTATTCCCTTTATCCGAATCCTATCAAATCCACCCACCGACCAAAAGTGACAATATGAATAAATATCGTTTGCAAAATAAGGCATTATTTTGTTCTGTAATCACATCTTTTAACCATAGTCAAAATTGACTGCAGATGTTCTAAAGGGAACAGGGTTGATTGCATATGATGAACATTAAAATATCATCTAGTGTCTATTTTTCAATGATTCACCAAGTGTCCGTCCGCCCTCGCCTAAGGCAAAACCACTCTACATAAACCCGTGAAATGTTCTGTATATATTACTTGGACCCTAGGGTAGGTTTTTGGTAACTTAGTGTTTGAGAGTAACCCCTAAACTATGGGGGGTGGTCAACTTAAATTCATGCAAAACTGGACACATTTTTGTGTATGGCTGCTGATTGACTGTTGCAGAAAAATAGCTTACTTCTAGAGTGGGTAGGTACTTTATAGTGTTTTTACAGAGGATGGGAGAGTAAGAAAGTAAACAGCGATTAGTTTAGAGAGAGACAGAACTCTTTTTTCCCCGAGATTGTGAGAAAAAATAATATAAATTTCACAGAAACCGCCCAATACAACACTATGAAGTTTTCTGTGTCTACAAATGTGGCAATAGGAAAGCTTTTCAGCGAATTAGTTTTTGAAAATCGATTTAAGCTAGTCTGGTTGGCTATGTATGTATCGCATCTATGGATCTAAAGGGCTGAAAATTCAAACATTTACAAAATTTATGTCTAGGAAAAAAGGTTTTTTCCCTTTCTTCAAAAGCCTCCACCCTTAAATTGGTTTTTAGGTGGGGGTCAATATTCAATGTAAGTTTATGCTAAACTATTTCTTTAGTTTATGTTTTGTAATGCTCACTTATTTTTTGAAAATTCAGACCTTTTTAGTACCTACAGCTCAACGCAAACAAGTAAATTCAGTCATTGATGGGTCGCACCTTTTTCTGATTTTTCAATTGATCACCCCCAACACTGAGTGCTGTTGACAGACATTGGTCACTTGACAATTTCTACTAATCTTGATTTATTTTCATCAAATGAAGCATTATCAGTCATTAATTTTTGACAAGTATTTTTTCATCTTAATCATAAACCATAAACGAAGAATGGCGTCAAAAGTGTCAACCTAGGTTTCTTCGGTTTTTAGGTCGATCTAGCTGGCTATCTCTGCATGTGCGTATCATGCATACAGGTCACACCAAGGGGTTTGATATATCAACATTTCGTCCTGATTGTGTCTAGAAAAACGCTGGTTTTTTTCACACACACTCCAAATCAGTTTCAATGGTGGTGGGTCGATTGACAATGTAAGTTTATGCCGAATGTATCCTTTAGCTTCCGCACGGCAGCAGACTATTCAAGTGAACACTGTCCAATAGAAGGCAACAGAAATAACTTATCAATTGATCATCCGATTTTCCATTTTTTTCAATTGACCACGGTGCATGCTGCCAAAAGACGTTGGTCACGTGACAGTTTCTCATGATTGAATAAACAGAGCTATTTGTTCGTATTCTAAAGCGCTATTTCTCCAAGATCTGAAGAAAAATTGTATCATTCAATTGAAATATTCATAAATATCTATTTAAAGCAAATTAGTTTTTGAGAAACCGGCCCCAAAATATGGTTTTTGGAGGTTAGGTCGATTGACAATTTTGCGTTAACTTTTTTGTTTATCTATGTTTATTTTCCGAGATCGATTTATGTTATATGGAACGATAAATGTGGGTACTGTCTGAGGCCTCTACTCAAATTGTCGCATCAGTCAAAAGTTTTATAATTACTTTGTTATTTTTTGTTTGTTTGGTGAAATATAATATATTCGATTCAAATATCCATTTTGTTTTTTTGCGGATAAAATCCATTGCGTTATGATTCATTTTTTTTTTTTTTTCATGTCTTTATATATGCTGTTCATCGACTTGCAACCGACTCCATTTTGTTATAGAAATGAATAAGCTTCGTTTCATTCGCTCACATGGATAAATTCGAATTTATAAATCATATATATATATATATATATATATATATATATATATATATATATATATATATATATATATATATATATATATATATATACTGATTAATATATCCAAATATCAAATGTTAAAAAATCCATAAAAAAATTTATCTATCTAAAACGTGTTATTTACGTAGAGTGAGACGTACTGAGTTCGATTATGGTTCATTTTTCGTCGGGGATGCGTATTTCTCTAGTTGCAAGAGTACATACATACAACTTTTTAAAGATAGATAGATAAGGAGTACACCCAATAGTCAATAATTCATATGCATAACTTACTTCCTGTATGTTACTTGGTCGTTTGGTGACGAATGTTTTGTTTAATTTTTCTCTTTTTCAATCGGAACAATGGATTCACAGGTAGAATCTTGGCCGTCGGGCGAAGAAGCGAATCTTTCGTATTATTGTCATTAATGACCGACTTCTGTGATATTGCATCATTACGTGTGACCAACAAGTTACGATTAACGGATGAATCCTCGTTCAGAAGGGCCATTAACATAGCAACCGAGGGAAGGAAAAGTTATCACCCGAACCCAACGTTATGAGCGTTTACCACCATCACACACGGATCGTACATCTGAGGAAGACCATTGAATGGATCGGCTGAAGTGTCGTGTCAAGAACATGAGCAACGAGAAGGGGTTCAACCGTCCAAGAAAAACTTTTGTTCGGACAATGTAATCTTTGTTGAACTCAACATTTCGGCTGATTCAATTTACGGTCTTCGTCAGGTCTAACATCGATAACTTTGAGAAGAGTCATTAACATATCAACTTTTGTTCGGGAAATTCCGATATGTTCATTCAAGTTTTGATATTAAAACAACGTGTCAGTCGGTTCATTCTACGGACTTCTTTTGGTGTAACATTTAATATCGTTAGGATGAGAGAATCTCGTTTTATTGTTTCTTGTTTCTTTGTTTTGTTTTTTATTGCTATGCATGACTTTGGAAACGGGAAAACAAAAGAAACTCTTTTACTTTACGGTAATTATTACACCCGAAGAAGGCCGTAGAGTGAATCGGTCGAAACGCTGTGATTGCATCAAATGTGGGAAGAAAAGAGTAGATTGCCCAAACAAAAGTAGGTAACACCATCACCGGTGATTCTCTTTCTCAAGTAAATGTACAGAATGTCTCCTTTGGTGGTTTTGAAGTCTAATCTATGAAAGGACAATTCTTCCACGCAAAATGCATGGGGAATAGTCCACTGATTGCTTCCTTCTTGTTGTCGCTTCTTACATGTTTCACGTTTTTCCACAGAATCTGATCTAAATTTCGTCTCAAATTTCTTCATTCCGTGACAAATTTTTCTCCATATTAGCCCAGTCACAATTAGATGGTGGAATGTTGAATTTCTGATGGGGGGGGGGGCATTAAGTTGATCCTTGTATGTTTTCCTCTAGTCACTAAAACGAAGCTGCAAAAACAAATCGATTTTTCTATCAAAGGATTTTCTGGAAATACTTTACTATCTTATAAAGAAAAGTAGTACAATTATACATAATTTTAAGAAAACCTTGGATTTTTTATTATAGAGGATAGAAAATAAATTGATTGTGTAATTTGAGAAGTTATCAGCTGTTCACAGCCTGCCTCGAGATGATCTTCCGAAATCTAGACTAGGAAAATAAAGGAATCAAAATAAATGGCGAACACCTAAGTAACCTCAGGTTTGCAGACGACATCGCCCAATTGAAAAAAAAAACCTTCACGATCATCTTCCAGCAATGCTAACTGAAATAAATGATTAGAGCAAGAAAGTTGGTCTTCACATGAACTTCAGTAAGACAAATGTCATGTACAACAAACGTGACGAGGACAAAGACACACAAATCCTAATCAAAAATGCACACCTGAAACAAGTTGACAATTACAATTACTTACGACAACGAATCTCCGTGAAATCTTCAAAAGAAGAAGAAATCAAGCGAAGAATCACCCTAGGGTGGAAAGCTTTCAGTAAAGCAAGCTCAAGCTTTAAGAACGAGGAAAAAAATCAGTCTTAAAATGAAAAGTCTATGATCAATCCATCCTTTTGGTAGTCAGCTATGGAGCTGAAACATGTGACCTTTCCAAGAGATTAACCCTCGAAGTGAGAACCATGCAACACTCACATTAGATAACCATACTCAACATCACATGGAGAGATTACAAAAAAAAGCAACGTAAATTAGAGAAAAGAAGACAGGAATAGAATCCATCAGAAAACTCAAATGGCAATGGGCTGGTCATATTGCAAGATTTTAAGACAGCTGCTGAACATTACGGCCATCATCATCATCCTCATCATCATCATCATCATCATCATCATCATCATCTGCAGGAATATATTGAGGAATTTGGATAAAATGTGCCTAGTTAATGTTACCCTTTGCTGGTAAGCTTATAAGATTCTTTTATTAAGTTCTTTACATTTTTATAACTTGAATTAATATATTTTTTAATATTAAATAAGCATTTCTAATGTGAATCGTTTACGGAAATGTCTATAAAGGTATTTTTCTTCAATAAATAATATCTGATAAATAAAGTCACTCCGTGTTATTCTTCTTTTTCTGAGTTCAGAATACGGAATTGGTTTCGAGAGTCTTTCGTTTTTAATTCGGAAAACCTACCCTGTCCATCGATTGAATGTAAAAGCTTAACTTGTTCTGGGGGACTAAGTTCTCTCCTCGGTGATTTGAACCCCTTTCAGAGCCTTTGTCCTGGAGGTCGAGTGGGATCTGAAATAAACTGTTATGTGTCAAATAAACCCAAGTATTAATTTATGATATGAAGATTTTTTTACTAATTTTTTATTTCTTTACAATTTTTTTTAGTTGGTTAAAAGTAATTTTTTGCTATTCTATGTATTTTTTAAATGTTCACTAATATGATATTTTGTATTGAGATGTATACGAGAATCAGAATTCAGTGAGCTGTCTTTTAAACCAATCAGGAACAGAATAGATATTTTCAAACCAAACAGAAATTGAATACATAATGTATTTTCATTTTCTTATGGACTAGTAAACGCAATTATCTATCTTTGTTCATATCTAACACACACGCCCACACATGTACCCACACACACACTCACGCAAGCACACACACATTGGGAGTGGCTGTTTTTTTTCCGTGCATAAGTAAATATCTCTGACACTTGATCCTTTATGGACATATTATTTGCAACTTTAATAATTACGTTCCCAAGATAAACAATTGAAACTTATGACTTTTGAACACTGCTAACAGAATAATGTTTATTGAATAAAATTCAAATAAAAATAAGAGGTGCTGCCGGAAACTGAAGACGGCCATAACATAAGCAGTATATATACTTTGTAGACAGCGTTCTGTAAATAACCAAATGGAAAGTGCCAGGCCACAATGGTATCCACGGATACGAATTCAAAAGGTTTACGTCGATACAACAAAGTCTAGACTAACAACTGCATGAATGCCTGGTGAAAGCAAGGAAACCCAAGTGAATGACAAATATAAAAACTTGGCCCTCAGAGATAAAACAAAAGTAACTACTATTAGAAATTATAGGCCTATTACATGTCTGCTTATGATGTGGAAGACTTTAACATTTTTCTGATGAAATGTATGTTTCATACTGAGGACTTCTATCCGAGGAGAAGAATGGATGCAGAATAGGAACTAGAGCAACGAATAGCTTAATATTTATTGAAAGAAATCCTGAAAGACGTTCAAACACGGAAGAATAATTCTGGCAATGGCTCCTACAGATTACAATAAAACTACTATATCAATTGTGGAATGTGGAAAATTCCAGTGAATGTTGTCAAAATCATAGTTAATGCAATAAGGTGTAGAAGCCATTGTCCCCTTTAAACTATTTGCGTGTGTGCACGCACGTGTTTTGCACTAAGGAAATTAATGAGCGTACAAAAGATTTCAAATCTTGTACAAAGTTTTTTTATCGAGAAAAAATATTAATCCACTTTGCCGAATTCAAAAGTATTTGCATAACTTTGTCAAACGAAAAAATTGTCCTCGCATATTGTCTACAAGAAATTACGGGGAATATTGGTGGAGGGTAAAATGATTGCAAGAGTAGAGTTCCATGTCAAGATCAGGAAAAAAAGAGACAATTTCTAATGAGACACTCTATTCAGAGGGATTGTAATGGAAGATACAAACTTTGCTTGTCATTGGAAAAAACCTAACTATCTAACATGTACTAAAAAGAATTGGAATGGAAATCAAACTGGAAAAGTGTGCAGTTTTGGTGATGCACAAAAGGAAACGAGAAAAAAAAGATGGAATTGAAGTACATAACGATTAAATTCATCAACATGATGAATAATACAAATATCTAGGAATACAGGAAGTTGATTTAGTCAAGTAACGAAAAAGTCTGAAAAATACCTCAGAAGAGTAAAAGAGATTTTGGTACCTAGATTCAGCATATATATATATATATATATATATATATATATATATATGTATATATATAACCGCTGACATTCGATAAGAGTATGGTGACTCCTATTGTTATGTGTCCTTGGAGCAGCATGTGTTTGAGAAAGGGTTGGATAGACAGTCTGAACTTATCTTGGTTAGATGTTCTATTAATCCGTGGCAGTGCATAGGCTAAGACGATTGCAGAATAAGCTTGCAGTTGCATACGGCCGCTGGTATTCCCAGGCGGTCACCGATCTGGATTATGACCAGACTCGACGTCGCTTAACTTCGGTAATCGTACGAGAATCGGTGTATTCAAGGCGATTTGTCCATATAGACTCAAAAGTTGGAATATTATCAAAGTAATGAATGCTTCGACAGGGTACTATCAAGAGTGATATATTCCGAACCTTTTTTTAACCTGGACAAGAGAAGACTTGATACTTGGGGGTCCAAGGATGTGAAAATTGATAACCTTGCATGAAGCCTTGGACCCTAAGAATGACATTGATAGATTATATGTGAGAAGGAAAGAGGGAGGAACGGGATTCATTAGCATTGAAGATTATGCCGACCCTGATATCAAGGAACTAGGTTTCCACTCAAAGCAGAATAATAGAAATTTGATTTTGTCAATCAAGGTTTGCAGTAAATTCGACAAAAAGACAAATATAGGATCAGAAAACTTCGAAGCGAGAAGACAAAAATGGGAAAACAACTCCATGGACATTTCAAAAAATAAAACTAATCTTAAAAATAAATGATGTTATATCCATCGTCTAATAAGACATGTAGCTTTCTGGGGCTCCCCGACACCCATGATGTAGAGGTCTGGTGAATCCTGGGGAAAGTCTTTGTCCAACGACGAACGCAGAAAGGTTGATGATTAAGATGATGATGATAGTGATGATGACCATCATCATCTGCTGAAATACTTAGAAGAATTTGAATAAAATATGCCAGATAGATGTTACACTTTACTGGTAAGCTTATAAGTTTCTTTTTAAGTTTCATACATTTTTATTATTCGAATTGTTATATTTTTTAATGTTTCATAACTATTTCTAATGTGAATTGTTTACAGAAATGTCCATTCGAATTGTTATATTTTTTAATGTTTCATAACTATTTCTAATGTGAATTGTTTACAGAAATGTCCATTCGAATTGTTATATTTTTTAATGTTTCATAACTATTTCTAATGTGAATTGTTTACAGAAATGTCCATTCGAATTGTTATATTTTTTAATGTTTCATAACTATTTCTAATGTGAATTGTTTACAGAAATGTCCATTCGAATTGTTATTTTTTTTAATGTTTCATAACTATTTCTAATGTGAATTGTTTACAGAAATATCCATTCGAATTGTTATATTTTTTAATGTTTCATAACTATTTCTAATGTGAATTGTTTACAGAAATGTCCATTCGAATTGTTATATTTTTTAATGTTTCATAACTATTTCTAATGTGAATTGTTTATGGAAATGTCCATTCGAATTGTTATATTTTTTAATGTTTCATAACTATTTCTAATGTGAATTGTTTACTGAAATGTCCATTCGAATTGTTATATTTTTTAATGTTTCATAACTATTTCTAATGTGAATTGTTTACGGAAATGTCCATTCGAATTGTTATATTTTTTAACGTTTCATAACTATTTCTAATGTGAATTGTTTACGGAAATGTCTATTCGAATTGTTATATTTTTTAATGTTAAATAACCATTTCTAATGTGAATTGTTTATGGAAATGTCCATTCGAATTGTTATATTTTTTAATGTTAAATAACTATTTCTAATGTGAATTGTTTACAGAAATGTCCATTCGAATTGTTATATTTTTTAATGTTTCATAACTATTTCTAATGTGAATTGTTTACAGAAATGTCCATTCGAATTGTTATATTTTTTAATGTTTCATAACTATTTCTAATGTGAATTGTTTACGGAAATTTCCATAGTGGTATTCTTATTCAATAAATGATATTTAATAGATGAAATCCCTCTGTGTATTTCTTCCTTTTCTAAGTTCAAAGTATGGGATTTGTTTCGAGAGTTTTTCGTTTTTGATTTGGAAAAACTACCCTGCCTTTCGATTGACATAAGACATGTCATCATCATCATCATCATCATCAGTCTTTTAACGTTCGTCGTTGGACATACACCTTCCCCAAGATTCGCCACAAATTTTCTATTACGGGCATTGCAGAGCCAGCATTTCCTGAATCTGTCTAGTTCATCTCTCCAGCTTGTGTTCTGTCGGCCTCATTTTCTTATGTGATCTCTGGGGATCCATGCTGTGAGACGTAATGTCCATCAGTTGTCTTTCATTCTTGCAACATGGCCTGCCCATTGCCATTTGAGTTTTTTTCCTATGATGTTACGGACACCTGTTTTCTTCTTTATTTACTGTACCGTCTTTTGATATCTCCATGTAAGGTTGAGCATGATTCTCTCATGCGCACGTTGCATACTTCTCAGTTTGTAGGTCTGTCTCTTGGTTAAGTTCCATGTTTCAGCTCCATAAGTGACTATCGGGAGAATGCATTGGTTGTATACTCTTTTCTTTAGGATTATTGGGATCATCTGGATCTTGAAAGTTGAGCTTGCTCTGCCGAAGTGATCCTTCCCTTGATTTCCTCCTCTTTTGGGGGTCTCATGGAGATTCGTTGTCCTAGGTAGATGTAGTGATCTACCTTGCCGAATTTTGCATCTTCTATCTTGACAGTTATGTTCTCATTCTCAACATGATTGTTGCACATGATTTTCGTTTCATTGAAGTTCGTGTGTAGGCCGACTTTTTTGCTTTCTTTGTTTAGATCATCTAGCATTAGTTGGAGGTCGTGTAGGTTCTCTACGAAAAAGGACGATGTCATCTGCAAATCAAAGGTTGCTCAGATATTCGCCGTCTATTTTGATTCCTCTATTTTCCCAGTCTATGTTCCGGAAGATCATCTCAAGGCAGGCTGTAAAAAGTTTGGGTGAGCAGGTATCACCTTGTCTTACTTCTTTTATATAGCCTAATGAATGAGTTGCTGTGGTCGTATACGTGTTGCAGTACTTTAACGTATACAGTGTCTACACCTTGTAGGGTGATGGCCTTCATGACCATGGGCATTTCTACAGAGTCGAATGCCTTCTTGAAATCTATAAATGCTAACGCAAGTGGCATTTTGCATTCTGCTACCTTCTTTTTCAGCTGATTTATTGAATGAAGATGGTCCACGATCGAGTATTTCTTCTAAATCTAGCCAGTTCTCATGGTTGATTCTCGTCTAGACCCCTCGCCTCAGCTCAGAATCCTGAATCCGTCCCTGAAGTAATATCACATTGCATTTTTTCTTTCGTGGGCAATATTATGGAGCACAGTTCCGAAATGAGAAACTGCTGGTAAGCCCTCTCCTCTCAGGGACACAGAAAGCACTTGATATTCATATCGAATTACTTTCCCCACAGTATATTACAGTCACAGTTATCAAAGTCAGTAACCGCTACCCTCTCTGTTTATCACATCACGGTAAAGACCATACTGTAGAGAGGGTTGAAATAGAGAAAACAAATAAGGCTGTACATTGCTTCCTCCCACCAATCACCAGCACAGCAGCTTCAACCCACCCTATCTTCACAGCAAAAGGAGACTGTGTTGAAAAACAAATATTTGTTGTATAAAAAATACAATGATTATTTAACTAAGCACTTGACATTACATCAAATATCAAGAACGTCCTTAGAATAGAGTCTTTATTTATTTTTCTTTCGTGATGAAGTACAACAGCTATCGAGTCAACATTTTTCTCGATACATTAACTGCATTTTGAAGAACTTTAAGAGAATGCTGCCGTCTCCGCCTTAATATCCTGTTGACAGTTACATCCATCAGCTCCCAGGACAGCATATTCCATTCTGCAGGCAATCTGGGCAGAAATGAGACACTGAGTGATAATGTTCTGCAAGGGCAGAGCACATGATTGTTGCAGAAAAAGTAGGAGGAGAATTGAATGCAAGCTCATCTGTGATGATAAAGAAGTACCCTTATGCTGGCATCGGTTACAGTCATCTTCTTATCACTATACTACTGCAGCCTGTTTGCCATATGTAGAATAGACCTAGAGGCGATAAGCACCCGAGGTGGCGTAACTCACTACCCTGCATTATTTTACCCATGCTTTGAGGGAATAAATTGGGTTTTGCCTTTCCAAGGGATATTAGAGCGAAAGGGACAGAAACAGTCCGAGCCGGGGTTTGGACTTCGCTCGCTGAGACCATTATCCAAATCGTTATTCGCCTGGCCACGCCAATGATGACCGACGTGTCTGAAAACAGTTGGCTCCTAACTGCGTATCAATAATGATGATAGCTCCCTCTTTTCCAACATTAACGGATAGCCTGATAGGAAACTCTTTACCTTTAATCATAGAAGAGCTCCTGTCATTTGTTTTTCAGTCTGAGTTGAAAGGATTTTGCAAAGCTATCTTCGTATACTAAGTGGTTGTTGTTTGGTATGACACATTTTCCTGCGTTCTTTCTTGGGGTTAATTTGAATTTTACATTTTATCATTCTGTGGTCGCTTCCTACATTGATTTGGTTTAGAATCTGAATATCTTTGACTCTGTCGTTAAACAACTACAGCCATGAAGTTTACCCAATAGCATATGCAAACTTTTTAGCAAAATGATCACAAACCGAATCGCTAAAACGCTAGATGGAACAGGCTGGCTTCAGAAGAAGCTACTCGACCATCTCAATTCAGCAAATCAACTAAAAAAACTCAGCAGAATACAAAATGCCACTTGCTGTAGCATTTATTCGCTTCAAGAAGGCCTTCGACTTGGCTGAAATCTCTTTCAGTTTCCGGAATTGTAAGTTTAATCCTCAGGTTACAGAGTTGTCTGCCATAAGTTATCAGCAGATTACTTATGCCGAGTATGATGACACATACACACGGTGTTCTTACACACACAACCAAATAATGTTTCTATCGATACACAGAATTTTTATTGAGCATTTCTATACGTACGCATATAGGTTTTCTGCATACACGTGCATACAAACACACACACACACACACACACACACACACACACACACACACACACACACACACACAAACACACATACATGGATGCACCAATAAGTCCATAGCTTCGTTATGAAAAACATTTCATTCAAGAAATATTCATTTTTTTAACATATTCTTCTTCTTTGTCAATGCACTTAAGGCAACGCTCCTCTATTAATCACATGCACACACACACACACACACACACACACACACATATATATATATATATATATATATATATATTGAGGGACAGAGAGTGAGGGAAGATGATTATAAAGTAATCAGAATAAAAAGCTTAGCTGCACTAGGGTCAAACTGCCTTTTTTCATTAAAATCAAGAAGATAAACAAAACAGAATTCATTTCTCCATACAATATCATTCCAAAACAACGTATCCCATTTTAATTCCTCCATCAGTTGTTCCAATGAATGTGATATGCAAACTTGTGCAAAACAAGTCGACTTGTGTTGGGCTTTAAAAGTTTTAGTCAATTCGTAATCATTGTTAGCGTACGTCATTGTCATTCGTGCATGATGACACTGGTTCATGGTCGGTTCATTGTCACCCGTCATTGTTGTTACTCACGAAAATAAAGTCAAAACTCAGAAATGGTAGGAGTTTGACAATAGCAAACACCGACAGAGCTGTATTAGTTAAAAGAAACTTGTGTACACGTTGCCGAACGTTTAGGTAAAATATTTGGTTCGTTTTTCTGATATAAGTAAAAACGAAATCCTGAAAATACCAAATGGCTGTTCGCGAGAAACTTTCTTGAAACGGAATTATTCTCTCGAAGCTCTCCGCTCTTGAAGCCTTGTGCCAGACTAAGTTAAATGTAATGCTCATCTATATCACCTTGTTTATATCTGTGCAGGAGGGGGAGTCCAAATGAAAACAAACATTTTACAAATAAATAAAATACACGAAAAAGAAAACAATTTTCAAGTGTCAAAAACAAGAAATTAATTAAACCAGAATTTTTCACTTACATTTGCGTTGAAGCTTTTTAGCATCGGAATTGAGAAAAAAAGATTGAAGAAATTTACGACACAACCAATTAATAGCACAATTATGAGGAAAGAAACGAAAGAAATCTCACTTACATCATAACTTTTTCCCGAGCAAAAATAAAGCAGGCAAATTAAAAGGAAGAAAAAAAAAGGCCGAGCAAGCAAAGAACTATGACAGCCAAATTTTAAAATTCAGCGCCCAAATTAAAGAAATACGCCAAGCAAATTAAAAGTTACGGTAATCAACGCATAAAATGAAGCCAGCAAATTTCGAAATACGCCAAGTAAATTGAAGAATAGACCAAGCAAATAAAAAAACCTTCGCCATGGTTCTCTTCTGATCTATTCCTTTCTATTTACTTTTACATTTCGTTTTTGAACACGGAAGCCTTATTTTCTAAATTGTTTGTCGTACTTATCTATTTGCTTGGCGTATTTTTGAATTTGAACATCGTATTTTAAATTTTGTTGTCGTAGTTTTTGATTCGCTAGGCATATTTTGAAACTTGAAGTCGTGTTATTTAATTTTGTTGCCGTATTTTTTTTTTTCATTTGCTCGGGAAATAATTCATTTTTGGTTTTAAGATTAATCTATAATTACTTGGGATCATTTGGAATTTTCATTTATGAAATGTTTCTATTTATGTAGATTCTTTTTCATTTAATTGCGTCTTTCCCTAGCTGGGAAAGTGTTAACTGGGGCCCCTGAACCTTTCTCTGGATCCACGCCTGTATGTGATTAATTGTTTCATCGATTCAGTTTGCTTGTTTTTTATTTGTTCGGCAAGTTTTTTTGATTTGCTAAAGGTATAGATGAATAATTAACAAAAAAAAAAATGAAAAATGTGTGTAAAAGAAAAAGGTTCATCCGGGAGTCGGAGTCGGATCCACGGATTTAAATTTCATAGCAAATTTAAAAGATACGCTAAGCAAATGAAAAAGACGGGTCAAGCAAGTTTTAGAAAATACGCCAATCAAATTAAAAAGACAAGCAAAATGATTCATGAACAAATCTATGCGTAAATCACTATGCGCTCTCACAGATGCTGCAATTGATATTTTTCAAGTGAAACTTATCTTTTGATGAAATTTCTTGGTCCTTTTCATTACTCCTTATCAAAACGTAACGCCAATAATTACGAGCCATCAACGTCTTTTATCAGCCCTGAGATTTTGCACCGAATTCAAGGTTTTATCGTGAAAAAAGGTGAGTCGAGTAAATATTCTTACTAGTGTTAGTAAGATGACAATCTCTCCACAGTAATAACTGCAAAAAGAACCAGTTGCAGCAGCAACATATTAAAAACTTCCCTCGTCCCATCGTCAGCCCTTTTCTTTGATTTCCTTTCAGACCTTTTGTTTTTCCAACTCAAACATTTTCAGATGATGGTACTCTTTGTTTTTACTGTTTCCATTATCAACGACCAGTTGGAAATACAGCGAACTTTTCATATAGACTGCATATGCACATCTTTATGTGTTAATGCTATGCAGGGAAGGGGAAAGAGAAAAGAGATACAGAAGGAAAGAAAAGCATGAAAGAGAAGAAAAAATGCATAAGTAAAAAAAAGAAATCCGTTCGTAGACTATCTTGAAGACTTGGGAAGAATAGGAAGCAGGGAAAAAAAGCAAAAAAATGTTGCATAATAAATGTCACCAGCCACAAGAATGGATTCTAAGAGAGACAAGTCTGATGGACATTACGGCTATAAATAATATATGACAACCGAAAAGGGGAAAAAAATAGACGCTGTCAACAAGAGAATATCTCTGAGAGATCATTAACCCGGAGAAAATATCTCCAGATGTCCATCCATATCTTAAGAAAAGGAGCCATATGTACACACTGGTCCGTCTGGCTGTTCAAGTGGCCGCCCACATTTAAAACAAGATTGAAGTGTTTTATGTTATGTAATATTATATTAACTTCCCGTGTTGCATCCGAGGAAATATCCTGATCTGCTCTTTTTATTTCATTATTAATACTTCAATTTATTCTGGTTTCACTGTCGTCTTCTCCCAATCGTGTCGAACGTGATTGTTGCCTCGTATTAATAGAGATGTTTGTGGAAGTAAATAAGTTGTTACTGATCTCCGTCAACCAAAACTATCAAGATTGATTTCTCTAGTTTTTAAGCTAGTTTGGCTAGCTGGCTGGCTGGCTGGCTATCTATCTATCTATCCATCTATGTCTCTTGTGTACAGGCTGCACCAATAGAGCTAGAGGGGCGAAAATGTTAGCATTCACTCGTTATTACGTCTAGAATTTTTTTTCGCACACACACTCAATTAATTTTTATTGGGTGTTCAATTTTGAGTGTGTGTTTATGTTAAATTGATCCTTTAGTTAGTGTCCGGTAGCATTCACACTTGTTTTTTCGAAAGTTCAGACTTTTTTCATGATCACAGCCCAACAAAAGGTAAAAGAAATAACTTATTCATTGATCTCTGTTTCTTCCAATTTTTTTGATTGATCACTCCCAACACGGCAAATCCATTGGTGACGTGACAGTTTCTATTTGAATGACTAACCAGACCTTTCTTTCTAATGCTTTGATATTGTTGGCGCCAGAATTTTTGCTTCCGGTTTTATTCAAGGCCAAACGACTCAAAGTCTCCTCAGAGCTTCATCGTTCACAGAAATAGTTTCTTTACTTTTTCGTCTTGAGGTTTGCTGTTTCTCTCTTTTAGTTTTTTTCTGGGGTCTGCTGAGGCCAGGGCAGGATATAGGAGGGGACAATGGCCCTTGGCCCCATTTTGCATGAAATACTTTCTTAAATAATCAGAATTAAATTAATGATTATTGCTTGGAATTCATTTCAAAGTTTATTTCATGATAACGCCTTCAATTGTTTAAAATGATTTGATAAAGCTAGTAAGGATATCCTTACAAAAAGTGACAGTATAATACTCCTTTGCTGCAGAATTGCCAAGAATGAATTGCATAAATTTTCAGGGAGGATTTAGAAACAAATTTCTATTTACAAGTTATACTTTACTTAAATTTTGATGCCTCAATTTTTACTATGTGGGAGTATTGATCTGACGTTGGAGGTTTATTTGAATCCATATATTCTATTTCGATTACTTAATCTTCGCTTATATTACCTGCATGCAGTGCCTTTGGGGTCTTAGCTAAGAGAGGGTTGGGAGTGATTTCAGATCAATCGAGGGAGTTCCAAAAGGCTTTATGGATAGAATTTCACTCTCTGTTTTACTAACATTACACAATAACTTCTTCTTATAGACCATAATATTCAACTTTGTACCGTCATGTGTTTATTTATTGTTATGTTCTATATTTTATGCTATATTTGCACGTTTGAAAGTTGTTAGAAACAGCGCTCGTTGTGCCACGTAGATTTCTAAATTACGGTTCTGTATTTGTTGTGGAAGTGGTAGTTTTATAGTAGTACGATGCTAAACTTTATACTTTAGTTCCATTAGAGGCTTCTATTCGAGATATGCGTTCCTTTGAAACATGAGTCCCCAACCGTTTTGTGTCGATGAGCACTTTTACGAGTGCCAGTACTGCTCCAGGCACCGTTTACTTTTCAAGCTCAATTCATATTTGGTCTCAACAATGAAACATATAACAACATAATACACATAACAAATTACTGTGAAATAGCAAGTTTGTTTGTTTTGAAATTTGTATTATTATGGAAAGAATCAAGGCAAGTTTATAGTTAGACTTGAAAATTTCGTTCCCATGTAGAATAATGGAGAATCTAAATATTATATGCAAACTATTTCCGTCAAAACAAGGCCCAAAAGAAGTCAAAGGTTTTTTGTTTTGTTTTTTTTTTTGTTTTTTTTGTTTTATTTATTTGTTGTTTTTTTTAATAGAAAATAAACATCTTAGAAGGGGTCTGGTTGAATGCTGATGCCATTTACAGGTCTGTAGACAAAATAGTATGGCCAGGGGTGTTGGGACCTACAGACACATAAACAAACACACAAACACGCACAGAAGAAGGATGGATTCATTCGCCACCTTTGGTGGCTATGGTGGTTCAACACCCTACCTGAAATAAAAAGGACTGTAACAAGGGAAAATGCTGGGAGGGGGCAAGAGGTGATCAAACCTAATGCAGCTGGCGGTTGTGGTGCTGTAAGCGCCCCCCATGTAGTCTAGGGATGGAAAATTTCGAATTTCCTGGCATCTCAGGACCCATATTCTTTGGATTGTTAACTGAGATGATGTTGGAGAGTGGTTGGAGAGATGAGAATAGCTCATCACCAACATCCACGCACTCAGTTCTAGGTTAGATAACACCTACTGGATGGAGCCTGTCAATATTTGTGAACAGTATTCGATTTGGGGTCGTATCTGACTCTTATGAAGATACAAGATGGCAGCGGAGTCAGATATTTTCTTGGATGGTATAATGAACCCACCATTTTTGCATGGTAAAAAGGATAACCCTGGGATATGACTATTGCATACTCTGGAATAAACCATGGTTGATTATAGGGATTTTACTGATATTTTTGTATGGAATAAAGTTTTCAATACTGGCAAATATCCAGTTCTAGATGAACAAAACGAACACTTGTTGGGGTTGGTTGAGAACTCTCCCCATTTACTTTAGATTATCTATATACTAGTCAGTGAAAAGAGACATTAGAATGATCTCTGGACTTGGCTTCGATATTGATCAGTGACCATAGCGTGGTCAGACTTACCGAATGGAAATGTCACGAGTAGTGCAACGATTTGTACAGGTGGTAAGAGAGAGGTCCACTAGATTAGAATGCTGGTCAATGGTAAGAGGAATACGAATGGACTTGTCTATGATCTGAATAAGTCCCTAAACAATGGAGATGTCAAAACAGTATCTTCCCTTCAAGGTCAGTTCTAGTGAAGTGAACTAACCACTTTTCATGATGGACATTGAAGTTTCCACGGTTGTGAACGTTGGCTGAATGATATTCTATCAAGATTTTATCGATCTGATCCACAATTCAATCAATCAGAACATGACCATCATTTTGGGGCTTGTAAAGTATAAAGATAAAAGTGGTGCTATGCAGACAGGTCACACAGAAAGACGGGATGGTGAATCATGGGCGGTATCCCTGCTACATGGAAAACATTCTCTAATATATATATACCAACCCCGTGGCTGTGGTGATTACGGCGATCATATTAGGGGATTAATGAGGGATGACCAGGGCTGGTAAATTCCTCTTCTGGTATAGATAAATCAAGACCTGTTTCGAAAAGTGCCAAGAGAAGAGGTCGGACATTCTGGGCAAAATAATCTACTGCTTGAAAGTTGGTTTATAGACACCAGATGTGGGTGCAAGAGACAGTAGAATACGGACCTACATTCGCTGAAGTTAAATTGGGCTTACGAATGTAAACATCGAAATGATTTAGTAAAGGGTCCAAATAGTGAACCGGTTACGATCAAAGGTAACATCTTTAATCCATCCAAATCAGGTCGTACAGAGCTAAGCCGTGGCAGAACACTCCAATATGGCATCGAAAGGCCCCACAGCAAACCATGATTTAAAAAATGGAAATATAGTAGCCAGATATTTTCATCTGATAATAGGAAGGCCTGCCAAGTCGTTTCACCATGGCCGACCAATTTTTTAGTCTTTGCGAGCCTATCTCGGTACGTTTTTCTTCATTTTTCAAGCATGATCTTTCTGACTTGGAGGTTAAAGAGCTGTCAGACGTCATTATCCTCTTTTTTTCTTTATATATCACTTTTTTGTTCAGTAAGGGTGCTGGAGGTAACGTTTTAGAGGGTTTCGTTTTTTCATTCCCAGATAACTTTCAAACCCTAATTACGATATCTTGAAGAGAGAATAACATTTATATTTGAAATGTGCATGAAATTATTAGCTATAAAGTTAGATTGAAATGGAAAATCTAGCTATTTTATTCATGAAGGGGGATAACTTTTTACAATATTCATGCTATCGTATTTTAGGACTGAATAACCAAGGATTACAAAAAAAACTTCGTAAATAAGGACTGTTCGAAAATGAGAATTGCTGATTTTCTCACTTTTCCGTAATACTTTTTGAGGTGCATCTCTGTTAGAAAAATCGACTGCGTAATAAGGAGCCTCATCAACCAACAACAAGGAATTGAACCATTTGGGCATAATTTGTAGATTTCATTTCAAGTTTTCATTTGTTGATAATTATTAAGTTGGTACTGAAATAATTGTAGTTTTTGTTTTTTAAAACTTGATGCTTAATTTCGGAATGAACGATAAACTGTGTTCATGAATTTCACTCTATTTAGTTAAGCTGAATGCTTTACTTTTCACTATTTATTCTGGTTTATTTGAAGCTGTCAAATCAAAGACAGAAAAAAGCCAATTTGAAAATATTGTTGTATGGGTTCAAAATGGGTCGTAAAGCAGTTGAAACTGTTTGCAATATTGACCAAGTATTTGCCCGGCCGTCTGTCAACGAACGACCTTGGTGTCGAAAATTTCGAAACGAAGCCGAGCACCTTGAAGATATGGACAATTGAGCGCCATCATTGAGGCAGTCTTACAAAAATAACCCGGGAGGAAGCAGAGGAACTAAACGTTTACCATTCAACAGATGTTTGACATTTGCACCAAATTGTAAAAACAAAAAAAGCTTGACACCGCTCGAATGACCCTGCAGAAATTGAACGAACTAGACTATAAGACTCTTCCTCACCCATTTTTTTCACAAGACCTCTCCCCGACCGACTTTTTTAAGCATTTTGATCACTTCTTGGAAGAGAATGTCTTCAATAACCAGACAGCATCTCAGACTGCCTTCGAATTCATTGGTTTCAAGAACAATAGAATTTTGTACTTCCAGAATAAATCGACTTATTTCTTGTCGGCAAACATGTGTAGATTCCGAAGGGTCTTATTTCGATTAATAACTTTTATTTCAAGCTGGGATATACTGCGTCAAAAATGGTGAAAAACTGCAATTATTTTTGCACCAATTCAATTTATAATCTGTATTTGGATGCGACAGTTCTGGGGGCAAAACAATTCAAAGTCTTATCTGAACCCATATTTCTCTTTCTAGTGCTGAGTGGGTGAGTTTTGTTAACAGGAGATCAAATTCGTACCCATTATCTTATTTAAGAACTCTTTTTTTGTAGATATTTCTACCATAGATATTTATTATCTAGTTAATCCCAGTCAGAAAAAAATCACAGATATATTTGAATTTCTACAAAACGATTTTCTTTCAAGTAGTGAACTAGTTTCAGATGAAGAGTCCATAGTTCTAAATGATCCATTAGCAAAATTTTATACCCCCCCCCCCTCCTGCGGAAGAATCAAGTGTTACGGACAACAAACCAAGAAAATCACGCTGTTCATTATTAGAGTCGAATCATAGATATTTATCAATACCGCTGCGAAAAAGTGTTTTCGCTTTTATTTCGATGATTTGTAAATGAGCCTCACCAACTGAGGGGAAGGGGTCAGGAGGGACTGAGGTGCTATGCTAAATCACCCCTTGGCCCCTAGTGGAGGGGCCTGAAAGCTTTGTAAATAGTAATTTACCAACTGCATTTCTGCTAACACTATACTATGATAGATCCCTCTAAATATTGGAGGGGGGCGGGATGTCTCAAGGATCAAATCCCCCCCCATGAATATCCAGCTACACCCCTGCTCACTCACAACCACTTTCAGTGCTACAACCGAAAATCTATCTATTAAGTCTTATAACTGTAAATGATGATACTAAATAACTAGCCAACCTTCAAGGGGAGTAACTCTAGTGACAATCAAGAATAATTTCCCTTGACTTGACAGTTTTCAGTAGTTAGTTTCAAGTAATGGACTATTTAGCCCACGAACAAACGAGTTTGGTTAGGTACTCAATAGAGACCGTCAGGTGACTAACCTCTTTTGGTAGCTGGTTGTTTTGGAGATTATCAATTAAAAGATAGGAAAAAGACTAAATAATGAATATGTTACATCTCCCAGTTCTTGTTAGGTTATCAACAAAAAAGTGTGATTTTTTTTTAAAATAAATCAAGATCTGTTTCGGAAAGTACCAAGAGATGAAGTCGGACATTCTGGACAAAATAATCTTCTACCAGGAAGTTGGTTCGTAGATATCAGATATTGGAGTAAGAAATAGTAAAATACGGATTTATGTTCTCTGAAGTTGAATTGGGCTACTGACTCATACCATTCATATTATTCGCAAGACTGTCTTGGTGCTTTCAATTTTTTAAGCATAATGTTTCTGACTTGGGGGTAAAATGCTACTCTAGAGCCTCAGATTGTAGTAGCATTCCGTCTTGGGGTGATCAATCAAAAAATGGAAAAAGACTAATTGATGAATGTTACATCTCTCACTTTTTGTTGGAGGGTGATCACCAAAAAAGTCTGATTTTTTCAAAAAGAGCGTGAACACTGCCGATCACAAACTGAGAGACCGAACCCTTGATATATAAATTGCATGGTAGGAAATACTAGTAAAATTCCCGTTACTTTGCTAACGGTATACTTAGGGGTTTTAAATCAAAAGCCCTGTAGAGCTGATAAAACTCATTAGAGTTGCTTGAGGCGACCATCCCCGGTACTTGACCAAATTTTCGTCTCACAGACACTCGAAAGCCAATTCGATTCCACCTCATTTATTTTCTCACGTTATTTGTTTTCTCAATGACCTATATCAGCCGTTTTCTTTTAGCGATTATCTTTATGTTTCAATCCCGACTTTTTTGTGTGTCCCTACCATGGGTCTCCTCTCCTCCTCTCCTCTTTGTGGTCATTTCTCAGAACTGATCCTCTATCCCCACACCTTTCAGCATTATTTTCAAGTGTGACAGGGGGATGGATGGAAATGTTGCTTATTATAATGTAGACAAGTTTTCCCATTCCCGTCAACAAATGACGGCTCGATTAAGTAATTTGACAAAAGGGTTGTACTTATAAAATATCAAAAGCATTATATTATGCAGTATTTTCTTGTTTATGTTAATATTTCCTGAATATTGAACAAATCTGAAGGATTAAAATGAAGTGAAGATCCAATTTATTAAGTTTACTATAACATAAAATTCTATCAAAAGTTATGTCACCGGGTGTCACTGAAGGCGTAAGTATGACAGACGACAAATGCACATTGCTAATCATTGTCAAACTCTCAGAGTTGACTCATTATCGCAATCAATCAGATATGGAATTTAATATGTGTGGAATTTAAAATGTGTGGAATTTAAGATGTGTGAATTTCAGACATTAATAACAGAGAGCGGATTAACCATTGACTGAGTAGGTTTTCCCTTTCTTGCTTACTTTCCGCACTAGATTACTATTAGGTAGTGTAGGCTTTTTCTTTCTTTCTTTTGCTAAGCACTTACTGCTGGGTTTTGATTCTATTTTCGTATGTAATAATGCCGGGTGACAATAACCAGAAGAAAAACGAGTGACGTCATGCACAAATAGCAGTGACGCAATGACGTGCGCAAAAATGATGACGAATTCACACCCACTTCTAAAGCCCAACTCAGGTTCACTTGTTCTTCCAAAGTAAGCAAATCCCATTTACCGGAACTATTAATAAAGGAATTGAAATAAGACACGTAGTTTGGGAATAATGTTTTATGGAGAAATGAATTGTTTGGTTTACTTCTTAGATTTAAATGAAGAAAGGAATTTCGACCTAAGCGCAGCCAGGCTTGTTACGTGTATGGATTGTAAATAAGGCTTATCATTTATTGTAAAGAAAGAGGAATACAATATAGTGAGTATTGATGAAGAAGAAATTAAAAAGGGTGTGGGGATGGTAGTGTGGTTAACCTGATATCAACGGAGACGATTTTACCGGTTGGCAATGGAGAGACTAAACCAAAGCCGTTTGCGGTAGAATCCTAATTTACGAACGAAATTAACACCTGTTGGCCTTAAAATGAGCTACAGGGCTACTGGGCTATCTCCCCTGGGTAATTTAGCTGATACACACCTTTTCAACGCAACAGAAAGAAAAACTTCACTTCAATGTAAACATTTAATGTTTCACACACTCGCCCACTTGAATGTTAAAAAAAATATAATTTATGATAACTGGATGGGTAGGTTATATCCAACATAATGGTAAAAAAAAATTATAGACATTGAGGAAAACACGGATTGTGTGAAAAGGTATTTATTTGCAGATGTTTCTTTGGGAGTGATCCCATCCCTTCATCGAGATGGGGAGAGTTTTTTGTGTTGTGAGTGGGTGTGGATGTTTAGGGTTTGTGGATGGATGACTTCGTGCCTGGGTGAGATGTCATGTATTTGTCATTATGCTATCTATGTTGGATGGGGGATGGGCGCTTGTGTGAGGGTGTGGTTAACATTGGTTTTTCCTGTTTTACTGTGAGAGTGGATATTGTGTCCAAAGTGGGGGTTGTAATCTTATATATAAATGTGTGTGTGTGTGTGTGTGTGTGTGTGAAACCATGTAGTACATACTGTTACAAAGATGCTTGCTCTTCAATACGTATATGAGTACTCTCGTGAACGCTCGCATGCTGGAACGAATATATATGAGTTCGGCTTTGGCACCAATACAACGGAACTGATATGCACAGCGGATTCCCAGCATCGATAATTAAGCACGTATCATTCATGTGACTAAAAAAACATACGCTAATGTATGACTGTATACTGCATATTAACTGTTTGGGGGATGCTAATCATATTAGCCCCCAAAATGATAAATTACCAGCATTGATCAAAGAAGATAAATTCTGGTCAGTAGCGTGTTCACTGCTTAAGCACAAAAACAAGGTCAGTACACGGTTAGTTTGATTGTTAACAAACGTGGGAGTAAGAGCAAACGAATAGGATAACAACAGTGATAAGTTTTAATTCAGGAGTGAATCAAAATAAAGGACTGGAGTTTCTGCCAACACGAAATGTTTGGGAGAGATCTACCGTGATAAGGATCAAGATTAAGGAAGAATGCTTTGTGAGTGGCTTCTTACATTGAGAAACGATGAACGTGATGACGTATGAGGGACGAAGGATTTTAGATCCTTCGTGGGCTTGACTGTAGCGCGTGCTGCTCTGTAAATGTGGAAGGAAAAGATGCTGTGAGAAGAGAATGGGATGCGCGCCAAGTATTGAGTTGGACGTCCATTGAACCAAAGTGGAATGAACACCTGACAAAAGACGTACGTTTAATACAAGAATGAAGAAGGAAATACATGTAAGGATAAAATAAATACGATCGATTATGAGAAGTAATGAGAAGAGAAGAGATAGCAAAAGGTGGGAGCTTTCTTGTCTTGATAGTTCTGGCGTCGGTGTCGAAGCAGGGTTTGTCTGAATTGCATGGATCCGGTATGGCTTGGATCGCTCCAAGATTATACCGGGTTCAGTGTGCAAGCCATACTGCCAAGTAAGTGAGTTAACTTGGGGGCTATTCTCTGACACTGATAGACTCTCGACGGATAAACCATGAAAGACAGAGAACATGTAGTTTTATCCATGCGTGTTTTCCGAAGTAAAGAAAAAAAAAAGAAGTATAGAAAAAAGCCTTCCCATTTCGCTCACGAGAGTGAGAGGTGATACACGTTTGTAGCACGTGGTGAAGACATGGTGGCGTAGCTGTGTAGCTGTGCATATGTGAGAGGCTCTATATCGGTGAAGTGAAATGGGTAAGCTTAGTACAGAGATAGGTCACGGAGGAAGAATGGCCAAGATTGGATCGGCCGGTGAGTTGGCGAAATGATAACGATCTTAGTGAGAAGGAAAGAGAGCGAAATAGTTGCCGGCCGCAAAGGCCGGGGCCAGAGGCATGACTAGTTAGGGGTCTTGGCACCAATGAGCATTGGACCATGTGCGTCCAAGGGTTTTATAGGGGTCGTCGGAGGAAAAGAACGTTTTTGATATCTAGCTAAAAGAAGAGTTTCGTATCTAATTCCTAACTAAAAGTGTAGGGGGCACCACAAATGAAGGGAAATATTATTGTGAATATCGTACAGTAAAAAGCCTTGCATTTCACTCAGGAGAATGACAGGTGATACGCGTTTATAGCACGTGGTGAAGACACGGTGGCGTAGCTGTGCGTATGCGTGATGCCTCGATATCGGTGAAGTGAAATGGGCAAAGTTACTACAGAGATAAGTCACAGTGGAAGAATGGTTAAGATCGGATCGGCCGGTGGGTCGGCGAAATGATAACGATCTTAGGGAGATGGAAAGAGAAAGAAAAAGAGTGGCCGGCCAGAAAGGCCGGGGCCAGAGGCTCAACCAGCTAGAGATACTGGCGCCAAAGAGCATTGGACCATGTGCGTCCAGGGGTTTTATTGGGGTCGTTGGAGGAAGTGGCGTTTTCGATATCTAGCTTTAAAAAAGGTTTCGTATTCAATTCCTAACTAAACAAATCGGGGGCGTAACAACTAGATTGATGCACATCTTTGTATAAGTATATACTGTAGGTACCATTCTGCACCACATACACATCTTGCCACATCACTGCGCAGATATGTACTATGCACTTCAGGCACGGGTATGCAGATGTATTATATACGTAACTCAGTATCTCATGGATCTTACGTCTGATCTACGCATAGAGACCGTTCACCAGCAGGACGTATACTATTATGTAGCTGTACACTATTTACAGGGCAGCTTGTTGCATGGACATACTCCTATGTAATTGTATTTATCTCCACAATGCTTTCCGATATATTTGTACGATCTCACACGCATGTGTTATACGGTTGGACATATACAAGTGATTGCAACTAACCTCCCCTCAACACACAAATGCCACTCACCGAGAAAAACAAAGAGAACCAACCGTAATTACACCTTTACACAAGTGCCTATTCCCCATCCAGCATAGATAGCATAATGACAGATAAATATCCCCTCACCCAAACACAAGGTCATTCATCCACAGAACGGACATGCACCCCATCCGCTCAGAACATAGGAAACTCTTGTTCTCTTCATTTTTCTCCATGTCCCCATCCCGCCGACGATGTAGGATTACTACCTACGAAATGCCCGTGAATAAATACTTATTCACATAATCTGTATTTTCATCCTTGTCTATAAAAAAAAATTTGCCAGTACAATCCATGTATTTACTTACTGTTTTCCTTACAAGGGTAATCCTCTGAGTCTTGGCTAATTTTAAAGTTAATAGGAGTTATCTCCAATTTACGTACTGAAACTAAGATTCCATGCTAGTCTGCGTGAAGAAAGTGATAGCTAAATTGGTGGACTTCCTGTTATTATTTTATACAGGTGACTTGAACCGAAAATTGTATTTGCTCTATGGCCTTTTGATTTGATATGTAAGTAAATGTTAATTAAAGATGGAAATGACGGTCTGCTTAATGGACTTAGCTAGCTAATCAAGGGAGGTAACTATAGTCCAGAAGTCACCCTAAACAGGGATACAAGTAAAACTATCATTTTATCATTTATTATCTTGTCTCCATTAAACCTAAATGAAAAGATGGGATGACAGAAAACCAGGTTGATCCATCTTGTGGCTGAAAATCACTAAGGAGAAAGAAAACTCTGAATTAAAATCAAAGCAAAGCATACTCCTCTTTCTTGTGTTCATAGAAAGGAACTTTTTATAGTAGACACCGGTTATTCGTAATCCGTGCGGATGCCGGTTTGAAGCTGAATGAATGGCTAAACTCTTGTGAAAGAAGAAGAAAACGTATTTTTTTTAAAAATGCAGGAAATTAAGGACGAAATTGAAAGATTAAACCTTTTTGACAAACACAAGAATTATGTCGACTGTCACACAGATTTGCATAATTATGGCTGGTCGACAGGTGAGATGAAAATAACTATTTTGATTTCATAATTGTTTATTTATTTACCTACGTCATGACGACGCGGGAAATTGTGACAAGGGTTTTTGATTATTTGGGGCTCCGCACAATTATTTCACTAAGAATTAAGTTCAGTAAATTTGATTCTGGTTTAAATTTCAATAAATTCATTTATTAGTTGTGACTTCTTCTATTTTCAGGGTTCTTTTATTTGTGCCTTTTGGCACAATTTGGGTTTTAAATTGAAAGAGTTATTCTACACAAATCGGATACACAATCTTTCTCTGATCTTCATTCCTTTTATGCTTCCCTTAATTCAAGTTTAAATATAAGTTTAATTACGCTGTGGACCGCCATTTCTTTCTTTAAAAAGTTGACACAAAACTCTTTTGATCTCCCTTTAGCAACAATAAAATCCATTTAATGAGTTTATTGTTGTTTTGTCCGTAAACTGTAAACAATAAACAAACATTGAATTAAAACAATCTATTTCTACGTCTTCATCGATGGAAATTCTTCTCTCTTTTTTTATTTCTGATAAATATTTGCACTTTTTTTCTTTCTAGTAAAAACAAGAAAAAACTTTTTGAATTGTAATTGCGTTGTTTTGTGGGGTTTGTTTTGTTTTTTTTCGTGAAATTTGGAGTCAAAATTTTCCGTAAGTGTGCCTCAAGCCTAAATCCATGAAAAATAGTGACAGAAACAAAGAGACATTTTTTAAAATATGACTCATTTTTATTTATCATTCTTTGAATTATTATGAATTCCTAATTTTACTTTTCGCACGATGGGAGAAGTTAAGAGCGGCTACCAAAGTACTTGGATAGAAAATACCAAATGTTTTCCTTTTAAAAAGATCAATGTTGTCAACAAAACTTCTCATTCTTTTTCTTAAATGTTATAGTAATGAAAATATTTGCTAATATTTCTTTGGAAGATTTTCCTTGGAAAAATTAACTACCTTTAGATATTAACTTAAAATAATAATAGATGATATTTAAAAGTCGTCCGGATTTTTGAGCCATTCACCTGTTAATGTTTCTATATTTTGTTTTGTTCAGTGTTTTGTTGTTTGTTTTTGTTTTTCATTTTTTTACTCAATAAAAATAAGTTTTTATTAATTCCCTGCTATATGTTAATTTTGATCATTGTGTGTTCATTTCCGAATGTTACACATATCCCTTGTTTTTCTGAAGTTCATGAGAGGGTCAACTTTCTTGCTTTCCTCATTCAGTTTATCTTCAAAGTGTATACAACCAATGCATCCTCCCGATAGTCACCTATGGAGCTAAAACATGAAACCTGGCCAAGAGACTGACCCTCGAACTGAGAAACATGCAACGTGCACATGATTGAACCATGCTCAACCTTACATGGAGAGATCAAGATAGAGAGACGACCTCGACAAGTTCAGAAAGTATTTGGCTCCACGACGCCCACGATAGAGAGGTCTGGGGAAGGTCTATGTCCAACGACGGACGATAGAAGAATTATGATGATGATGTGTTAATTTCTCCTTTGCTTTCATTTTGAATTCTAAATTAGTCGAGTTCGGAGATTAAAAAGATACTTCATTTAGTTTTGTTTGTTATTTACTTACTCTCAATTTTTTTCTTTCAATTCCCAAAATAGAAATTACTCAATGTTTCGTGTTTACTATTTATATATTTCAGTACTTGTTACATTTGAGTAATTTACATTGGAGTAGCCTCCCTTGTTTTTCCCAAGTTATCGGACTTGTGAATGGTCCGTCGGTCGAAAATGTTTGAGAAATTATCAATATCATTGGCCTTTTAGCGAGGACGTAGACCTCCCCCAAGATTTGCCAGACCTCACTATAATGGGCATTGCGGAGCTAGTACTTTCTGTACGTGTATGGTTGGTAATGCCATCTTATATTATGCCAGTTTCGCATATGATCTCTAGGGATCTACATAGTGAGTCATGATGTCCATCGGTGGTCTGACATTCTTTCAACTTGACCAGCCCATTTGAGTTTTCTAATGGATTCTGTGATATCACTGACTCCTGTATTTTCTTCTCTAATAAACTGCATTGTTTTGTGATCTCTCATGTGCATGTTGCATGGTTTTCAGTTTGGTGGTTATTCTCTTGGGTAGGGTCCTTGTTTCAGCTCCATAGGTGACTATCAAGAGGATGCAGTTGTAAAATATCAGTCTCTTATTTATCCCTTTATTTATTTCCTGGGGTTAAGCTTGGGGTTTGGGATTGGCTCTTTGAAGGAATCTCTCCAACATTTTGTGAGACTTGTTGTTTGATGTTTGTAGAAATGATCTTGGTGAACTGCTATTCATAAAGCTCATGGAAGGGGGCATTGCTGTCTTAAGGGTCAATTTAATACCCCTTAAAACCCCTCCCATAGCTACGCCCCTGTTTATTTTGTTTATTTGTTATAATATTTTTCAGTCTTTAAGTGTTAAGGATTGTATTTAACTGCAGATGCCTTATGTTTTATTAGAAAATATCAATAAATGTGTTTTTGTTTCAAAAAGTTAAGGATTTACCGACACAACACTCAGAATAATCAAAGCCATTTATATAATAAAAAATCCAGTTCAAGTGTGTAAAATGAAGATAACTCCTTTTAGCTTTAAAATGAACTTAGGCTTAGAGGATTATCTTAAAAAAAAACAGCACACATCTAAAAGAATCTTCATCTACAAAGGCTAAACATGATGATCTTTTAGTGTCTGCATAAAGGAGAGAAAATCATTTATCCATGTATTGAAAATCAATTCATGATTAACTTTTAAATTCATATTAGAGAATTTAAATGTTGAATAAAGGATGAAACTTTTGATGAGAGTTACTTGCACTTTTTCGTAATTTTCTTTTCATTTTTAATACAAATCACAAAAGAGTTCCTTTTTTTTTTAGAATCTTTTCATTGGAGAGTTTTACTGCAGTTTCAAACAGTCTATGAATTAAACAATTGAATTCTTCAATTTTGTATTCTATTTCAGATTTAGAACTCCGTTCCTACCAAGTAATCGGTCTGAATTGGTTATTGTCACGCTACTACCGACATCATGGATGCATTCTTGGGGATGAGATGGGCCTCGGAAAAACTTGTCAGGTTCGCCTTTTTTTTTTTTTTCTCACCATAAGCTTCAAAGATTAAACTCAATTGATTTTGTATCTTCTAAAATCTTTCTCTAATTATGGTTAAGATTTGTTTCTTTACAAACATAATTCTAGAAAGAAAAAATTTTCTTTCAATTCTTGGTGCTTTCATTCGATTGGATTCTAGAGCCATTCGTAAATTTGTTAGTTTTTAGACAAAGATTTTTTCAGGTTGAGATTTTTATTTACATGTAACTATAACATTTATATTGGTACTTACTTTCTGCCATCTCACAGGTAGTATAGACATGATAAAATAAGAAAACATCAAGAAACAAATCTCTATTTTAATCATATATGTATATCAAGAGACGCTAATTTTAATATACAACTTTTCTTACTACACATCAATTTTTTTTTTCCTCCCTACATATTCTAAGGAAATTATACCTAATTTTTCCATGGATAAGATGATACTTGAAGCATACACCTTCTAACCCCTCAATGGACTGGTCTTATAGTTCAGATACAAAAACAATGATTAACCAATGAGCCAGACTGAAGTTAGGGCCTAGTCTTACTTGAAGATCACCTCATCTGCCAAAATATACAGTATCTGCTGCTCAATTTAAGAGAATCTTTTAAACATTTAATTTTTAAAACAGCAATTCCATTGTGTACATGTGTGTATATTTCATTGAGGAAATACCAGAAATTTTTGGTAGTTTTCATTTCTCTTTGGTTGTACACACAATAGTTTCACTATCTCATGTTGATTAACATTTTCAAATGAAAATAATGTTCTGAAGATGGTGTGAATAAACAATGAAACATTAACCATATCAGTTACATTTTTTCTATCAAATTATGATTACCTTCAGAATTTTTGTCAAATTCAAGTCCAAGTTAGAAGTGGCTTTGTTTTTCCACCACAACAAGAACAATCCTCACCTAATTTAGGCAATGCAATTCTCCACTCTGTGTGTGTCCCATCATGTCAAACCAAACCAATGTATAAAATTAACATTTCCCTGCCATGATTTGAAATCACATCAAATGATCAGTGAGCGACTCCCTTACAAAATGAGCCTAACTGACAACTCTAACATATCTACAAAAATCCGTCACAAATACCCAAATATCTGTAAGTTGATTTCATCTTAATAGATAAATACATTTATACTAAGATATATATTTTATAATTTTCTATTTATCATATCTACAATACAAAAGTTGCAGTAATCATCTTCTGTCAAAATAGAAGTAGGAGTGGAGTTTGACCTCTCGATTAAATGTTTCATTTGTTGAATTTCTAAGCAGGATAATGATAATCAGGCCAGATCTGGTTAGTCATTTGATAGACACTGTCATGTGACTATCTTTTGGCAGCATGCCATGTTGGGTGTGATCAAATTGAAAAATTTGAAACAAAAGAGAATGTTATCTTTTATTTGATGGGGATCAACGATAAGTTTGAATTTTCAAAAAAATATGCTTGAACCTCAAACTAATGCACCAATTTAGCATAAACTTACATCGCAAAGTGAATTCCTACTAAAAGCCTATTTGGAGGCTGGAATTTAAAAAAAACAACTTTTTTCTAGTCATGATAAGGTGTAAATGTTTAGATTTTCAGCCCATAGATAGCCAACAAGCCAGAAGAACTTGAAACGTAAAGATTTTGGTGACAGTTCAGGTTGACAGTTTTATAATCTTGATGTTTGGTTGATTCAAAATGTTGCAAAGAATTCTAATCATAGTTCCTTTTTCATCTCTTTTCAGACCATTGCTTGTGTTCTTTATCTACGCAAAGTGGAATCTATGGAAAGACCAGACATTGTCATCTGCCCACGATCAGTTTTGGAAAATTGGAGAGATGAATTCCAAAGGTATTTCTATTTTTATACAGATTGATCCTCACTAATCTGAAGCTTTAGGTGAAAAGTGGTAGAATTTTACATACGCAGAAATACAGTGACTAATGCAATTTGATGTAGTACAGTTGAGGTATTGCTGTACGAATTAATATAACTAAGTATCAGCTGATAAGGGAAACACATTAAATTATGATAATACCTTGAACAGTGTGGTTTTGAACAGTACAGAAAATCTTTGAACAAATTAAGCACTCTAATAAAGATATAACTGTGCTGTATTTTATCCATGATACCAGTAGAACTTGCATAGAAATAAACCCAGATGAGGCTCACTGAGCATCTTGGTGACACAGGGCTAGAGTCTCATTGTATAAGTTTATTGAATTGTGAGACAAAAATAAACAGATTAGTTGAAAAAGAAAAAATTTTAAAATTGGGCCTACTGATACCTGTAAAATGTGTAAAAATGATGAACAAAAATCAATCATTTATTTACTTCAACTTCTCCAGGAAATCCATTTCCAAAATGTATTTGTTTCTACATGCAGCAGACATTAAAGTTGAGTTTATATCTGGAACACCTCTTTTACAAGTTTGTTTGGGTTTTTTTTTTCCTCAAATGTCAATTCTTTCTATCGTATTTAAACATATTAATGCATTATATGCATATATTTGATATGTTAGTTCACAACTATTTTTTTCTTTTTCTTTTTTTTTTGACAGATTTGCTCCAAAATTGAAGGTCGAGGTCTACACAGGAGATAAAAATGTCCGTCAAGCCATGCAACAAAGGCTCACTCCTCAAAACAATGTTTCTACTTATCCTTTCGATGTTCTCATCACCACATACGAGGTGAGTTGGAACTGATTGGAATCCCAAAGAGAGAGAAAATTATCTGCAACATTATTTGGCTGTTATTAAATTAGTTTGTAACCGTCAACCAAAACTGTCAACATTAACAAAGGTTTCTACAGTTTTTAAATTAGTCTGACTGGCTGGCTATCTATCTATTTATCTATCGTACATACAGGCCACAACTATAGAATTAAAGGGCTGAAAATTTAAGCATCTACCCCTTATTATGTTTAGAAGAAATGTTTGGTTTTGGGGTTTTTTAAATCCCCTCTTCCCTAAATAGGTTTTTTAAGTGGGGGCTTGAATTTAACATGCATCTCTTCTGTCAATGTCAACAGTGATGACAGGGTCATGTGCATTGAATGAAGGACAGTCACAGACCAATGAATGTCCTGTACAGTGAGCTGGCCACAGATCTCTGCACAGCAGGCCATTCAGTACTGTGCTTCAAAGACATCTGTGAATGCAGCCTAAAACTCACAGGTATCAACCCAAACAGCTGGGAAGTTTGCAGATGACCACAGTGGCTTGCAACAGGCCGTTCGAGAAGGAGTCGAGGATGTGCAATGGACATCATAATCAACAGCTAGAGATTTAAAGATGACACAGAAAGCAGGGACAGCAAACTGAGGCCTTCAAATCACACTCCAACTTTATCTGCAGAAGGGATTGTCCTGCAAGGATCAGATTGCTGAGCCACTCCAGACGCTGCACTCGTGAGGACTGATCTTGACCGATCAAGTCGCTACTATTATTCCATGAAATAGATGCCTTCTATGAATCTAAGAGTTAACACCGTTACTAAGCCAATGTATTTTTTGGTTGTTTCAGATTTGCATCAGAGATGATGACTTCTTCTCACATATTCCTTGGAATCTGATGATCATAGATGAAGCCCACAGATTGAAAAACCAGGATGCTCTTCTCAGGCAGACTTTAACTCAGGTTTTAGTATCACTTATCTTTATTTCATACTAATGACTAAGAAGTACTTTCTTGGAAATACAATACTTAGAAATCTTTTTATTATTGTAGAATTAAAGTAAGTACATAATCCATATTTTCAGTTAGAAAAGCGATCTTAGATTATAAAATAAACATAACTTGCATAGTCTCTGTCAAAAATGACTGTTATTTTTACATATGAACCAACATTTCTGCTTAAGATCAGAGTATCTACATGAGGATGTTTTTCATATCGCAAAAAATAAACTGTTTCAAAATCAAAGTCAAGATTTTATTTTGTTTTTTTTTTCATTATCTAAAAGACATCAATATGTTGTAGTTGGCTATCTTGTTGGTTATTCATAAACCAGTTAATCCTTGTGAAAAGTACCTTAAAGTGGAAGAGTCCATTGTTACTGAGAAACAAAAAAATCACATTACTCACTATATAAGTAGAAGATATGTTTGATATAACTTGAATTATTTCTCACAGTGGAATACATCTCAGCGCATCCTATTGACTGGAACTCCCGTGCAGAATAATCTCCAAGAATTATATTCTTTGTTGAATTTTGTGGCTGAGTCTATATTCTTGCTCAGCTTCAAGGAGAAATTCATTTGGAAATTCTCTGATACTGAAAATAAGGAAGGTAAGTGGGAAAAAAAATGAATTCATTAACTCTCTCTCTCTCTCAGTTGTAGTGATGCAATTTAACAGAATTTTTAAGAATTCTTCAATAGTTTGAGATGAAAATAAATTTAAGAGATCTTCCATTCTATTGCATATTTTCCCAGGTAAAATTCAAGATTAGCGTCTTATATTCAGGGAGATAACTCCAACTTCAGCATCAAACAAAAACAAAAAAATTAAGAATAGTGCATTCCTAATTGAGCAATTTAATATCATTTAATTCTAATTAAAAAACAGTAAATCTTGGTGATTTTTGCCTTTTCCACATCAAATTGAAAAAAAAATTCCTTTTTAGATTTCACATTATTATCTTTGTTTGGAGACCACCTAACCATTTTTTTTTTCCCAAATTTTGAAATTTTCCCAGTTTACAATTAATTCATTTAAACTCAACCTTAACCCTAGAAAGTAAACCTATAACTGGGATCAGAGAAAATTTCAAATCTAATCAAACTCAGAAAGAAAACTGTTCCTGCTTTGAGATGATAATTTTTTACTATTTCCCCATTAGGATATTTGGAAAAGATTTCTGTTATGAGCTACATCTTGCAACAAAGGAAAAACACATCAATATTAGACTGAGTAATTTCATCTGACCATTTGATAGGAAGCAATTGCAAATCTATATTCGCTATTCATGTTTCTTTACGTTCAGTGTCAATTGTTTGCTTTCTGTTTTAGCCACTTCTGATTTGCATCAGTTGTTACAGCCATTCCTTCTACGCAGAATAAAAGAGCAGGTACTGAAAGACTTGCCCAAGAAATCAGAAGTTATCCTCTTCCACGGTCTTTCTACTGTCCAGAAAAAACTTTACAAGGCCATCCTAACGAAAGATCTCAGTAAGTATGGATCCCCATTCCTCCCCACTTTATGATATTATTATGTAGGTTTCTGGGTCAGCTCGGATGGGCAAGGCAGATACTACACTCTGATCCTACGTCTTCCTACTGTCTAGAAAAAAATATACAAAGCCATCCGGATAAAAGATCTCAGTAAGTATGGCTGTTTAATTTTGATATTTACCTACATCATTACAGGTCTCAATACACCTTTCTGCCTGTTTTAACTCTTATATTCATGGAGCCACTTGCAACCAACAGTGAAACTCTTTAATGAATAGAATTAAAAATGATGGGACTTTTCTGTGAATTGAATAGAAAAATATTTGTTTGTTTTTTAATTCACTGAATGGTCAAAGGGGGGGTATTTTCAGTCGGGAGTTATTTCCCTTCATGATAACATTTTTGATGAATTAAAGAGTTAAAGGTCTGTAATAAATAACCAAATATGCAAAATAGAATCAGAAGTTGAATGAATGGTCTTGCCTTGTTCAGTACTAGGTCACACCTGGGCAAGATGTAGTAGTTTTCTGCTTGTCCACTTGCATTTTTTCCTAATCCAAAGACATCAATATTTTCTCTTTTTCTTTCATCATTACAAAGTTTATCAATGTACAAAATTTTCCCAATTTTCAAAACTGTCTTTGATCATATCACGACTGACAGTAAATTTAGTAGAAGTCTTGTTATTTAGACAGATGATGAGTCAACCTCCAACCCACTTCTTCTCTTACAAATGTTCCTTTCAAGCTGCTTTAACTCTTTTGCCAGTACATATTATGCCGAGTTTGTAGCTATTATCTTGACTTGAGATGAATTCTTTCTAGAATATATAACCTGGACAAGAAGGATGTGTAAACATCATAGGTGTACCTAATGATTTTGGGGGTCTAATGAGTACAGGCCCCTGATTTGCTGACAAAGTGGCAAGTAATTTTAATTTTAAATCAGACATTACCTAAGAATATATAACTGAATCTCATCTATTTCAAATATCTTACAAATTTACCAGATTTTTTTATATTTATGAATGCATTATATTATTTGAAACCTTATTTGGAGTGACCTCCCATTGTTACTCAGAGAGTAAGTCATTCAGCCTAGACAGCATAAATAGAAATGAACAATTAAAGAAAAATAGAAATGCTACAGGAATCAAACCAGCGACTGATAAGGTAGCCACTTCTAAATTACTGTCTCTCTTAACCATTGAGCTAAAAAGCCAAATGGAAAGGCAAAGGTCCAAATAACCACTTCAGGTGCTCTCCTCTCTTCTTGTTCATTCTCTGTGTCCGTGTCTGCAATGATTTTGTCTCTAACCTCCTCAGTTCACCCCTGGTTATAATGAGGAAAAGGGAAATAAGAAACTGATGATATGTTGTATACAAAGAAATAATTGATAATTGATAAGCGTGTAAGTAAATAGCATAATAAATATACATATGTATATATATATATAGAGAGAGAGAGATTAAAGACTATGATCATTCGAAGTAACATAATGTCAGTAAAGTATTGTTGGATTAAGAAAGAACTCTTCTTGAATTACCCCTCAAACAATATATTGGTTTCGGCAATTGGTTTTTTCTTTTCTCATCTCCCCAACATAAGATGGCATAAATTTTTATTCATACGCTTAGGATGACCATCAGTAAAGCAACAGGTTCGTCTTAAAAAATAAAGCTATAATTAATTAGAAATGATTGATGAAGGATTCAGTATGTGCTTATTTTTGAGCTTTAGTAATGAATAATCAAAAGGAATATTACATTTGCATGCAAGGAACAAGATCTATGGTTGATATAGTCGTTGATGGTAAATAGCACAAGAAGAATTGGATTCATGCCTCTCTCAAGACATTTACTCCAAACATTTTAGCACTGTTTGACCATTCCATCCCTCCACCTTGTTCTAAATCTACCAAATTCTGGCTTTGAAATAAAAATTCTCTTGATTGTAAGAATTCTGTCATGATTTGTTCTATGATTCTAGCTATTTGTGTTTCAGGTGTCTTTGTGTCCAATTCTGCTGGCTCTCAAAAGAGTTTGATGAACATCCTCATGGAGTTGAGAAAATGCGTTAACCATCCTTATTTGTTTGATGGTGAGTTTATCTCCATACAACTTGGAAAATCCAGGATTTTAAAAGCGCATGGTTAGTACCAGGTACTTAATCAAATAACAAGCAGATGCTCACTGTCGGACTCAAATATGGTTTGTTTTTTTTGAATGCATTGGGTTCTTAGGTTTTAGTTTAGGCTGAAATATTTCATTTGGGCTGATATTCTGAGCTTTTACTTCATTTTAATTTCTTCTGCATTTACTTAATAACTTCATTTTGATGCTCTTTTGTTCTGTTTTCTATTCCTGAAGACTCTTTGTGGAGCCTTGGGCCATAACCACTGCTGTAGGTTTTTACGGAGTTGTTAGCCTAATAGCCTCCTCCTTTACTCAAACTAAGGATCAGCTATGGCAACTACCAAGCTGTTGTTTTTCTCTGTCAAAGTAACCTCTTTTTAGATGGACTGCCTTACAGGAATAAAGGGCTCCAACTGCCGTGCTATTTGCCCATAGCAAAGGGGAGAAGTGTATCAATGCTTTCCTCAAGAACATTAGTTTTAATTGAACTTAGGCTGCCTCAGCCAAAACTCAAACTCTGTTCACTGATTCAATCCAGTAATGCAAATTTATACCACACTTGAAACTATTTTTCAGTCTCCTTTTCAATTATTAAATTGATATTTGTATATGTTGAAGATATGTAGATATTTACTCTGTTCAGCTTTATCTAACATTATGTTCTGTATATATATATATATATCTGTTTAGGTATTGAACCTGAGCCCTTCAAGGTGGGAGAACACTTGGTGGAAAGTAGCCAGAAACTTGTCCTGATTGATCAAATGCTGAAACACTTGAAATCCACCGGTCACAAAGTTTTGATGTTTTCACAGATGACACGAATGCTGGACATATTGCAGGATTATTTGACATATCGAGGTAATATCATCTTTTGCGATAAACTGGGACAAAGGTGTGAGTGACCTTGCCATAAAATCGGATAGTCCTTATGACACGTGCCTTTTCTACATTAGATTTAAGTCTGTCAACTAGAATAATCACACATTATTTCAACTGGGAATTTTTTCCTTTTTCTTAACTTCATATGTGTTGTTCCCTGTGCTGTAACCAGCGACACAACTTGTTGCCGGAAGTATCCAACCGGAAAAAATCACATGGCAAATTACTGTTAGGAAAAGTTACATCTGTTGACCAGTTAACATGCACGAAAACCACTATCTGTGCATGTAATAACACTGATTGGTACAGAAGTGTCTTGAGAAAATCTCACAAAAGCTAGTACATAGCATAATCCACAACTGAATACAATGAAACGTTCTCCTTCACTGAGCCAATCTCTAATGTCTCATGGTTTTCTAACAAAGATCGGGCAAGAGAGCTGTAGTTAAAACGGCAATTACTCATCTTCCCAGGTTTCTTTTCCATGCTCAAACATCAACATGTATCATCAGTCAGATCACACGTCACACACAGACGTTTTTGGCTCTTGACAAGTCCTCCATTTTCATTACACTTCTCTAAATTCTGATTTATCATTCAATTGGCCAGTGTATAGACAAACAATGAAGGTTACGTTTACCCCTTGAGTCTTTTTTTTTTTCAAAAGATTATCTGGCAAATACCAAAATGATTATTGTTCTGTGTGTTTGTGTGCATGTGTGTGAGATATATATATATATATATATATATATATATATATATATATATATATATATATATTAGTGTGAAATGACAATTCAGAAGACTTTTGTTGTGTACAAATGAGATTTCTTTGTTTATTTGACATTTCAACAATTCATCCAAGGCTTCTTCAGAAAAAAGATGGTGGAGGTACTAGGAAGTATCTGTAATATACAGTCCTTGTCTGGTTGCATGCAGTTTTAATGATTAATAAATGAATTGAGAGCATATCAAGTGTTTTAAATAGTAGAGACACATCATCTGAATCTCTTCAATAGAAGACACTTGATATCCACTTAATCCATTTCCAGACATGGACTTTATAAAACAATTTTCGTATCTCCATCACTTTTCTCTGAAAAAGCCAGGATGGACAGGCAAAACATCAAATAAATTAAGAAATCTCATTTGTAATTTCACTCTGATATTGTCTTAAAAATCATAATCCATATCAATATACTTGACATATATATGTGTGTGTTTGTGTGAGTAATATATTTCTTGAAAACACAGATTGGGTGAATAAGTATTCATTCACAGACATTTCTTAGTGTGTGAGCCTACATCATCAGCGAGATGGAGAATGTGATGATGATATGGGTTCACACCCTACGAAACATCCATGAACAGATACCTATTTACCCAATCTATATTTTCCTCATTGTCTATAAAAAATATCACCATTATGTTGGATAGAACCTATCCTTCCTATAATCATATGTATATATATATATATATATATATATATATATATATATATAATGCAATGCCTAACTCCTGGTACATATGTTTACTCCCTCTTTGGATAACTATCTGGGAAAATAAGCATTGAAAAAAGACTTTCAATGTCAATTGTCTTTCAACCTTGAAGCCAGATTCTACCCAATCAACCTTTTTAGTTTAGTGCATGATAAATAAGAAACCATCTACCAAAATTCAAACATAGATTTCTCCAGTTTTCATGTGATTCTGCCTGGTTCATATATATATACAGGGTACACCAATGGAGCTAGAGACCTGGAAATTTAAGTATTTACTCCTTATTTCTTGAAAATACTTTTTTGTTGTTTTGGAAAAATTCCCCCATAAAATAAGCTGGGTTTTGGGTGTTTTTTCTAGGGAGGTTGATTTGCTATGTAAGTTTATGCTAAATTGATCTCTTACTTAGTGTTCAGTCGGATTCACACTTTTTCAATTCAGATTTTTTTTCTGTGATCACTGTGCAACCAAAGTAATTTATTCATTGATTACCCCTTTTTACTGATCATGTGACGGTTTCTATTGCGTGACTAACTAAACTTGTTTTTTTCCTTCAAATGCAGAAACATCAAAGACCTGAAAAATACTTTCTACTAGTTCTTATTACTGCTGTATTTTGACTGTCAACTTTTAATATTTAATCTTCATAAAGACAAGAGAAGACCTGCTACTATGATGTAATTTGTAAAACCCATAAAAAGAATAAGGTGCTAGTTCCTAAATTTTAACTTTTAAACTCATATAAGAATTTGGTATCAATATCAAGGGAAATAACTCTTGATTGAATTTATCTCTATTTGACCATCAGATGAATTTTTTTCTTATTCAACTAACTGAAGAATTCCATTAATTATGATAGTATTCATTTAAAAGTTCCACTTTCAATTGCAAGCAGTCCATGAATTTAAGAGTTATATCATCGCCTTCACAACTATATTAACTTAGAAATATCACCATATATCATGAGTATAACTAGCAATTCCATTTGGGCCACCTGAAATGAGTTTTTGATTAGTTTCCCACTTTCATATCTGTAATCTTTCTGATATGATACATACTGAACACTTGACTTTCTTTGCTTTTTTTTTTTTTTTTTTTTTTTTGTCCTCAGGCTATTCTTATGAACGTCTTGATGGTTCAGTAAGAGGAGATGAGCGATACCTGGCTGTGAAAAATTTCAACCGTAATGAAGATACATTTGTCTTTTTGCTGAGTACAAGGGCTGGTGAGTTGGAACAAATGCAGTTTCTATCTTTTTCTCCTCGATTGAACCTGTCTCTAGATACAAATAGGTCAGAATGGTGGGAGGGGGCAGCTGGCTTAGACCTATTACCAGCTTTCCATCTGCCTGGATACAAGTTCTTCTAGGTTCCGATCCAAGCAACCAATTATTGTGAAAGGTGATTTTATATAAAGTTACAATCATACTTTTTCTCATTAACACAGGTAAACATTATAATTTCACATGAATAAACTTTGAGATTAGTTGTTATTTCTGCCAGAAGTAGAGATTCTGGAGGTAGAGGTTCAATTCCAGTCCTTTGAGACACACTCACCCCAAAAAGCTGGTACTGAACCTCTACCTCTAGACTCACTCGATTTGCAAATTTGACATTATTCCAATGCCTGTATGGAATAAGTCTCTGAATTGATGTTCCGATTATCTCCAATTCTGGTTAAATCTGGTAATCCTGATATGAACATTCCTCAATTGGTCATAAAGAAATTGAGTAGTTGTTAGACCAGTCAGGAATAAGTAAAGTAAATGGCTGTCAAGGACCTTGTTGCTACCCCTCCCTACCCAAGAGGCTATGGGGAAGCCTTAAATCAAATTCTGCTTAAGGTTTGGACCAGCCATGCCAGTCACTGATGTTGGTAAAAGAGTTTCAATCTCACAAAAGTTGAAGGTTGAACAAGCTCGAAAAAATTCCACCTCCATCTCAACTTAAGCAATTAGAATAACTGATTGGTAGCTGTGTCTCTTACTGACTGAGCTAAATAAACAAGTCTTGCATAACTACCAATTTGTGTTAGAAATACAAAAGGGCTTATTCCATTCTAATTGATAAACACATCTATAAAATTTATATTTCTTTATTCGACAAGTTTTACATATCTATGAAATTCATCTAACAGATACGCAAGGGCATATTACATCCTAATAAAAAACATTTATCCATGAGAAATTAATTTCTATAATTTTTTGATTCATATATACAGTGCAAAAGTTATTGTAATCATCTTCAGTTGGAAAAGATGTATGAGCGGATTTTGAATCTGTCGCGGACACACTTGTCATGAATTGTCATAATATTACCTTTTCCTCTTTTAATTACTTAATTCATGGAATTTTTTATAGGTGGTGTAGGTTTAAACTTGACATCAGCTGACACTGTCATTTTTGTGGACAGTGATTTCAACCCTCAGAATGATTTACAAGCAGCTGCTCGGGCTCATAGGATCGGGCAGAATAGGTAAGTGGATAATTACTGTTCATAAATTATCAGATCTTGTCTTACGATGTTTTTTCTGATGAGAGATTTTTTCTATAGTTGTTTCAGCCGAGAGCTTTCTTACAAAAAGCTGTATGAATTTGAATGCAATGAAAGTCATTCAGGTTTTGAATTCTAACTCTTAAATTCTTAAACAGCTTGATACTGCTTTCATAGTATAGAAATAGAAGAGATCTGGATGATGTATCTCTTCTATTTGAAATATTTACTATCCACTCAATTTAATTATTGATCATTAAATCAGCTCACAAAGATACATGGACTGTATAACAGATAATTTCTTGTATCTCCATTACCTTTGTTCTGAAGAAGCCAGGATTAACTGGAGGAACATCAAATGAACTGAGAAATCTCATTTGTACACAACAAGGTCTTCTGAATTATCATCTCGCTCATATATATATATATATATATATATATATATATATATATATACACACATATGTATTGAGAAATGGATATATGATCCTATAGAACGATTATAAATTGCATTATATTACATAGAAACTCACATTTGAAATGATCTCCCATCATTACACAGTTAATGCATCACTTGGTTTAGACAGCATAAATAGAATAAACAATTAAATAAAATAGGGCTGCTGCAGGAATCAAATCTGGGTAGCCGCTTCAACAAAGCATTGCTCTTACCATTTATCTAAATAGCTGCCTATAAGGTAAAGGTCCAAATAACTGTTTTCACTCAAAATTCTCATTTTGTTTGTTCTCAGACCATGTCTGCTCTATTTGTTTCTTTTGGGAAACCTTGCTCATTAACTTATTCTGGCTGGGAGCACATATACATGCACTTTGAATTTTCATACATGACCATTTTATTTGCCTCAAATTGAATCCCTATCTTATAACCTTCAAAATGATACATGACTTCCAAGGGTTTCTTAGATATTGAAAAAACTTAAATCTACCCATCCTGTCCAACCAGGCCTGAATGAACTGAAGATTGTTGACAATACTTCATATAACAACAATGGAAGAAATCTCTGTCTGTGTGTGTGTGTGTGTAACATGATTAATTGACAACTGGCCATTGTACAAAATGGACATTCTCCAGATTTATTAGTTTGCACAGAGTGTTGAGTTTGAAGTTTATTGGCTCAGTGTTTGTCATGAAATCTATCAAAAATAAATCTTCCTTTATATTTTATATGAATTATCTCCCTTGATTTGAAATATCCACATTCACAATACTGAAGAGAAGTAACAGAAAAATTATTTTATATGACAATTATGGCAGACTGCTTCTCACACCATAAAGTACAGACCTTCCCAAATGTGCATATTTGGAACGAGCTCTACTCTAGTGTAATTTCTTGAAATCCAAGAATTTTTGTTCGGTTCTATTCTACGAGATAGGAATGGTCTTCTCTAGGAGGCATAATACATATATCAACAAGGTTGAAAAAGAATCGAAGTTCAAATTTCAGAGGTGGCTGCTGATATCCCTTTTGTGATAATGCTCCTGCGAAAGGCATAAATCCAATCCTCCCTGTGCCATTTACCATTACCAATTATATTAATTATGGATCTTGTTCCTATAATGCAAGAGGAATTTAATTCCTTCATATAAGTCATCATTTTTTTATAAGAAAAAATTAATGATAATGATAACAATTAATAAGTAATAGTAATAAGCAATGTAGAATTAAAAATGATAATCACAGCAAATAAACTTTGTCCTGTTTCGATCAAGAAAGCATACTTATTCGTCTTTTCTTCTTTTCATAAGGCCTGTCAAGATTGTTCGTCTAATCGGCCGCAACACTGTGGAAGAAATAATCTTACGTCGGGCAGAGATGAAATTGAAGCTAACCGAGAGAGTTGTTGAGGAAGGCCAATTTGCCATCCTTCCTCAGAAGGACAGCAAATTATCTTTGATCACAGACAGTAAAGTTAAGGTAATCACTACAAATTCTTTTGAGGAGGGGGTGGTATACAAGTCTTCGAAAGACTCCCTCAAAATCATAATCTACCAATTGATACAATCAGCTGAGACTACGAGTGAGCCTATCTGCTAATCAGCTGACTGTAAATTTAAGGGAGCCAACTCAAAGGTTTCTTTCAAAAAGTTATTCCTCTTTTTAAATATTGCATCATTTTACAAACACCACACATATATATATATATATATATATATATGTATGTATGTATGTATGTATATATATATATAGGGAAATAAAGGATTCACTACACAAACATCTTTTTGTTTCTGCCCTTTTGGGCTTCTTCAAGCGAATGATTTGATTTATTCAGATCCCTATTTAGAACGTTATTGGGGGGGGGGTCTCTGGATGGAAAACTCTGCCTTATATATTCATTCCTTTTTTTTTTCTATTAATGATTGTTCCATTCGTGGTATCTTGATGATATTTTAAGAAGTATTCACACTTTATTAAATAAACCCATCATTCATCATGTATTGAATTACTGGTTTATATTTTGGCATACATGTATATATATATACACATACTATGAGAGAACATTCAGAATTTCAAAAAGAATGAAATTGTAAAAAAGGTTTTCAATGAATAGCCTCATCCATAGAACAAATTATTTTATTTTTTCAGTTGCAAGACATCATCAAGTTTGGTGTTGATAAACTCTTGCAAGATTCTTCTGGTGATTCTGGAGGTAAAGACGTGGATCTGGGTTCTCTATTGGGAAAGTCCCAAAATGGACATTGGGCTGAAAAGATTGCCAATGGTCAGGAAAATGTCATTGTAAGCTACAAAACTTTGTTTATTTGTGCATCCTAAACACACCCTCCTTCTCTTTAATCATCCGCACTTTTTTCCGGAAATTTTGAGCTAGAAAATCCAGCATATTATCTACAAAAGCATAATCGTGGGACATTTTTGTAGCACTGTTCATTGTGTGTAGAAGGTCCGTTTGACCAGCCACCATTTTCATGATCAATTATATAGAAAACTGAAGACATACTCCCCAGATAGCAGATATTTTTTTCATGTAATTGAATTAGTAAAATAAGGCATGACAAATTTTTTCCCTCAAAATGCGTGCGTATACACATACAATCAGTACATTATGATAAATCTCGAAATTTTTTATATTTTTAATTGTTAGTAAAAAAGCAACTTTTTGTAAATTTTAAAGCAATTTGGGAGAGTAAAGTTTTTTTTAGGCCTAACCAACCAAACAGTATCTATCGCATATATCCATTGTTAGTAGCTATAGATTATCGTGTAATACAACTAATTATATGTATTTTGTCATAAAAATTAAAAAATTCCATTTCCAGCATTACTTTTCAAGTTCATTTTGAGGGGTTATAAATCACTTTTCAAGGTTTTTTCATTAAAATTACTGTAGCTCATGATTTGAAATTCCTTTGATCTCTACCAACCTCCGTACCTGCCTGTATGCATAACTATCTTCTCTACTAGCTTGCCAACTTGCTTACCTACATACCTATCTTTTTCACAAGTAGACCGAATGCATGCAGCGTTACAATTAGACTTAAGCTTAAATCAAGAAAGCTGCACAAACAATGATATGGAGGCCTGATCCAGCCTATCATAGATATGTGTCATATATAGTCAAGCATAAAGTACCTTCAACTATCTTGTTTTTGTCCAAATGAATTGATCTTTGGTTTCAATGTATACATAGATATTTTCCAAGGTAGAGCTCTCTAGGCAGCTATAATATGATACCCAAATGCTATATAAAATGAACTGCATCAATTGATCACAAATATAGAAGCTCTTATATCAGTCAAGTCAAGAGGTGAAATTAGATAGTAAAATATCATGAAACAAGATATAGCTCAACTATGAAACTGAACAGTACAATTCCAACCCCCCAAAAATGACAAAAGATGCTGACGAAACGTTCTATCTTTTGGGAAATATCTATCCACATTGAAACCAACAATCTCTTGTACAAAAACAAGAAAAGATAAGTAAAAATTTGAAAGGATGCTCCTTGTCTGTCATTTTTAATGAAAGCTGTGTTAAAGAAAATTTGCTGCCAAATTATATATCATTTCCTATTTTGTATACAATAACCCAAATTACATCTGAATGAATTGCTATGAAAAGAAAAATCCTTTGTATACTTAAAATTAAACACCTCTAATGTTCCTCCACTGAGTCATATCCCCAATATGGCACAACTTAACATTGTAACCAAACTCTTCAATATGTACAAACAGTTCCATTAAGGTCAAATCAGTTAAGTCAAGAGATTTGCATAAATTCAATCTCTAGCAACTATAATAAATTTTAAATGAAATATACACAGATACATTATACAATGAAATATTTTAGGTTACTTAAAGTAGGTTTTATACTTTTTCTAGAGCTCTGCACTTGAAGGGACGGGGGGGGCAATATAAAGGGGGATCAGTATTCTATTATCAACTAATAAATTGAACCTTCGAACAAGTAATGAATTATTCATATCTTCCTAAATATATATTGACTTACATGGTAAATAACTGATGATCCCAACAAGAGAAAACTTACTCATTGTACCATAATTACAAAGTATTCATAAAACATTTGAAAACACTGAGGAAAATTACATAAATTATATTTCTATAATGTGTTTAGTGTTTAAAGCTGTAAAACTTTCTTGACTAAATATATGAGATCCACTTAATGTATTTATCACCACATTTCTCCCTGACAATTACTCAAAACTACATTTGATGCTTTTAAGCCATAACTTTCAAAGAATTCTATGATTTGGAAGCACAAAAAGACATTTGAAGAGCTTAACACAAAGTGACTTTTAGAATCTCAAATTATGGATACTTGAAATGACTATTGTTATCAAATCATAAGGTTTTGCTATTTGGAATTATTATTCATTTTTTTACATTCTCTACAATTATTCAGATGGGGGGGGGGTACAATATTATTTTTAATGTTCAGACAATATTAAATACAAGGTAAATAAAAAAAGGTTTTTTTTAAGAAAACTGCAATCTGCTCAGAGGGCAGGTATTTTCAGCTGGTGTAGATAATTTCTTTTTTTTTTTTTTTTCTTTCTTCATGTAGGACTTGTCCAGTGATGAAGAGAATGACTTGGCTGGAACATCTGACATTCGTAAAACTAAAGCAACCGATCCTACCGATCAACGATTAAAAGTTGATGAGGAAGCATTCAATCAACTACTTTTAGGTAAGGTGCTTTTATCCAGGGTTGCCAGCTTAGGACAGATGGGGGAGATAATCCGGGCTTTGTCTTAGAAACTTATGAAAAGCATCGAGATAGTGTTGATTTTGTAAATCAAATAAGTTTGTCGGCAGAGGTTCAACACCAATCTCATAAAGTGGGCTTGGCTCAAAGGGCTGGTTTTAAGCCTCTACTTCCAGACTGGCTTGACTTCTAAATTCAATGCTATTCAAATATGTGTGTTGAGGTTAATCTTGGATTATCTTCCCTTCTGGCTCAATCTGGCTATCCTGGTTTTATTTGACCATGGAAGTTTTACATAAAAATTCAGGATTTACATTTTTTTTTTTTTTTTTTTTTTAAGAATATTTCTTTTTTTGGCTTTTTTGAATAGTTTTAAATATTCGTTTCACATTTGTAAATCTTTGAAATGGATGACATGTCAGTATGTGTCCCCACAGATAACTCGAGAACAATTTGCAATATCTATTGTCAATATAGTTGGAGTCTGTTTATGATGGATATTTCATCAAAATTTGGTGTGTAGACTCTTTTAATTAATTACCCTGATGCCATTAAAGCTCTTGAAAGCTTGAAAACAATTTCAAGTTCAATTGGGCCTCCAGTTTCCAAGTATTAAAATAAAGAAATTTCCCTGCTCTGTCTTGCTCAATTCTAATCTCAGCTACGTTTTGACTAAAGATGGAAAGTGACATTTACAGGACACTGGCAAAAGTGACTTAACAATTCAAACTAAAAGATCACTTCTACTGTGTTGTGGCCCCCATTCAGGGCATTAGCCTCCAACAAAAATCTCTCCCAGCATCTTGGTCCTGGGCCAATCTCCCTAGCTGATGCCACGTTCATCCAGTTCTTTCCAGGTCTGCATCCAGGGTTTTCTCAGTCTGCCTCTCTTCCTTTTCCCTCAAGTATTTTAAAAGAGGGCATGTCTTGCAATACTAGATGCAGGTCTGCAAAGGAAGTGATAAATCCAGTTCCAGCGTCTTCAGAAGATTTCTTTCTTTACAAGCTGCTGACTTGTTCACTGCTACAGTTCTTTATTGCTGTTGGAATCAAGCTAACAAATTTGATACATTGACAAATGTCTAAATTCTCCTTGTTGCAGTGACTGCTTTTCTCCATGCTTCTGCACAATACAGCAAGACAGGCTTCTCTGTAGTATTAAAGATCTTGATCTTGATGTTGGTCGTTAGATCTGATGATCTCCAGACATTTCTCAAACAATGGAAGGCTACCCTTGCCATACTATTCCAGGCTTTTATATCAGCATCTCTTCAACCAAGTCTGTCAATTATACTGCCAAGATACTTAAAGCTCTCTATCTCCTCCAGTGCTTTACCTTCCAGTATGATGGGGGTAACGTTGGATGTATTAATCTTGTGGATCTTGCTCTTCCTTTTGTGGAAATTGAGGCCGGGGCATGTTGAATCATTTCACCTGTTGGTCTTCTCCTGCATCTGTTGCTGGCTATTGGAAGGAACGGCTTTGTCATCAGCAAAGTCAAGGTCCTCCAAATGTGTCCAAAGTAAAAGATTGGAAAAAATATATTTCTGAGTCAATCATCATAAAAACAGGTTTCTCACATGACTTCAACTCTTAGATTCATAGACTGCTTGTAATTAACAATGGAACTCTTTCATGGATTGAATTTTTTTGTACATTCCAATTCACTTGATGGTCAAAAGGAGATAATTTTCATCAGAAGTTATTTCTCTTGAAATTGACATCCTATTTTCTTTGTATGAATTTGAGAGTTAAAAGCCTCATGTTGCGCTTCAAAGATTCCGTGTGAATGGTAAACATAACAAAATTTTCTTCCATTTTTTTTCTTCTATTTCAATTACCTGAAGATAATCTTTCATAATTGTAGACTAAGAACAACAGTTGGTGTATGCAGTATGTATGTACAGTGCACGTTTTTAGATTTTATTTTTTAAATTGACTTTTTTTATGAAGTTTTTCATTTTGATATTTTTTCATTTAGCTGAAAAAAACAAGGCTGAAGAGAAACTCAATGGTGAAAGGAGTCGTCGTCAGGCGGGAACGTCTTCATTAGTTAAGGCCCTTCCTGATCCTCAGCGCAAACAGCTGACCCCTGCAGAACTTGAAGAAAGACGAAAAAAGGTAACAGATTAAAGCTGCAAGGAATACATTTTGGGCGATATCATTTTTATTTTTTTTACTTTATATTTAGGTGCAGGTTTCCCCCACTATCGGAAACTAGAGCCTTTCATAAGGTGAAATGGCATTAAGTGAAGAACTGTTATTTTTTATACTTTTTGAAATATTAAAAATCAGGGATGCATGAAGTTTATAACACTACCCAGCCCCACCCCACTCAAATTAATGGAGGGAGGAAATCTAAAGAAAAATAGGGGAGAAATGAAAGGGCAAATTTTGTGGGGGGACAAGGTTTGGTGCTCCTTGGTTGAATAGTCGATTAACTCTTACATTATGATAGATTCAAACTCCCATCAAGTGCCAAATGTATATTTCAACAAGACTTAGTGGGAAAGAGAGGAAATATTCTGGAAGAAATTTTTTTCAAAATTCGGGGTTCAGGGGAATCAAAAGGAGACAAGGGAGAAGTTGTGTCAATTATATACACCACCCCCTGTTAATCTTAGAAAACCTCCAAAAGATCTCTTTTGCCAGATTGAAAATCAATTTAGATGAATCAGTTTATAAACTTCTCTGATCCAACCTGGAATATCAGTCCACTTGGTCTAAAGTCCTTGCCTATACTATTGAACCAAATAAACTTTTGGCTTTTGGTTGGGTCAATGGCTGTAAATTCAAAAGATATATACATGCAGGGGGGGGGGGGTTAAAATCATGTATAATATTATCAATGCTTATTGTTCTCAAAATTGGTCAATCTCAAATACTTCATTTAAAATGAATCAAGTATTGATAAATACCTAATAGATTAAAAATGGAAAGAATGAGTGACAGTTCTTCATTACGCTAATATAAAGGGTCAAGACCGAGAGTTTGTAGTGATTGGAAATGGCAAGAATCAGATTTAGATATACTTTGCCTAATGTTATCTGCCAATTCATTTCTAAATGAAAGACCCCCCCTCCCTCAAAATGACATAATAAGTTGCTTTCTCTGTATTTTGTTATTGTAACTTCCAGAATCAACATGACTTTTCAGTTTCTCTCTTGTGTGATTCTATAGTTATAACTATGATTACCTATATATATATATATATATATATATATATATATATATATATATATATATATATATATATATATATATATATATAAATAATGTTCATTATTTTTTCAGCGACAGGAAACAATGATGCAGAATGCAAAATTGCGGGCAGAGAAACAGGCAAAACGAAGGTAAGTTCAGTTTCAAGTTGTTATACGTAGTGGTCTCTTTTCAATTTTTGATTCTCAAACTCCAATCCAAGTCAAAGGCTGGACTTGATTTTGTTTTCCTTCCATGACAATAAGAACAATCGTCTCCTAATTCAGTTAAGTAAACTGTTCGCTGTTTGTCTCTCCAGTAACGTTGAAACAAACTGATGTATGAAATTTGCAATTCTGTGCTGTGATTTGAAATCACAACTTTGTGAGCGGAATTGACAAGTCTTCCTTATCTCCGAAAATTTATGTCATCTCGAATTTGAGATGTTAAAAGTTATGATTATTTGATTTTATTATCATTTTAGAGCTATATTGTGGCAGGAAAATAACTATGTTTCCTGCAGTGTCTCTTTGGATAGTGAGGGTGATGACGAGAAGGCTAGTGACAGTGACTCATCAGGACAAGATGAAGATGACCCTGCTGTTGATATACAGTATGTAAGTGGAGACGTCACCCAACCAGTCAATTCACCAAACCATCAACACAGCATTATTGTTCATTGTGCAGGTAAGTTTGGCTGTTAGGTTGCTTTTTGGATTTATTCCCATCCTGCATGAAGACAAATGCAGCACAAGGTTGGCTTTAATCATTGTCACTTGAATTTCTTTTCATTAGATCTTCCAATGTCAATTGTTTTCATAACAATATTGGATAACATAAGTTTATAATATTTCATGACAATGTTGATGATATAAATAGATAGTTATGTAAACTTCAAAAACCTGAGACGATAGAATAAACAGCCAATCATCTAGAAACTGATTTGATAATCTCTAGAATGTGATATAGCCAGCCAAGACTCTCCAAAGAGATAAGAATATCTCTATAGGTATGATTAGCAAATTATAGATGTTTTTTTATATTCTGATGGTGAATGTAATACATATTTTTTTTATACCTTGTACAATTGTATATTGATTGCAATAATTTTCTGATATCTGATTGAGGCAAAAATTGGCCAGTCCCCTGTGACCTATGCTGTAAAGGCATCAGGGTGACTCTCACCCCTCTGTTTTAGTACAGTGAGGAGGTGCTACCCTGGAGTTGGAATTCCCTGGGATTAGGCACGGGCACTTAGATTTTACACCCTATCTTGCCTGAATATAAGACCAAAGCTTACCACAGCCCTAAAGAGCCTGGAGGCAGATGTCTGTGATGGAATGGTAATTTTATCTTATCTTTGTCTAGGTTGACTACAAAGGTAACAGACTTTTGATGGAGTTGACCATATTCAACCATTTCCTCATGATGGAAAATGTTTGCTCAGATAGTGTGATGTTTAGAACACATATCTCATATGCAGATTGTTCTGGGTTTGTTTCTCTGTTGTGAGTGGAGAGTGTGGAAAACTTTTTATTGTACAATCCTGTGCATTCAGCGGCTGATTCAATAGATTCTAAGCCACGTAATTAGAGTGGAAGTATCCCTTTTGTGGACTTGCGTCTTGACAAAAGGATGGTCATATAAACTTGTAAGAATGACTGTCCGTTCTCAACCAGATTTGAAACTTTTTTCTTTTTCTTTCTTTCTGTCTTCAAAAGCATTAGACCTCTATCAAAAGTCTATTTTGACTCAGTTCCCCTGCATTCAAACCCCTTCATGTAAGTAAGAATATCTTTGAAACTATATCATTTGTCTTTTTATTTCTTTTGTCTGTAGATGACTCTGGATATTGGGGAAGCGGGGGAGTTTTCAGTGCCCTTGCATCAAGGTCTTCTAAACCAAAGGAACAGTACGAACTTGCAGAAGAAATGGAAGGTTAGATTTCTTTATTTTTATCATTGCAATAAAAAGCAAAAGCACTTTACAATTTCCCGGCTTCCGGATGTTCACTTTCCCTCTAACCCAATCTCTTCAGTACCATGTTTGTTATTGTCTAGTTGTTCAGTCTTGTTAATCCATTGAGGGTGTCAAATTTACTTTTTGCACGTAATTAATCACACAAAAATTGATAGTAATGATTTACTATAGTCTACCAATAAAAAATGAATTGGAAAATTTTCTTAAAAAAATATTTGACTTGATAACATTTGAAAGTCAATCGTAATGTTTTGAATATTTTAATTTATATATATTTTAGATCTTTCCCTTGGTGACTGTCACATGATCCCCATGGAAGATATGCACGAAGGATCTGGAAAATTCTATTGGGTAAGTGAAAGTTGAAAAACGTGAAAGAGATAGTTTGGAGCTTCTGAATTAAAGGGGAAGCACTCTGTATAAAGAACGGCAACTCATATATTGTTAGTAGCACTAGAAATGAAAAACTGGATTGTTTTGCCCTCAAAACCCGGAGTAAATACACAGATCAGATTGGCTTTTTAAAATTCTCCGAAAAAGTAATCAGTATTTAAACAAAGATTAATCATAAAAACATCTGCTTGTATAATTACATTTTGACTGCAACCATTAAAGAATGATGAGCATTAAACTATCTCCACTAGATTAATAGGAGATCGACTATGTTCGTGACAGTCATGATCACCTTACATTATGAATCAAATCTTCCATTATTATGGTGGGAGAAAGATAAAAGGCGAAAATAATGAGATAAGCTTAATCATAAGTCACAGATGCTACAGTCTCCATTGTATGAACTCAAAGAAAGAGAGAGTAGAAGAAAGAAAGAGTCAATTTTACTCATAAAACAAACTGATTTAAAACGGAGACATTTTTGTAGTTTGATAAGGGGCTGGGAAGTGGAAGATACATGAACTACTTGTGAGTGGAGGGAAGAGAAACAGGATTTATTCATCTATCAGTGATTCATCTCACTAATACAGGCATCCTATTATATATCTTCTAGCCAAAAACTTCCTGATTGTGTTCAGATTTCAGCCAGCTGAATTAGTTTTGCTATCATGATATTGTCAGTCAGCACACATCTTCTCTCTTCTGTGTGATTATTTCTCCTCTCTATAAAACTGTTGTTATGATGAAATTTTCTTCATTCTCATTTGTTTCGTTTTCTTTATCAAGTTGGGATTAATCATTGCCCAGCACCGAGATAAAAAGAACAAATTATCTGGAATCAAACTCACATCCCTTGCAACAGGACTTGACAAAGTTTATCAAGTTGCAAACAAAAAGAAAGGTAAGATATTTTTCATGGTCCGTGTGCACGTGTATCTGTATGTGTGCATGTGCTTTTGTATATTTATCAGCAGCAGCCATTATAAATCCTTTGTTGGACAAAGGCCTTTCCCATTTCCTTCCTTGATTTCACTATTCTCAAACTTGGAACAGGTCAACCATCCAAAATCTATATATAGTTCATAATGTATTTTTCAATTTACAAGAACCAAACATGTTGCTGGTTGCTTCCTAGTAATTCTTATATATACATAAGAAAATGGGACTGTAAGAAACGAACCTGCAATTGATAGGGTAGCCGCTTCAATATCACTCTTACCATTGAGCTAAACGGTCGTCAGTAATGCAAAGGCCCAAATAACTGTTTCTTATTTTGCTCATTCATTTTCTATATCTACTCCATTTGATTCTTTCAACTTGTACAATTATTAAGGAATGGAAATGTGATCCAACAGAAATAATTATAAATTGTGTTATTTCAAAACTTTCTCCATCCCTACTGGTAACACTTTGGACTTCAGAATGTAAAGAAAATCAACTTTTATGATGTATTTAAGATTTCTAATCTTAATTTTTTTCAGCTGAGGTTCAAATTCTGTCTTATCTTCCAGAAAATCTGGTGTCTGATAGATTTGATTTTGCGTATTGTATTTCCCTAAATTCCCGCCTGTATCTTTCTGTTTGTTTTTCTCCATCTAACAGCCAGTGTCCATTTACCCCGGATTGGACATGACACACCAGATTTCAACTGGTATGGAACTGAGAGGATGTTACGCAAAAAACTGTCTGCAAGAGGCATTCCTACCTTTGTGTATCCTTTTGGAAGGGGGTTGTCTGTCTTCTTGAATAAAAACATGAATTTTGTATTAACAGGTCAAAGTTTCAGGGATCAAATGTAGAAACTGGTCTGCAAAATTGACACAGTTAAAAGTGCAAATTGTACGATTACACCATAATCAAAATTTAATTCAATATCCATATCTCGCAGCAGTGAATCACCATAGCCTGCATGTATACTAGAACTAATTATCTAAAAAATGATCTAAATATTAGATAAAAGATCTTTCTTTTTTTTTTTCATCTTGAATTATCTATGAAAAAATATGAGGACAAGATTTGGGTATTGTTGGTTCAAAATGATTAGAGAAAACCAAGAAAGCATTTCTTTTGAAGAACAAAAAGAAAGTGTTTCAATAGAGCCTAATGGTTTTTACTTTTGCTAATAATCAAGGTTGTTTACTCCAAAAATGTGACCAAGAACAACCAGACATCCACATAAACACAGAGACCCTCAAAGAGAGAAGAATCTGTAGCCCACTTGGCTGGTTGGTTCGGCCATTTGTGGAGGTATGGTAATTTGATTTAATCAAAACAAGTATTTTGTGATACTATTCCTTCACAATATCCTTTTATGATGTTAAAAAGGGGTCTGAATTCTACATTTCATCCTTGTTTTGATTAAATTAAAGTTTTGGTTTCAGTCTAATCAGAAATTTGCACTTTTGACTTGAATCAATTTCAGGATCCGGACTTTATCCCAGTTTTAAAAATAATGAATTTAGTTATTCATGTGTTGTGGACAGTAAACTCAACTTTTTATTAGAATTTTCTTAGACGAGGTGTTTTCATCATTTTATGAAGTTTTTCCCATCTCTCTGGCATTTTATGGGTGTCTTTTGTGTTTTGGATTGTTGTTGAATCTTAATCTGGGGGAACATATGCATCCCCTCTCGTAATAATCTTCATACACCAGAGAAAGACCAGTGAGTACACAACTAAAATGTTGTAAAAAATAAAAACAGACAAGAAAGTTAGTCCAAACAAATTGTCCTATCAATCAAATGTCAACCACAACATTTTTTTTCTATTATTATCCTTCCACTGTATGTCATCTGAAGAATGTTGAAAAAAATATCAAACTATTGTGTAAATCAAAATTCAAAATACTGTATATGCCATCAAATGGTTTACAAGAGTATCCTGAGGATTATCCACTCACTGCAATTCATCAAGTAGACCACCCCAAGAGTCATAATACCAGTAAATTTAATGTAGTGTTGCTTAGTTTTTTTGTTTTTTTTTGGGGGGGGGGTATGAATTGTCTGTTTTATATTCCAGCATATACAGTAAGAGTGAAAGTTTACTTAAAAACATAGCCAATGGCTCATAATTACTGAGTATTATTATAAACTCAAGCATCTTTCAAAATGAGATTTTCTAGCCAATTCTCTTGAGGAGAAGTCTAAGATGAATATAAAAGAAACCGTCAACATAGGTTTCTCCAGTTTTTTAGTGATTCTGGCTATCTATTGTGTTTACTGGTCTTACCAGTTGAGTTGGAGGGATAAGAATGGGAGCATTTATTCGTAATGTCTCGAAAAAAAAATGTTTTTTTAGTTTTTTGAACATTCCTCCCGAAAATAATTTTTTTGTGTAAGTTCAACCTACAATGTAATTTTATGCTAAATTGATCCCTTAATTCTTATCCAGCAGCAATTAAACATGTTTTTCGCATTCAGTGACTAATCAAGCTTGTTAATCATATTTCTGTCCTACTCTACAAAATGTACTGTGTTCTTTTTATTTCTTAACTTCTATCTCAGTTATTATTATCCAAGAAATCGAGCTCAGAAACGGAAAATGTCCACCGATTCTGACAGCAGCCCAAAACCAACAACATCAAAAGGTAAAAAAAAAAACTCTGTAGGTGAAGACAACAAGGGGGTCGGTTTCTTCTAAGACTTTCATATAAGATGTAAAAACGTATATGAACTTGTTACCAAAATGGCGGTATTCTATTTCTTACAACACCTCGTCCTTTGCCTTAATGCAAACAGAGTTAGGTCCCTTACATTGGTCTGATAACATCACACTAATATTTACATTGAAAATGCTTCCTAGCAAAATAGTTTTATTAGTAGAAGATGATTTTACATTCACAGTGTATTCATTCTGATGTTTTCTTTAGTTCCTTGTTGTCTCTGAGAATACACTTTGGTCGAATCTTCTTCAATTTTGCATCTTTCATGACTATGATATTGAATTGACATCTTTACGACCAATAATATTGATAAATGTAAAAAGAAGAAATATCCAAACTTTACCTCGTATTTTGTTTCACTGCAATTATTGAGTACTGTCTACAATCTGGAAGTATACAATATAAGCTTAGGTTAGGTTATTCCTCCTTAGATAACAAAAAGCCAACTCTTCCTAATTGTGAAGATTTAATGTTGTAGCCAGGTCACAGAACTTGGGCTAATTCAATTATACCATTAGTTTAAAGATTTAAATTCAATAAACTGGAATTTCTACATTAGAGGAAACAACTTCTGATTGAAATTACTTCTCAATGAACCTTACATAATTTTCTTTCATTTTTTTTATATTCAGTTCACAAAAATTGGTATAATTATATGCTATTCACAGAAGAGTTAATTCCCTAGAACTTCAGTCATTCTTTTTGTGGAAGGTATCTCTCTTTCACCTTGTAAGTAATATTTTGTTATGTCCTGATAGAAGCTACTTAAAGTTGCTGGAGGCTAAATACTGGATGCAATGTTGTTACTGAACAGCATAGAAGTATTTACTTGAGTTATTCTGGCACAAGGCTATAAGTGTAGAATACCCAGTGAGGATCGTACTCTCTATAGTTATAGGGGACTGCAAAACTTGCTTGCTAACCACTGCTCCACAGAGAGGCATCCTTGAATGGCAAATAGATTTCCATTTCATAAGAATAGCAATGTTTGGGGAAAAAGACCTATTGCTTGTTTTGTTTTGTTTTTTCAGAGAATTTTTTCCCATTGGAATAATTGAAAGCATTACAGACAGTTAGCAACCTTAAATACATAGGAACAACTAATGAATCCTTGGGTAGTAAGATAATTTGTAAAAGCACAGCTAATATGTTGTAGAGAGTCTTGTGGGCCTTAGAGCTACTCTCAAGTACCTCGTAGGCCTTACAGCTTCTCTAAATTCTAAAATAGAAATTATTTTTCCTCCTAATGTGGTATTCGAAATAGATGAATTTACATATTTATTTTCTTGATCTTCTTTCAGCTGGACATAATCCTCCATCTTGGGAATTGAGCACTGACTCTTCAACCAGTGAGTCTGATTCTGAAGACCATTCATACCATTCAGAAGACCAATCCGTCTCTGATTCTGAAGACCAGTCATACCATTCTGAAGACCAATCAGTCTCTGATTCTGAAGACCAATCAGTCTCTGATTCTGAAGACCAATCATGCCATTCTAAAGACAGATCATACCGTTCTTTCTCATCGTATACCAAAGATAGCAATCTAGGGGAGAACAAGAAAAACTCGGACAAGCTGCTTGACATTTTCCAAGGAACATCAATTTATTGTTGGAATTTCTCCGAAGATGAAGCCAAGAAGTTTAAACGTTACATCATTGCATATCCTTTGTCTATTCATTTGAGAAATTTCTTTTTTTGTAAAATCGCATTGAAACGTCTTTGGAGAACAAAAAAAAGACAAACTTGTTTGCAAAATATGCTTTGCTTGTTCTTCACTCTGCTATTATATTAATTACTTTCACAATATTAATATTGGGTGATGAGATAAGCCCTCACTTTTAGGTTTTTGTCTCAACCCGTCTTTAAATAACAAGTCCTTTTTTGAATGCAGCCAAGAAAACCAATCTTTGTAGATCACGCTTTCATAATATCTGACCAGAGAGATTCTCGTTAGAGGAAACAATGTTTTGTCCTTTAGAAAAATGTTTTAGTCAATATAAGCCTTGGATTAGTGTGGGTCTTGGTTACCAGATTTGGCCAGGAAGGGAGATAATCCAAGCTTTATCCTGGAGACTTACCCCAAAATATGCGTTGGAATAGCGTTAAATTTTGAAATCGAGTGAGTCTTGAGGCAAAGGTTCAATACCAGCCTCTTGAGCAAGTTCATAGACAGAAGTTTAATACTTACATCTTAAGGCGGTCCACCTGGAGAGGTTGGCATTGAGCTCCTGGTTTAGATGGGAAATACATAACTATCTAACTTCATGTTTATTCATTTAGAACCTTTCAATGAACTCTTAATTTCATGCACCGCTCAATATTGCTAATAATGGATAAAAAATAATGGAGCTGTAATGAATTACATTTTTTTTTAAATATTTGTCCGATTCAAAGTTATTCTCCCTTGATTTAAGATCTGATTTTTTTTTTTCTTTCTCATGAATTCAAGAGTTAACTATTGTCTAAATTTTGTTGGACAAGGTTTTCACATCATTGTAAGTGGTTGCTACAGACTAATTCCCTCTGTTTTTATTGCATTTTTTTCAACCATGTACCCATCGGCCATCCTCAGGTGTATGTTGTGTTCTGAGATTTGACAACATTCGAGAACTCAACAGACAAGGAAAGCTTGAAAATAGATGACGAAAGCTTTGTGAAAAATGAATAAAATAACAAAAACAAGGAAAATTAGTCTGGAACCACCAAATAATTTGAAATCTAAATGAAAGAAATTATTGATTTCTTTTTCATTGATATTTTGTGTTTCTCCCTTGGAACATTTTTATTTGTTTTCTTCTTTAACTTTCTGCACATATGATGGAGACTTTGATACTGAGATTCATGACACAACAACTCATATCATTGTACATCCAGATGTAGATCTTCAAGTAAGTTAACTTGGTTTTTATTCATCATGTTTGATCTGATAGTGGGATAGTTAGCATGTCTGCCTCGCACGCGAAGGTCCCAAGTTGGATTCCCAGTATGAGCAAAGAATGTGGAAAACTCCCTTTAGACAAATTTTCCTGTGCACACAGCAGCTAATTGAGTACACTCTATGCTGTGTGATTAGAGTAGAGGTATCCATTTTGGTGGATTAGCATCATGCCAAAGGGGTGATTGAAAAAACTTGTCAGAAAAAAGTCCTGGTCTTGACTAGACAAAAGAAAAATCTCCAAACTAGGACTTTGAAGTATATGCAGTGGGTGATGATGTGTCTTGCCTTTAAAGAGACAAACCCTTTACTATGTTTTACATAGAAAGTTTTACCCGAATTCTATGCAGCCATCCACAGGCATGAAACTTCTGTTTATGGTAACAAGTTGCTGTTATGAAGAACCTCTGATTTTTTTTTTACTGGAATCTTCTTTCATCTTAATTTTATTTGCCTTTTATTGCAACTATTTAGAACATCAGTCTACAGCTGTAAGTAAACTGCACCAATCAGAAAACAATGAATAAGTATTGAGAAAGATTCAAACTTGAATTCCTTTTGTTTTGCTAATCCAACCTATGAACGGCAACTGATTTACTGATTGAACTAACAGAACTCTTATGGTTGGCAGAAAATCAAATTTAACCTGTAAACCTATTGCCATAGAATGATGGTCTGAGTAATTGTGGTAAAAAGCAAGTGAAATAAGATGAAAGAAGTACAAGAGAAAGATTAATAATAACTGACAATTGATCAGTTATAAGGAAAGGAGTTTTTGGTGTCTCTCCCCATATGGGCGTGTCTATCTTCCTATATTTGGACAAATGCTTTAGGTAACAGCCCAGTAATCTTAAGAGAGTTTTAACAGTTGGCATCTAACTAGGGGAGTGAAAGGTTGAAGAAACAGACCCTCTGGAGCACTGTGCTCCCAAAGGAGTGAGTGAATAAGGACAGTATGAACTTGAATGTTCTGATAAAAATCCAATGAAAAGCAATCATCTGAAACCAAAAGAAATTAAACTTGTTTTTGGATATTCCCACAACGCAAGGGAAAACCAAACACAAGACAATAAGAATCAGAGAAGAGGAGAGGAATAGTGAAGTGATGCGTATTCGTTTACCTTCCTCGTCCCCTGGTGGAACGTCACTCAAGGTGGTTGGCATAGCAGGTTCCATTTCTCTTTCTGCCGCTTAAATGAAATAGTTAAATGATGGAAATGGACAACAATTCTTCAGTAAACCAACTTGATTGTTTTGATTTTTAGTCATTGTGTATGAGATTACAAGTTTTGTTCAACGGGGACTTTTTTTCATCTACCTGAGAACATCATGGTCAGAGATATCTTCGAACTACTGAAGACTGACCATTAATTGAAGATTGGATGGAACATCAAGTGATAGAATGCTTCTTCTAGAAAAAGATAAATCAAGATAATAATATCATTTATTCATGTTCAAATAAGACAATAAGTATCCAAAATGTTCAGAAAAAAGTACCCCAGAATGTTATTTTGGTTACTGGTGATGTGATGGCTACCACAAGATACAAGTATGGCAGCCCCTAAGAGAACACACTGTCATGTGTCCTCTGTGGAGCAATGTGTGTTCAAGAAATGACCGGTTGCTCAGTACAGTCCCAGCTTGGCAAGAGGCTCTATTAATCTGCTAAATCATATTAAATTCATCGGCTCTTGTAAGATCGCTAAAGTCAAGCCCGGTTCTTGCAAGATCACCAAAGTTAAACGTCAAGCCTGGTCATTACCCAGATGAGTGACCGTCTAGGAATACCAGATACTGTAGATTGTTCTGGAGTTGTCTCAGCCTTTGCTCTCTTACTAGTTCACCTATGACATCGAGAAATGACAATATTTAAGTGATTTTGAAATTGCATAAGTAAGGGAGACTACTCTATAATTAGCATTTGATAGTTATATCCTTTAAATGTTGCTGACAAAAAATGTCAACATACTTTTGGTATATCATATAAGTAGCTTACTAATACATCTAATGTGTTTGGTGTTCGTGTAGCGATTTAAGTAAGTTAGGATTTTAATACGAAACCCTCCTTTTAGCTAAGTATCAAAAACGTCACTTCCTTCGCCAACCCCTATAAAATACACCTGGTCCAATGCTCATTAGCGCCAGCACCTCTAGCTGCTTGAGCTTCTGGCCCCACCACTTGTTGCCGGCTACTCTTTCCCCCTCTTTCCTTCTCTCTAAGATCGTTATCATTTCGCCAACCTCCCAGCCGATCCATTTTTCCGCCATGACCTATCTCCATGCTAACTTTGCCCTTTTCACTTCACCAATGTCGAGGCATCACACATACGCACAGCTATGCCACCGTGTCCACACTACATACTACAAACGCGTATCACCTCTCACTCTCATGAATGAAATGGCAATGCTTTTTACTATCCGATAGTCACCATAATCTTTCTTAAATTTCTTTACTTCAGGAAACACGCATGGATAAAATTCTGTGTTCTCTGTCTTTCATAATCTGTCTGTCAAGTGTCTATCAGCATCTGAGAATAGCCCCCAAGTCCACGCACACAACTTGGTAGTTTGGCCCACACACTGAACCCGGTTTCCCTGTATACCTTGGTACAATCCAAGCCATACGGATTCACAAGCAGTTCAGACAACTCTACTTCAACTCCGACACCAGTACTATCAAAGACAAGAAAGCTCCCACCTTTCGCTATCTCTTCTCTTCTCCTCTCTTAACACAATCAGTCAGATTTATGTTATTCTTATATGCATTTCATCTTCATTCGTCATTTGTCATTTATGTCTTTGTATCAAATGTATGTCTTATTTGTCTATCTAAATCTTTGTATGTGTTTTTTTCACTTTGTTTCATCTCCACATCTAAGTTCATACTTGGCACATATTCTCTTCTTACATTTCCTTTCTCCTTCTACATCTCGAGTGATGTTGCCACCAACAGCGAACCACAAAGAGAAAATCTTTCGTTTCCCAACATCCATCTCACTATTCGTTTCCCAACTGAAGAAGTTACTTATAAAATTAGCGATGTGATTACTCGTCTTTTTATCCTCATAGTATCTATTCTTTAAGGAAAAAGATAAAAATTCAATTGAAGATTTTTTTTTTTTTCTTTCAGGGTTTACATTTGCTGATCCAAGATATTTGCTGTACAGCTATCATTGTCACTCTTGACTGGTTAAAGAAATGCATTAAGAATGGACATTTCTATCGAACAGGACCTTTTGAAGTGGACTCCACAAGAAAACCCGGGCATGGTTAGAAATGCTGCAAGATACTACAGTGACATTTTTTTCCATATATTTATTTTGTTTTTTTTATTCCATATTTGTGACTTATTCTTAGTCACAATAAAAAATCCAGAAAAAAAAAAAAACTCTGACAAGTTCTTCACCAGATTATAACAGATCGTGGATTGAGGTAGAAAAAAAATAACTGCTTCAATACCATTTGTTTTTTGTAAGGAAAAAAAATTGGATTCCTTTCCAAATAATTGCAAATTCTAACTTCATGAAAGGCTAATTAAAAAATGATGTTTTCAACAAATGTCACTTTAGGCCATAGAAGAAACACAATTAAAAATAATTCAAGGTTTGACACTGTTTTTTTTCATAGAAGTCCCAGTAACATTAACTAAAAAAAATTTAATAACTTCACACCACTTTTTCTTCCTCAGAAGAAAATACTAGTTGTTACTTGAAACTAGGCTCAAAAACACCCACAATATCTCAATACTGCTTGAAGGAAGTATCGGTAGAATCCAAGTTTACATGTGTAAAATCTAGATAACTCTTGTTAGCCTTAGTCTTGTATCTCCCTCAGACATACCAAATTTGGCTTTTTCCTTTTTCTCGGCCAATGGTCTCAAGTTTTGAGCTTTGGTCAAGTAATTTTTTTTTTCAAACAACACAAATAAATAAATAAAATTTGTCAAAAATCTTAGGTTTGGGGTTTTTTTTAAATTACTTGATTGAAACTCAAAACTTGAGACTCTTACCAAAGAGGCTAAATCTGGCATGTCTGGGGAAGATAATCCTGTGAAGAATTAGTTTATTCCAAGGCTGACAGAAGTTACCTCCATTTTACGCATGGAAATTAGGATTCCATCACAAGTATCTATTCAGACTAGATGTCATTAATGAAAACTATTTTTGAATATTTAATCTTTTTGGTCCAATCGCAAAAAAAGGTTTCTGTGTAATCTGATGCACTGTTCAAAATACTTTTCCTTACAAATTTGAGTTGTGTAAGTAAAAATCAAACTGTGATTTATTTGTTTTGTTTTTTTCAGATTTTTAAGAAATTCTTTTAATTTTACATTATTCAAAAAATTCATTTATTTTTTTATCAGGAAAAGAAATAAATTTTCTCATGAGGATTTGGAATTTTTCTTTCATCATTTATGAATAAAGCATTTTCAAAAAGGATTCTTTTTTTGTTTTCTTCTTTTTGCATAACCTTTTCAAGCCTAACCTCTCAAAATGCTTGATACCTGAAATTTTAAGAAAGGCTGTCCTGAATAATGAAATGAAACAAAATAAAATTTGAATTAATGTTTTTCTTATTTTATACAATTTTTCATATGTAGATTCGCCCATCTTCTCTGTCATGACATTTTCTCTGACAATTGTATTTTATCCAATCCAAAAACTGTTGTAGGCTCTAGATCAGGGGTCAGCAACAGATGGGGTGTGGTTCATTGCATTGTTCTTTGTGGACCTTGGACTTTCTCTAAAACATTTTTAGATTTTATGTTTATGTTCCATTGACCAGTTGATGGCTTCTTGGTTGTCTTTTTGGGGTCACAATTTGTTTAAATTTTGTTCCTATAAGAATTGTATTTTGACAAATTGTAACATTTGTCAATACATGCAGATTTCAAATTTCTACTGAAAATTAACTTCAGTGAATTCTAAGAAAACTTTCAGTATTCAATTTATAAATGACAAAATATATACAGTGTAAAATGCTTCAACCAAGAAATTGGAGCAACTTAAGACTAATACATATTCTACTACTTCTACTAATTGGATAATAAAAATAAGATGAAAGAAATACCAGTCAACAGTTCAGGTTACACACAAAATGTAAACTGTTATGTAATCAAAATCTTTCTCATTTCTAACATTATAACTCTTGTTACATTTCTACAAATTGGAGCATCCTAGTTTGCTTTTTAAGAAGAAACATTTTCAGCATCAAATTATGTGTATTTGGAAAGTTTGGTATAATTCACATCAACAGTTTACGGGTTTATTATTTTTATATCAAATCAAAAATAAAAAATTCCCTAGAAATTTGTATGTAGCATTTTTAAGAGTAATTTTTGTGATTTGATGTAATAGAAAAATTTACCCAAGTAAAGGTCTCTACAAAATGACAAATTTTATTAAAATTGGTTGAGTTTTACAAAACTTTTTACAAAATTAAAATTTTCAGTTTGTGTTGAAACTCAACTTACACCTATTAAGGGCAGGACACTAAACGCATCTGCTCAATTTACTTTGTTTGTGTTCTCCAACATCAGAATCATCTTGTGTAGAAGTAAATCTGTGATAGTTACTACAGTGACTCTAATGCTTGATTGCAGGAATGAAACACTGAACAAGACCCTTAAACTCATTCCCTATCCTAATCTCTTTTGCACTATGTTTGTTATTAACTATTCAGTATCGGTCATCTAATTTCATTTATTTCATTTGATGTAGTAAATTGTATGTTTCTAATAATTATAATTTTATTAAGATGAAGGTAAATAGTAGCAAACAATGAATAAGAATGATTTATAGCAGTTTTTGTTGAACTCTGAGGTGTACAAAAGATTTTTATGCTAACAGACTGAATTATTTCAGTTTAATGACATTGTATTTGAATTTTGCCCATATTTAGATACTTATCACTCAACTGAACAAGTTAAAAAAAACTAGCATTGAAGACTTCTTAATTTGAATTGATTTATCTCCCTTGGTTGCCTTCCACAATGACTGAAAAGAGCACCGTATCAGTTTCAATGACAGGCATAACTAGAGTAACTGGTCAATTTTAAATACACACACACCCACGGGCCCCCAAAAGCTCTATATGAATAGTGGTTCACTTATTCCATTTCTACTAACATTATTCAAAAACAAATTACTCTAAATGTTGGAGGGGACCCCCTCAAGAAACTAAGCCCCCCGCATGGGTCCTCAAATCTCTACCTGCATCACTGACTTTAATAATTTCCTAGACTTTTGAAAGGTCTGCTTCAGAATTAGTAAAATTTACTCACTTCTCAGGTAGTGAACTCAACTTGATGAATCAGCAAAAGACAGAACACACAGACTTGTAGATAAAAATGACTCACTTGTTGCTTTATTCATCTATATACATCATAGGGAAAACCAATATGGCATTTGATTTTCTTTTACTATCAGTGTCACCTTGCAAGGGCCACAACCGTCTTCACTATTCAAGGGTGATAACTCGAATATAAGTAAATATATAGGTGGATTGTTAACTAGAAATACTACCACCCTTGTAATACGTTTGTGGCTCTCCAGGCTTGGAATCTCTGTACTAAATTTTCGAAGGGTGGGCTCAAGAAGCCGAGCCAATCTCAAGCCACTTCCCTGTTTAACGAATCAAATTTATATATTTTCATTACCAAAAGTATATTCAGTTTTAGTGCAAAACATTATATGAAATTTTCTCTAAAAATACTGTAAATAAATGATTCTGAAGTTCCGAACTAAAGAATTTCTTTTTTTCCATTTTTATAACAACCGTCTTCAGCTCTATTATTTTTAACACATTTTGATTAATTCTTCCAACCTTCATGATGCTGTAACCAGTATTGGATACAACATATTCTCAAGGAAGGCTGGAGAATAATTGAGCCGAAATATTGTGCTAAATACAATAACCTTGAAAATAATAATAACAATTTCAATTACAGATTTCTATCTGAATATTGTAATCAATAATTTGAGTTGTTCCATACATATTAACAGTTGTGATGGATTTACAAATTAAGATTTTTTTTTTTTTCAAACAAATGTATATTTCATGTCTACAATGACTTATCATTATTTCGATGCCAGTAATGGGTGCCTGCAATTGTGTAATGGTTAACAAGTTATCCTTGCCATCCAGTTCGCTATAATGAATTTGATTCTGATATGTGCCTCATTAATGTGAACTTGGCAAACTAAGCTTCTCATTGTAAATAACTTAGCAGTAAGGATAGTTGCATCAATCCTACTGGTGTCAATGGTCAGGGTTCAAGCCAAGACAAAAAGACAGGATTTTGAAAGCTGATTTTTGGTTACTGACTATTATTGCAAAATGTGAGTTGCTCAGTGTTGCCAATTTAGATGTTTTTTTATCTAAATCTAGATGTTTTTGGTTGCATCTACACGTCGTGGAATTGCTATGTAGATTATTTCCAATAAGATAAGTAATATTTTTATTCAATTGATATCAATGGAATAAGTAATATTTTTTTGAATTAGGTAGTATTTTAATAAAATAAATGTTGAGGATTAAAGTCGTTATAATCTACTCATATAAATACCAGTGTCACCAAATTGGTTTGTATGTTTGTTAGTCTGATCATAATGGAAACAAAAGTGTTACTCTCTTCCTCTCTTTAAAGCTGATTACAGAGAGGAAGAGAGTAACACTTATACACCTGAATGAGCGTAGCAGCCAAAATGTGACTGTCTGTGCTAGCTTAGTGTCTACGTGTCAGTGTCGAAGCTAAGGATCCCATGTGGATAAAATCAAAAAACGAGAACAGTTTCTAACTTCTCTTTGAAGCTGATAAAAGAGAGAAAGAGGAAGACTTATATGACTGAATTCTGGTAGTAGCGACGGTTGTTTCACCAAATGAAATAAAAAAAACAAGTTAGAAGAAAATCTAATGTCTTGGACGAAAACAATAGTTTAAAAATCAATCCTAAATGAATGTATATATTTTTCATAACAATGTTTAAGAATAGAAATGTTTTAAAATATTAATCTATCCATAGTTAATATAAAAAAGATTAATTATTTTTGACGGTTATTAGTTTATTAACAATAACGCTAGTTTATCAATAGTGTGTGATACTCACCATCAAAGTCAAAATTTGAAATCATGTGAAAAAATTCCAAAGAAGAATAAATATGTTCAGAATAAATTCAACTCATGGAATCACTGATATTGTCCACTGGAAAACATTGAAAATAGAGTTTTAAAAAACATCTAGAAATATCTAGATTCCGGAGAATCTAGATGTTATTAATTGGATTTAGGTCCCATGAAAGTAAAAAAAGCTTTTTTTCCTCAAATTAGAGAAAGCATTTTTAGAGAAGGGCTAAGGGAGTATTGATGTGAATTTTCAGGTCTGAAAACAAAATCGTATGACCACAAACATAAAAACAAACTAATATACACAGATATAAAAAAAAGGATAGAACCTTTCGTCATTTTTCATGGTTACGACTATTCAATATTTCTTAGATTTCAGATAGATATCTGAAGAATGTAAATGTTTCTAGATGATTAAAGATGACTTTTGGCTCAATTCTAGATGTAGATTTGAAAATAAAGTTGGCAACACTGCCCTTGCATCTATGGTCTGACTTTCAGACTTGTTTTAAAAACAAGCGTAAGTCCTACCCACCTGGGAAAATGGCCATCATACAATTTTCTGAACCCAATCCTCAATTTCTTCCCATTTGAAAACAAAATTTGAACAAAATAAGTCTTTATAAACATTCAACTCCTACTCACACTTCATTCAAAACTATTCTGCACAAGTTCACTATTATTCAGCACAAATTTCAATAATTTTCTTCCCGTTGTAAAAATTCAACATTTCTAACAGGAACAGGTCTAGTGAGTGACTCACTAGAAACCTTCATATGCTCAATGTCTTTTGGTAACATGCCATATTGGGGGTGATCAATAAGAAAAATTTGAAAAAGTGGTAATCAATGAATCAGTTACTCCTTTCACCTTTAGTTGGGCAGTGATCACTAAAAGGTTTGAATTTTCAAAAAGCAAATGCGAACACTTCCGGACACAAACTTACAACTTACAAAAACTAATTCTGGTGGGGAATTTTGAAGAAAAACAAAAAGAAACAGGATAAGCAGTGAATGTTGAAATTTCCAGCCCTCTAGCTCCATTGGTGTGGCCTGTATACACAATACGTACATACATAGCCAGCCATCTAGAATCATTTAAAAACTGAAGAATCCTCTGTAGACCATGTTGACAGTTTTGGTTGACTGTTTCTAATTTAGAAACTGAGAAATAGATGAACGAACAAAACACTGAAATGACTACTTAGAGATGTTAGTAGCAATCTGGACATTTTTATTATGTAATTTTGTTGAACTAGGGCAGTGTCTACTCCGAAGGTGCATGTTTAGAGAGGGCCACACTTTATGGTATATGAAGCAGCCTGTTATTATTGTCATGTAAAATAATTTTCTCTCGTATGAAATTATCACTTTGAAGTACAAGAGTAATTTCAAAAGAAAAACAGACTAAATGATTTCTTTGTTCAGGAAAGTTCAACCTCAGAGACCACCATTGCTATCATCCATTCAAGTTATTATTGACCCATTCCTTTGGCCACTAGTTGTTCTGATGACCAAACATAAATCTATTGATTATTTAAGACACAAACCCACATCAGTCTGTTGTGTGCTAAAAGTGTGGTCCTCCTATTCAGAGTAAAACTAGAGATTTTGTGAAATCCTACAACAGTTCAGTACAATCCTTGTTGTAAGGGTTAACAAGCTTGTGATCCTTTGCATCAATACTGTAGTGAGTTCCATTCTCACTGAGTGTCCCACAAGTGGGGTCTTGTATCAAACTAAGCTAAACTTGGTAAAATTCAAGAATATCCTTTCAGTTTTTATAGTGAATATACAGTTAGTTTGACAAAAGGCCACACAAGAGAGGCACCCAATGGGGATCAAATTCATCATGAGCTTGTTAACCATTACTAGACTGATTGTCAAACTGGGGATTTGATGAAATAATTGAAATGTTCAGAGATTTCATAAGATACCAAGAATTTTATGAAGTCACTAGTTTCACTATTATTATCATAACAAACAAACGTAGATCTATTGACTATTCAGGAAGATGTGAATTCAAATCAACCAACTGTATGTAACTAAAAGTCTGGTAACATCCTGTTTAGAAGTAGTTAGTTTACAGTGAGATTGTGAATCTAGTGATTTTGTGTAATCCCTAGAGATTTCGTGAAATCCCTAGTGATTTTGTGTAATCCCTAGTGATTTTGTGTAATCCCTGGTGATTTTGTGTAATCCCTAGAGATTTCGTGAAATCCCTGAACATTTCAGTAATTTCATGGAATTACTCGTTTTATAATCTTACCATAACAATCAAACATGAATCTATTGATTATTTGAAAGCTGTAACTAGATCAGCCAATAGTATACTAAAAAGGTGTGGTCATACAGCTTTAAAAGTTGTTTACCTGAGCCTCATGTTATTGTAAAGTAACCAATCAGAAAAGTCATTCAAATAAAACGTAGTCAATTGATTCTTATAAAAAACTGGTTTCTTTACTCCAATTTCTCTGTTGCCCTATTTTACAAACGGGTTTTTTTTTTTTTTTCACCTTTTTTTCTTTTTGTCCTCCTCTCTAATCCAGTGGTTGATAATCTAGTTACAGCTACACCTCCCCCAACCTTCACCCTCCCCATCCTTACCCAATGATTCGTTTGAAATGGGGATTGCAAATCTGTGAAAAAAAATAGATACCAATATTTTACGTTCATCATGTTATCATGCAATCGCTTGTTGAGAGAAAAACCGAAATAATTAGTGAAATTCTCGCTTTTTTGATTAGGGCTCGTACGTACCCCTTCTTAAAACTAAATGTCCCCCCACCACGGTTAAAAATCGCTGCTTTAATCAGTATAAATATTAGTCATGGTGTCGGTTGGTAACAGTGTAATTAAAAGCTTGAAGTCATAGGATTAACTGTTCAATACTGCACAAAATATATCTATATTGATAGATTCATGCATAAGTATGGATACGCATTAATCAATGTGTATGTGTGTATGTATGTATGTTCGTGTGTGTGTGTGTGTGTGTGTGTATGTGCATATGTGTGTGTGTGTGTGTTTTGACAGCAACCCCTCATTGATTCATTCATAAGTATAAATACAGATTGATCAATATATGAGTGCGTGTGTGTTATATACTTAGATAACAACCTTTTGCAAACGAGAAGTGTTTTTTTTAAAAACTTTTTATCTTTCCTGCTTTTATACAAGATAATGTGCATCAAAGGTTCATTTATGTAAAAAAGGCCCAAAAGATTTTGATCAAGGGCTTCGTATATATGTATATATATATTAATATATATATATATATATATATATATATATATATGTATATATATATATATATATATATACATATATATATATATATATATATACATACATATATATACATATATATATACATATGTATATATATAAGTATATATATATGTATATATATATGTATATATATATGTATATATATACATGTATATATATATATGTATATATATATATATGTATATATATAAGTATATATATATGTATATATATATGTATATATATATGTATATATATACATGTATATATATATGTATATATATATGTATATATATATGTATATGTATATGTATATATATATGTATATGTATATATATATATATATATACATGTATATATATATATATATATATATATATATATATATATATATATATATATATATATAAGCATAGTGTGTGTCAAAAAGACAAGATGTTTTATATTATGTATGAATGAATTATACAAATAATATATATCAGCATAAATGTATTCATTTATTTATTAGGATGAAAAGTGAAGAGTTTATGTCAATCCTTGTAAATATTCGGAATAGACTTCCTTCTGATTTTTAATTTCATAAAATAGTATATCTAATAAATGTAAGTTGAAATAGCTCAAAGAATTCTTTATAAATACATATTTTATAAGTAAATCATCAAATTGTGAAAACAACACTTAGAGGTTAAGGTCTATTCTAGAAAATATCGTAATTTAATTGTAAATACAGAAGAATTTGAAAAATTTGATCATTAATATTATTTTTTTTGCTATTTCTTTTTGATGATAAATTTATAGCTAAAATCAAAATAATGAAAATACTGCATATATGAAAATATAAATGTGGGTATTGCTTGTGGGGCACTAAACCTAATTTTTACCTTCCTTACTAAGGTTTGCATTAATGATAAATAAAAATTTGAAATGATTATCTTATTGTTCATCTGGTGAAATAAAATATATTCTATTCTTATAATAATGATGTGTTACACCCATTTAAAATCATGAAAACTAATTTTGAATTTTATTACATTTTAACACAACTGCTGTCTGAATATAAGATCTCAAAAAGCAATGAACCTCACCGAACTGGCATCTGAAATTTATTGTCATCCGTTTGGAGTTTTACGTTGTTTTATTAAAGACACAATTTTCGTTTTTTTCATAAACTGTCCAAGAAAAATGGATATTTTACATAATTTGATTTTCTTGATCATACACTTTCTGTTTTGTTGAGTTATTCATTGCTATTGATATTAATACCTAGAAAAAAGATATGATAGAGGTTAGCGCAGTTACAGTCGGCATGAAAAGAGCTGGGGAGAGCTTTTGTCCAGATGATGATGATGATGATGAATATCTTGAAAAATATCATTACCAATGCACACACATCACACTGTAATATAGAGGAAACCATTTATTATAATCACAGATAATTTTATATAATTGTAATAGTTATTAAAATTAGTCAGTTCCAAAGTCTTGAAAAATCAATAAATTTCCAATCAATTTTTCATGATGTTAAGTTGTTTATAACAATGATTTTCATGAATTACATGTAAATCGCTTAAATCTTTGTATTTATATATTGCTTAATGTTATCAGCCAGTTATTGTTATCTGAAAGACCCAGTCCCAAATCGATCGCAATAAACGGTTTCCTCTGTTGTGACCTAAAAAGTTGTCGCCTAGAACAAAAGAGTATTGAAAATGACTGCTTTCGTTTTACTGACAGAGATATAAAGGTTCAGTCAGTAATCCAAACAAACTTCTGAATTCAGGATATACCTTTCAAATCAAATAGATGAATTATTTGATATATATGTGAGCTGCCTAAGTCAGTAAACAAGCCTTCAATAAGTGTAAAGAGAGGGAAGTTGTTCGCTTTGGTGTTATTACTTGGTCAATCAAAATAATTAACAATATTCAACCTTCGTTGCCTTGCTCACTTGTCACAAACATTTGCAAATATCACTAGACCAATATTGACCAAAGGAAAAGAGATAATAAAAGGCTTTTATTTCCAGCGACTTGATATTCCATCCTTATTCCACCTTGATTCATGTAATAGGGTGCTTGGTTGCCTTGGGAACACTTCCACAAATCAATGTATTGGTTACGTGCTTATATTGAATTCGCCTTTTTCAATGTTTCTGGAAATTTTTCATTGAGCCTAAATCAGTGATTTGAACGTAGGGTGCATGCCTCATAAGGGGGCAATTTGAATACATATTGAGGGGTAATTTGGAATTTGGATGTGAAGAGCAAAAGGTGATTTATGGCTCAAAGCTAAGATATTTCAGTTGGTTTTAATTAATTCCTAATTACTCAATAAAAATATCACCAGTTTTACTTTCTTTTCATAGTAACTGATGCTTGACTCATGAACTTTGATAGGCATAAAAACGACGAGGTAACTGTATTGTTGTTGCTAACTTTCATACAATAAAGAAACTACAAACATTTTGGTATTGCCCTAAAGTTCATACATCAGTATTTTTTTCCTACAAAGAATTTGTTTCTTCACAGATATTTATCCATGTGTAATATGAGTTGTGTTAACTTGAAGAAAAGTTTCTCAGTATTCTGGGATTTGTGAGATGTGTTGTTTTTTTTGGTACATGATATATAATCAGATTTATTTTATATGATATATGATTAAATTTTTTTTCTTAGCTGTTGAGGTGGCGCATGGGGCAAAATCGGTCCAAGAATGTAGAATGTTGAATAATTGGAATGTATGGATGGCACGGAGACTGGAATTGGCAAACTGAGTTCCAACTGAGAGCTTGGGTTCACTTCATACTAATTCTACTGGTAAATAGTTGGAGCCTTTCAGCCTTTGAAGGCAGTCCATCTTTGAACTCAGACTTATACCCTAGCCATCTAAAAACGCTGAATTACTATAAACAATGGTTTGATCTCTATGGATCATTCAACAAATGGAGACAAAATTTCCTCATTTGTCACAAGACACAGAGGCAGCTGATTCAAACAAAGAGAGGAGAGTAATTCAAATGATAAAAAATGAAAATGATCTGGTTTAAACAACTCCGTCAACTAAGTAAGTGAAGCATATGTATATTCGATTGTGTTCATATTTCTGTATTTCAGTCTGTCTGTCCATTTGATATCTCCAGATTTTCAATGAAATTTTCTGGAAGGATGGGCAATGGGGTGAGGAAGAAGGGGTTCATTTTTTAATATTTCTGTAAATACTCACAACTTCCCACAAAATATCTCGAATGAGTTTTGAAGTGGATCAATGATCCAAAACTCCCTCTCCTTCGTTGAAGTTATATGTCCATACTATAAAATCACCAAAATTCGATATCTGTCCACACGATATTTCCAAAAGTTCTGAATGAATTTCAAAGGAATTTTTTCGAGGGATGCTTAACTTTGGGGTTGGATCTAGAAATTTTGTTTTAATTTAATATTTCGCTCATGAACATCCACATATATTCTCACTGAATTTCAATGGAAAAAGTGATTAAATTTTGGGGAGGATCCATGCACAATTACTCCCCTTGACAAGTATGTTGACAGAGGTAAGCACTCTCGATTTTTACAATATTCATCCCCCTTCTCAGAAGTTTGAATGGTCTAACGGTTATCAGAATGGAAGATGGAATTAGCGAATAAATTGCAGTTGCAATATTTTGCACATAGTGACAAACAAGAACCAAAAGTTCAATGAGGCATCCACAATAAGGTTTAAACATCATTATTGCTGAGTAGAAGATAATTTCAGGCAAGAAGTATCTTATCAAAGAACACCTTTCTATCATGTTTCAAGTAAATCTGACTTAAAACAGCTGAGAAAATCAATTTTAAACATCAAGTTTAAACACCATTATTGATAGATCACATGACAGTAAGCGGAAGATTTTTCAAGGTACAAAGCATCTTATTAAGAGATACCTTTCTACCAAGCTCCAAGTAAATCTGACTTGAAACAGCTGAAAACCATACTGAACAATGGACAGAGCCACTTACAGAGAGCCAAGGATGCCTCTAAAAATTAAGATGTAAAGTTTCAACTCAACAAGTTAATCTGAACCTTCTTATTATTGGTTAGCCATTCTGACAACATTTACAGACAATGTTGTGAATATGAGCAGGAAATGAATTGTTTATTCAGCAACATTTATTTGGGACCAGATTGGACTTGATAAAAAGTAAAGATAACAGATAAAAGACGAAAGATCAACAAGACTTAAAAAGTAGATTTATTGGGCGACAACAACTGATTAGATAATCTTTTTTTTTTAGACATTTATGGATTTTAATGTGCACCTTTGTTGACAAATCAGATTTTAATTTCTCATGTAAAGGGGAAGACAGATGAAACTAGACAGGTCAGGTTAGTCACTTCTCCCACCTTTTGTTGGGCAGTGATCACTAAAAAGTATAAATTTTAACAAAAATAAGTATGGCGCAAACTAAGGGATCAATTTAGAATAAACTTACATTGCCAAATGAACCCTCAACTAAAAACCTATCAAGGAAGAGAGGGTTAAAAAAGATAAAGAAACATTTTTTCTAGCCATAATAAGGAGTAAGTGTTGAAACTTTCAGTCCTCTAGCCCCATTGGTGCAGCCAGCCAGCCAGACAAACATGAAAACTGAAGAAACCAATGGTGACAGTTCTGATTAGTGGTTTCCAAAAGCACACAGAGAGCACATACATCTACCAACTCCATTGTCACTAAAAACTGAACAATTGCACTATTATACTATGCTACCATTACGCTGACATCACTATGATGACATCATTGCTCTTATTGTTCTACACTCCCATTACACGATGACCTCACTCGGAGGAAAAGCCAAAAAAATTATCCTATCTTGCAATGTTAACATAATCACAAAAAAAAAAATTCCTGGATCCAACAACTGTTCCTAGGCCCATGGCCTACTCTTCGACAAAATGTCATTGAAATTCATTGAGAACTTTTGGCAATATTGTGCAGACTAATAGAAAAACGTGGTTGAATACATAATATCCGTCCAACTTCATAAATAGAGGTAAATAGAGAAACTTTCATTTAACATTAAATATCATGTTTGTTAGAGGAATACAGTAGTGACTTGATGGGGTACAAACAAATCCACTGTATCACTCAGAACCTTTGCCGTATCATTTACAAAATTCAAAACAACCCCAGCTTTCTTCATGGAGGCTTTACTCAAGAGTAGTGGAAATTCATTATTTACTACACGAGACTCAACACAATTTTTTTCTCGTCAATAACTACTGGAAATTTCACTTTCTCAGTTGCAGTAAATTCTACTACATCCCCAAATTTGAATTTTGTGTCAGTTAAGAAATGTTATCAGGACAGAGTTTAGCAAACTTTTTGGGTGATGAGCTGGATTAGAAATGTTTTTATGTCTTGCAAGACAAGATGAATGATGAAATGGAAAAATGATCATACAAGGCTATCAAAACAGCATCCCCGGTGTTAAATGATCATGCTGGTATTGTAAATTTTGCTTTATTTTCCAACACTAAATTTTATTGTTTGCTAACCAAAAATAAATGATGAAAACAAAGAATTTTATATGCAACTTCATACATTCAATAAAGCTGCCAAGCCAGATGAAATAAGGCCGCAGTCCAGATTTGTTCAATGGACCATAGTTAGCTAATCCATGAGTTAAAGTATCAACAAAAAATGTCTTACCAGTGACAGGTTTTGTACACACACTTACCAATATGTCCATGCAACATGTTTTGGCAAGATATCACATCATCCAGGTCTGCCAATTCCCCTATAGTCTACATACTATTCCCTACAACTGGCTTTAAACAGAACTAAAATTGCCATTGAAAAGGAGATTAAGGATACAAAGTGACTCTTCAACTAAGATGCATTCATAGAATTCTGCATTAAATAATATGTGAATCTCTTGTACTTTTTCATTATTCTCACAACAATGATTGCAGTTTCTTGAAAGATGCTTTATTAAATCACAATTAAAACATCCAATGAACCTTTATTTATTCCAGAATTTTTAATGGAATTATATTCTCAGAATCCTCTATTTGCTCAGCTTCCGTTATTACCATGCCAACCTTGTTTAAAACGCATTCTTGCATTGAGTTATGGAAACGCATTCCAACTTAACAGGGTTCCTTGTTTCATTCTGAATGTCACTCCAGTAATTTGTCAGTGTATAGATACATCAATAAGTCCATAGCCTTAGGATGAAAAACAACAATTTTCAAACATAATCTCCTTCAATGCTTTCGACTTATTGCTTCTTCATTCATTTACATTAAAATTTCAAATTGAAATACAGCTAATAACTCTTCCAGGCTATAGACTTACTGACCCACTCTTGTATATAAGTAAAAATCCTTCAGTATGATTCAAATTTCACAGATGAAGCAACATCAGTTATCAATATTCAAGACATATTTCTCCCCAAGAGTTTACAGGACGATTGACTTTGGCTGATTCATTCTTCAGCCACCTTCAGGTATGTGATAGTAAATAGAAAAGAACAAGTTCAATCATCCGAAAAATTCTTTGAATGTTAATGACCATTCTCAAATCTTAATTTCATCTTAATTCCAGTTGTTTTTTATTGCAACAACCAGATGATCAGAAATATAGAATAAGTCTCTGGCTTGTACTTGATTTGGCACTACAGTTTGGCGGTCCCATATGTTTTTCTGTTTCAATGATCCAAATATATATATATATATATATATGTATATATACATATATATATACATATATATATATATATATATATATATATATATACTCTTAGGTGATCTTAATGATTTTGAAACATTTTTACTCTCCAGTACAATTTTTCCTCAGAGACATATAAATTTTCTTGTTTCTGTCAATACTGTCCATTTTTACTTCCTGTGTGCCTACCCATCCTTCCTCATCTTCCTCAAACGACCTTGTTTTGATCAGATCCAACTAAACTGTGTTGGAGGCCATAGTTTCCTACTCACCTATAGCTTATTCATTCTCCCACATAAAATTTATACGGTACTAAAATTGAGCTCATTAGATGGCAGAGAAATATATATATATATATATATATATATATATATGACAGGGAAATTTTGAACATTGAAGCCGAAAACCATATGAGACTGCCAAACAGAAATGCCAAATCAAGAATATGTGTTCTACAAAAGACTACAAATTTATATCTATTTTCAACCATATCAAATACTTGTATTATACAAGATGAGAATTATACACAAATGAATATGGTACATGACCTAATAATATTTGTTGGTGGTGCTGTTGACCTAATGGGTTACAGAATGAAGAATGGAATCAGTGAACCGAGTTCAAATTCTCCCTTAGACAGTTTGTATTCACCACACACTAATGCTCTTGAGAAATACATAAGTCCACAGTTATAGGTAAATAGCAAGGCAGTCTAAGCTATCTAGCCATGGTTGACTAAGCGATGGATAATTCTGATTCTAAATGAGGGAATGGGGCTCCCTTGAGCTAACCTCGATTTCCTTCTGTCAGCTGAGTTAATGCCAAACAAATTGCTTTGCTTTCCTTTGAACTACATCAATGAGGCCAAAAGGGAAATTCTGTCAATTAGGCATCTCAAGACCTCCATACTCTTTGCCTAGGTTAGTGCCCTGGAGTCTTCACTTCAGGGTTGTCGCATTGTCTACTTTGACAGGAGGAGACTTTCTATTAGCATTGGTTGAACTATTATTATCTAAATTTTTTAGATGAAGCATTGTAAGGACACTCTCCGGCTTCATTTGTGAATGTTGCTCTGGGAGCCTATCAGTATATATAAAAGCAGTGCAATATGAGAATTCATGATATACTTCCATTCATCTGCATTTTGATTGATCACCATACACAACTGGCTTTTCCAACTCTTTTTTATTGACTCCTTTTTCTCACTAGTTTTCATCCTTCCTCCTTACTTGCAAATGGCATTATAATTCACGTTCTGCTACAAGGCACAAACACCTCACAATACATCAGGTAACCATGGGCATCTAGTGCCACTTTTTCCACAGGGACAAAAGCATACCTTTCCAGTAGGAGAGGGGCTGTACTCGAAATACATGTGGGTGTTATTCTGTTATACAATGGGTCATACCACCTGCCATTTGTAGTGTAAGCAAGTACGACCAACTGTATTGTCCAGATGTCAGAGAGGGTGCATTTGACCATTGATGGAGAAGCATCACCGCACTGTGGGGTAACACAGTGGAACAAGCACCGACAAATGAAAATGCAGTCTTTTAGATTGAGTTAGAGTTGTACAGCACTATTGTCATTTATGGTCTATAACTTACAAACCTTTTGCCTTCAGTGAGAAGGCCTGATCGGGGGTGAGGGGCAATCCTGTTTGCAAGAAAATGTTGGTAAACGATACTTAGTTTTTAGGTTTTAAAGATTCTTTGTATCTTCTTGACCGATTCAAAAGATGCCTTGATTGAAATGAATTACAACTAAATTGAGCTCTTTGATTACTGATTGTCATCCTTGATTGAACACAAATGATTTTCTAGTGTGAATTATTCATGGATTTGAGGCAAAATTTAACTAAATGTATTTGAATGAATATTTCCCATATTTCAAGTCGTTTTATGGCATTTCTCTGGCCTGAAGTCCTCTCATTAATACATGATTTGGTCAGCAGAGGCAAAAGGGTTGCTGACCCAAGATAATCTGAAAAAAAAACATGGACATTGTGAAATCTTTTCTTCTGACAGAACAGGATCATTTAATACCAAGATAACTTCTATTTCATGTGCAAACTTTTGAGTACGTCTTTCCTACATTTCATGGGCAGTTAATGATTTGACCATAGGTGTCTGTAGGCAAATGGGGCATTTGACCCCACCCTCGAAACCAACCTTCTCACAGACAATGAAGGGGTTTTAAAGTTGGAATGTTGTAATCCATAAAAGATACTGGTGTACTACAATTGTTTTATGTAACCCCAACTTAAAGTTCCTATATAAAATGATGGTATCATTCTTTGATATTAACAGGGTTGCCTCTAAGATATATTCCGAATATATCCTTCTGCCGCCTTCTCCTGGAAAAGTAGCAATAGATGTCCATGGATCTGACTACTCATTCTTAGTAATTTCTAACAATACTACTTGAGGGCTTTTAAATTACTAACTTTTGTGATGATCATATAACACTAATCCAAACTTAATCTATGAATAAACTTTTCAGCCTGTACTTGATTCTAAAGCCGTCAGCAGAGACGTTCACAAAAGTACCAGAAGATTAGATATTTCTCTATTAAGAAGGGCAAATAGCCATTTACTACACTGTAATTGCATAGCACAGACTTTGCTCATAGAGATGTCATGTGGTCTCAAATACATTTAGCATTCACCATGGCTGTAAATTCATGTATACCTCTTTTTTCTATCTTTGTGGATATAGATTGTGTATTCCTTATCTGAAACTTCAAAAAATAAGAAGTTCCAAAAATCTAAAAATTTATAACTCAACATGACATCACAAGTGGAGAATACCACATCAGATTATACTGTTGTATGAATTAAAGATGAGAGACAAAGCTGATTTCTGAGGTGTTCAATTCATTCTGACTACAATAAAAGCTTGGTTATTTTTGTTGACTCTTTAGAAATGTAAAACTATATTTATAATACAAATGGTTGAAGATGAAATGTACCAACCAAAACAAATTATTGTCACTGAAAGATCTACCTATATTTATTCATCTGGATAATTTTGCTTATTAGAAGTCATCAACCAAACTGTGCCCAAAACTGGCATCATAGGTTTCTTCAGTTTTCAAGTTGATCTGACTAGCTATGTATGCATACATGAATGTATCATGCATTTAGGGTGCACCAGTGGAGCAAGAGGGCTGAAATTTTAAGCATTTACTCCTCATTTACTCAAGAAAAAAGTTTTTTGCTCTTTAAAAATTATCCCCCCCAATTTTTTTGGGGGGGGAGGCGATTTGCAACATAAGTTTATACTAAATTGGTATTCATGCTTGCTTTTTTGAAAATTTGAACTTTTTTAGTGATCACTGCCAAACAAAAAGTGAGAAAAGTAACTTATTCATTGATCATCCTTTTTCTAATCTTTTAATTGATCATCTCCAGCGTGGCATGCTGCCCAAAAAAGTTGGTCATGGGACAGTTTCTGTTGAGTGTCTTACAAGACCTGTCTTTCTTTCTTTCTTTTCCTTTAATCAAACACCTCCTTGACGTCTAGTCTTTCCTCAAATCTTTTTACAACGATTCGTTTTATTTTGTTGATGTTGCATCTGAAATAAATATAGCTAAAATCGCCTTTTTCCTTCCGCTATTACGCTTTTAATTGCATTTCAATAAAATCAAGTATGGCCTAGTCCTGTTGTAGACCCCTCCCATTTACACACATGTTACACAAGTAAATTAGTCTGTAATTGTTGGTTTTCACACACGCTCCAAATTTGTCTACTTCATCGTCGTTATCTTTTAAATCATTCATTATATTACTTTCTATTATTAACACAACTTGTGCGTTTGCCCTGAATCTTTGACTAATTTACCTATCTCCCTCTCGGTCTATTTTTTTCTATCGATCCCTCCCCCCACACGGTTATCTCGAACTGTATAATTTGGTCCTTCTTTAGCTTTTTAATCACCTTTATTAGAAACCTTCAACCAAGACTGCCACCATCAATATAGGTTTCTTGAGTTTTTAAGAGGTTCTGGCTATCAATCTATCCATCTATCTATCTATCTATCTATCTATCTATCAATGAGTTGCATGTACAGGCCGAACCAAAGGTGCTAGAGGGCTGAAAGTTTGAACATTTGATCCTTATTATCTCTGGGAGAAAAAACAATTTTTTTGTTTTTTAACCCCTCCCCCATTAAGTTTTACCATGCAAGTTTATGCTTATGGTCCCTTTGTTTGTGTCTGGCAGTGTTCACTTACGTTTTTTAAAATCTTACTTTTTGGGGATCACTGCCCAACGAAACGCGAGAGAAGCAACTTATTGACTGATTGCCCTTTTTTTCTAATTTTTTCATTGATCATCCCCAACAAACTATGCTGTCAAAGAAAGGTTGGTCATGTGATGGTTTATATTGAGTTACTGGCCAGACCTGTTTTTGTTTATCATTTTGGCTATTGTATTCAAACCTATTTTTTTTTCATGACATTTCAAAATCAATCAACAACACTACAGCAGTTGTTGAAGCTTGAAAAATCCATCGTAGATTATACTCAGCTCAACTATTCATGACAGGAGACTCTCCCAAACAGGTATGACCAGGGGCGGAGCTAACAGAAGAGATATGGGTGAGATTTTAACCACCCCTATGGACGGGGACCCCCCCCCCCAAATCTTTGATAATAGTAGTTCACCTACTGTGTTTCTACCAAAATTATAAAACAATGAATCTTGCTAAATGTTGAAGGGGGCCCCTCAAAAAGCTCGCTCCCCTTCCCCCTCCTTACGAACCCATCATTTTTTTGTAACTGAAAAATTACCTGGGATGTTTGGGTAATGAGTAGTGATTGTTCGTTTGTTATGGTTTCAACTCTGAGCAGGATATGACATAGACAAGGTAAGCCTAGTCCTGGGGATCCTGACCTGTGGGCAGTGTGTCTCCATTGCACTATAATGGGAAGGTTGGGAGTAGTTTTGAACATCAATGCCTTTGTGACGTTGATTGCGAGTACAAGACAATCTTTTACCATACCCATGCACGAGTAGGCCCCAATGTTAAACCAACCTTTTGTCACAGCCTGGTCTCATGGGTGGGGGGGCTGTCAAATATTGCATGCATACATATGTATGCAAGGCCTACCCATTCATCGAGCAAAATTATGCAGTCATCTAGGGTGTAAAGGTCCTCGGGTTTCACTCCAAACAGAAAGAATAGTTGTTAGAATACAACTAGCCCAAATTTCAAGCCTCACCTAGGGTGAATGAAACCCTTTCCCAAACTTTGCACCAGCCCTGTATGTATGTAATTATGTATATATTGTCTGCGCAGTATTGACTTTATTCTGCATTGACTTAGTACTGTAGAGTGGTTGATTTTCAAGGTCAAGTAAATCAGGGACTTCAAATGCTGATTTTCAAGGCCAGCAGACACTGTTCCTTTGGAATGTCGATGCAACAATCTTCCTATACATAAGGTAGGTGCAAAAATAATTGGAGTTCTTCACCATTAACTTTAAAGCAGCATATCTCAGCGTAAAATGAAAGTTATTGGATGGCTATGTATATATGTATGATGCATACAGGCCACACCAATGGAGCTAGAGGGCTGAAAATTTAAGCATTCACTCTTTAGTATGTCTAGAAATGATTTTCATCAGTTTCCAACAGCATTACAGGTATTAATTGCAGTTCCTAACCATCAAGTTTAAAGGAGTAATTTACAGTTCAGAATGAAAGTTATCAATCAATTAATTAATTTTTCAATTTTTCCAATTGATCACCCCAACACAGAATGCTGCAAAAAGACATTGATCACATGATGGTTTCTGCTGAGTGACTAACCAGACCTGTTTGATTTCCTTTTTATCAAGCAAGGCCTAATTTGAAAATGGTATCAAGTTGATGCAAAATTGATTGTGTTTTTTGTTATTTTAAACTTTGAGGCTTATTTTTGTACTAAACTATTATTTAACTCAATTTATTCAATTTTAAAGCATGAATTCTGCAGTATATATAATTTCTCTTCAATGTTTATTCTGGTTTACATTTATCTTTTTGTTGCAGGAGTTCAAGACTGTTTGGGATATCAACCCAGTTTCAGCCCCGGAGACTATCAACGAATGTGCAGCACAACATTGGTTCCGAAAATTTCAAAACGAAGACAAGAGCCTTGGAAATATGGACATCCTTATGTGATTGACAATATCCTATCAAGGGCCATCATTGATGTGGACTCAAAACAACTTGCGAGGTTGCAGAGGAATTAAATGTTGACCCTTGAACAGTTGTTTGACATTTACAGCAAATTGGAAAAGCAGAAAAGCATGACGTTGCGTGAATAACTCTGAATGAAAAGGAAAAGAGCTTGCAAGTCACACAAATGACCTTGCAGAAATTGAATAAAATAGGCTATGAAACTCACCCAGCTTACTCACCAGACCTCTCTCCAACCAACAACTACTTTTCAAGCACTTCCTGCAAAGGAAGGTCTTCAACAACCAGACAGCAGTTCAAAACGCTTTCAAAGAATTCACTGGTTCCAGAAGCCCAAAATTCTATACTTCCGGAATAAATAGATGTTTCTAGTAGTCAAAAATTTGTATTTTCTGAAGGTTCTTATTTTGATTAAGAACATTCATTCTAAGCTGTGATGTACTGCTTTATGATGATGGTGAAGAACTGTAATTATTCTCGGTAACGCTATTGGAAACTGATGAAAATCTTTCATAGATTTGGTGAGGAGAAAATGCTTAGATTTTCAGCCTTCTAACTCCATTAGTGTGGCCTGTATGCATCATACATACACACAACATAGCCAGCCAGACCAACTCAAAAACTGGAGAAACCCATGTTGACAGTTTTGGTTAAGATAATTATAAGTACATATTGCAGATTTTGCAAAAATACGGATGTAACTGATTACTCTTGAGTAAATGAGATAGTATGAATGTCACTGTCAAGTTTTCAATATTTTTTCCACTTTTTATGTTGAGGATTAATCTGGCAATTGAATGAAAAGGGTGTTTGATGAGTGTATGGGGAAGATCATGTCTGGGTGAAGTAAAGCAGGGGCTGCAAGTGGGCGATTTGGCATGGGCTTACGATTTTGAAAGGGCTTACTCCAGAGGCGTGGCAAGAGGGTGGAAGATGTGAAGTCAGAATGCTCATAATGGGTGGGCCTTTATTTCCCATCTGGCCTGGGTTTATTACCAGCTCTGCCTGCACCTGTGCGTGTGCTTGAGTGTATGTGTATGAGTGTGTGTGTGTGTGTGTGTGTGTGTGTATGTGTGTGTGTGTGTGTGTTGTGCGTATGTTTGTGTTTGAGGTAATTGCTGTAGACAGTGTGTTCAGTTTGAGCATTTTACAAATATTGGATAATCCAAAGTTTGATTTCATGAGTTGCATCATGATCATGACACAAATAATTCATCACAAAATATATCTTGGAATTATCTACAACAAGTTTTCTGATACTAGAAATTGTCAATAAAAACAGTCCACATAGGACTCTTCGGTTTTTAAGTTGGTGTGGCTGGCTGGCTATGTATGAAGGTATCATTCAAAAGAGCTAGAGGGCTGAAAATTCAAACAGTTACTCCTTATTATGTCTAGAACAAAGAAAAAAATTGTTTTTTTTCAAGTACCTTTTCGAAATTGCTTTTTGAGAAGTGGGGGATTAATTCACAATGTGAGGTTACACTGAACTGGTAACTTATCCATTGATTACCACTTTTTTCAGTTTTTTAATTGATCACACACAACATGGCCTGCTGCCAAAAGACATGGGTCATGTGACAGTTTCTATTTAGTTGATTAGCTAGATGTGTTTTAATAAAAAATCTTTACTGTTGAAATGAAATTATTGACTTAAGAATGAGCTAAAAATCACACACAGACAGAACTTTCATTCTTTAATTCCAGACGCAGTAAATTCTGTAGTACTGATCACCATCACTGACTGACATATTGAAATGGGTGTTACATCCCTTACTCAGTGTTGCCAATTTAGATGTTTCTCACTTGAATCTAGATGTTTTTGGTTGCTTCTAGGTGTCAGAAATTGCCAGTGATATGATTTTAATAAGATAAACAATATCCTTATCTAATTCATTGTAATAAATAAGTATATTTATTTGTTTTTCTTTTCAGTGAACATACAACTCGATTATATTTTATTGGTGAATTTTCGGCCTTGCTGGTCAATGCTGTTTACAAATCGAAATATTACACTAAAATCTTTCAGAACATTCTCTAAAAAGAAAAAGAAATGTATATACACATTGAGGATTAAAGTCACATATATGTGAATGATATGTTGCATATTTCCTAGATTTTAGATATATATATCTGGAGAATGTAGATGTTTCTAGGTGTTTTGAAGTTGTATTTTACTCTATTTTAGACGTGAACTTCAAAATAAATTTAATTGGCAACACTGCCTTGGCTAGGTTTTCACACAGGATATGTACTAGTGTATCTATGGTCTGACTTTCTGGCTTGTTTACTGACAGGCGGACACAAAGTGAATGACCAATTTAGCATAAACTTACATCGCATATTGGACCCCACCATAAAAAACTTGTACCTCATTCTGTTCATATCTATCTATCAGTCTGATCATATCTATCAATCTATCTATCTCATTCTGTTCATATTTATTATTCTATTCATATTTATCTACCTTTTTCCGTTCATATCTATCTAATTTCTAAACTCACCTCTTCTCCCTTTTCATCTGCTATCTTCTTTTTTCTATCATTTCTCTGTCACCTAGATGCCTCTCTTATATCTCACCACCTTTTCAGTCTTTCACTTTTCTTATCAACCTTTTCATTCTATTTTATTGATCTAACTTACTTTCAAATCCAACCACTTCCTATCAATTTTATTAATTCATTTATTATCCCCTATGTTTTGCCTACCCTTCTCTTTCTGCTTTACCCTCTCGTTGTTTCCTCCTTCTACAATCTCTCTCTGTCTCCTCCGTATCTCTCTCCTTTAACCTCCCTATCCTCACTTTTAACCACTCTTTTTCTAAATAATACCCTACTCTCCTTTTTTCCCCTCTCCTTCAACAACTGTTTCTTATCTCATCTCTTACCTACTCCCGTTTCTCTTTCAATATTCTCTTTCCTTCTTGTAGTCTCCCCTCTCCATCTCACTCACCATCAACCACTCTATTCATCTCATATCTTACCTCTTCATCCTTTCTCTTTCTACACTCTCCCTTCATTTTCTACCTTTTGATGTCTCTTCCTCTCCTTTTCTCTTTGCATGCTCCTTCTACGTCCTCTTTTCAGTATCTACCTCTCTTTCTCACTGTTTATTTTATCTTACTCATCCTTTCACCTTATGCACTTTTCTCTTCCCTTCTACAATCTCTCTCCTCCCACCTCCTGATTCCGCTCCCACTCTTTCAAATATTGTTTATCTCTTCTCTTACCTACTCTCATCTTTTTCCTTTCTACACTCTTTCTCCTCTCTCCTTCTCACCCTCCCTCTCTATCAACCACTCTGTTTTAACTCATCTCTTACCAACTCTCATCCTTTCTCTTTCTACACTCTCCCTCTTCTCTCTTTCTATGTTCTTCTTCTCCCTTTCCTTCTCGCTTACTCACTTGCAACCACTCTGTTCTATCTTATCTCTTACCGACTCTCATCCTTTCTCCTTCTACACTCTTTCCTTCTACACTGTCTTCCTCGGTTTTTTGCTCATTTTCAATCACTCTCTTTTATCTTATCTCTTACCAACTCACATCCTTTACCGTTCCACACTCTCTCATTCGCTCTACACACTCTCTCCTCTTTTCTCTCCTCTCGCTCACTTTCAACTACTCTCTTTTATCTTATCTCTTACCAACTCACATCCTTTACCGTTCCACACTCTCTCTTTCGCTCTACACACTCTCTCCTCTTCTCTCCCCTCTCGCTCACTTTCAACCACTCTCTTTTATCTTATCTCTTGCCAACTCTCATCCCTTCCCTTTCGACACTCTCTTTCCTTCTACACACTCTCTCCTCTTCTCTCCCCTCTCGCTCTCGCTCGCTCACTCACTTTCAACCACTCTCTTTTATCTTATCTCTTACCAACTCTCATCCCTTCCCTTTCGACACTCTCTTTCCTTCTGCACACACTCTCTCCTCTTCTCTCCCCTCTCGCTCTCGTTCGCTCACTTTCAACCACTCTCTTTTATCTTATCTCTTACCAACTCTCATCCCTTCCCTTTCGACACTCTCTTTCATTCTGCACACACTCTCTCCTCTTCTCTCCCCTCTCGCTCTCGCTCGCTCACTTTCAACCACTCTCTTTTATCTTATCTCTTACCAACTCTCATCCCTTCCCTTTCGACACTCTCTTTCCTTCTAAACACTCTCTCCTCTTCTCTCCCCTCTCGCTCTCTCCTCTCACTCACTTTTAACCACTCTCTTTTATCTTATCTCTTACCTACTCTCCTCCCTTTCCTACGTCTTTATACCTTTACAAATAAGCATCAGCAGCAGTCCTAATCATCTAGTAACAACGTGAAGGCGACGGCAGCGGCGCCCGTTGTAGTAGTAGTTTTAGTGAATACTGTACGAAACAGAACAGGGCAGTTAAGAAGAGAAAAAAAAGGCAGTGGCATCTCATACTAAGGCCTGGCTTTAGGGCCACATTTTACCATTTATTCTATAGGTATAAAGATAACACCATACACATGTATATATTATAAGTGTCTGCAAAGCACCACAACAATACATTTACGACTTATACCTACCTTAACCTTTATATAAAGCAAAGAAAAAATAGTACTTTTCTGACTGTCCTGTCCTATACAAGGATTTCCCCCTCCGTGTTTATTTCAACACTTTTTTTTTTCGAAGTGAAGGAAAAAAAATATTTTTTGAGGTGTTTACCGTTAAACAGCTGCAATTTGGAGACTCAAGAACAAACTCCTGAGGGCCAGGGTGAGTAAAATTTAACAGACAAAAAACGAAAGCAAAAAAAAAAAAAACACAAAACAAAACAAACAACACCTATTATCGTAGATAAATAGATAACTTGGACGAAATTCAATGGTTGGTTAAAAAATGGGGGATCAGTTTTTAACCAAGCATATCAATAAAAATGATCCCTCAGTTTCTGACCATGCGATCACTCCAAGAGCAGTGTATTCCATTTATCCGTCTATATTTTTTATTTTCGTTTTATTATTTTATTTCGGGTTGACTTTTAACAAATAATCAAAAACACAAAATTTTCTAACCTCAATTTCACCGTTGGGAAAGGAAAACTTGTGATTATTATTACAGTCAAACTAAAGTATTAAGTGCATATATATATATATATCTTTAAAAACTATTACTGCTTCTGCTACATGTTATTGTCTAGTTTAAACATTGTATTATTATTGTTAAGATAGATGCCGGTTATTATAACTGGACCTTTTACTGATCGATTAATAATAATAATGATAAATAATATTTATGAAGTGGCTGCTTAACTGAAGCGTAGTAGTGTTTCTGTTTGTAATATATTATATATTATAATATAAAACCTATGCATCATCGTGTGATATAAATAAATTAAGTCTCTATGTATGTGGTATATCGGAGGAAACCTTTTCTTTATTTGTTGTTGCTATGGATGGCCCGAGGGATATTATTTGTTGATTAGCTTTCATAATCTTTCTAATTCTGTTGATTTTTTTTTCAAATGGAAAAGAAAGGTCGTGTTGATTTTCATCTTTCAGTTTTCTGCTCTTGCTTATTTCACGATAAGCATAACGTTTAGTGTACAGTTTTTTTTCTTTTTCTTTTTCCATGGAATCATTTTTAACCACCCCACTGTCCATCCGTAACAAGTAAATAACGAATTCAATCAATCGTCATATTTTCTATTTCTTTCGACTTCGTTTCGTGGGTTAAAATGCTTTCTTTTCATTAAAAAATAATTTTTTTTGGCGGGGGGTAGTTTTTATTTCAATTGTTGAAATATGAATTGATTAATTCTTTGGTAATTTGTCTGAAAAAAAATGCTTCATCTAAATTTTGAAAATTCAAAACTTACCTATTACCTTTTTTATTTATTTTTTTTTTGTGACGTCTTTCATCACTGAAGTAAGTAGGGAGCATTGCTTTCATTAGTATAAATTTATTCAAATGATTTGATTTAAATGGATTTAAACTCTGATCAATATTAACGTTTTTATTTTTTTATTGTATCTCATATTACGGGAGCACCTTGGCGTGAAAAAAAACTTCGTCGGTTCATTTAAATCTTTTCAAAGTTTGGGGATAATAAATATCAAAATTTAGTTTATTATTACATTGTCACCCAGATTTGACTAATTTTGACTAATGAATACTCATTTAGCTTCATCTCAATTAATTAGAAACAAACCGGCCCGAATTGATAGTTGTAAATAATACAACTTAGTATTAAGGTGAAGGTAAATTTAAGTAATCAAAATTAATAACGTGTTCAGAATCTTCATCTGATCATAACATGGAAATTCTTTCAAAACCGTGACATCTGTGATGAACTCTTAAAACTGGTAGCAGTAAATCCTGTTTTAGTTTTAATGTCATATGACCACCTTATAGTAAAATGTACTGTAGATAAGCTGAAGAAAAATTAGCCTCTTTGGTAGAGGACGTGTCTCTTAAAGGTAATTATCCGTTCTCAATGTTGTTTTTTTCTTGTCAGTGTGGCATTTATTTTTAGAGTTTTGTTGTACAATAAAGAATTGGTGCTTTAAAGTTGAGACACTTTCAGTATTAATTAGGTACGTTTAAAAAAAATGCGTCAGGTTATCTGTTTTTCTCTTTTGTGCTATTGAATACAATCAGAAAATTTTACCAAAAAGTTTCTACCTATTCTTCCACATAATAATCATTTTGCTCCTTCTTGTTGAAGAAAAATGTCAAGTGTAAATTCTGATCAAGTAGAACAGACTGGAATTTTCAGTTTAAAATCGCAAGAAGGAAGCTCCCCACCCTCAACATTTTTTCAGAGTTTTTATTTATTTTGTCTATTGAATTTCAGATGTAACTAGTAATTATAAATACCGTATTTACTCCAGTCCTGTATAATGCGATCTTGAATATAGCGCGACCCTCATATTTTGTCACTAAAAATTGGTACTCTATCGTGATTTCATTTTCAACTCTTGTACTATAAATAATGCTGCCCAGAACCCGATTATTTATATTAAATTCCTCGCATTATACAAGAGTAAATACGGTAATTAAATTGAGGAATACAAGTTGATGAAGGGCAAGGTGAACTAACTCTTTCATACCAGACAAAATAACTACACATACATAAAAAGAGCTGAAATGAAGTTGAAAAAAAAAGGATAGATGCTTTAGATTCCTCTCCTCACTCGAGTTCAATCCGTCTGCTGCCAAAGAGGACAAAATCAACACATATTATATATATATATATATATATATATATATATATATATATATATGATGTGTGTGTGTGTGAAATTATTCTCTGCGAAGAAATAATTGTATGACAGGAAGCTTATGGCTTCTTACCAGTTGATCATTTATTTATTCATTAAATCATTATGATTGATATTATTCATCATTTAGTTTGGCATTTCTGTCAAGTTGCAGAAATTATCATAAATGATTGATTTTAGTGTTAAATTCGGCTTAGTTTATCACGTAAAAATATAATTTCACTTGAAAACTACAAATGAAATGTTAAATAAATTAATATTGTTTCTTCTTCGGATACTGGCACTGGGCATTTTTTCCCCTCAGTTTTTATTGTAATATTTTTAATGTAACTTCGATATGAATTTTCATTTTTGTTATAAAAAGAATGAATGAAGATTAAAGAAAGCTTTGTTGATCGTGAATCACTGAATTGATAATCACTGTAAGAATTGAAATTTCGTTTCTCAATTACAAGGAAATGAAAAGGGCACGTGTCGTTCGTCTCTTTATTGATCGGGTTATTTGTACTTTTCTTGTCTTTAATCTTAGGGAATTTCTCTTTGTTGTCTCTGTTTTGATAACCCTTTAATTTTAGGGTTTCAACAGATGAAAAATAAAACCTGAAACACGTTGCTTTTACTTGTTTGAAGCAAGGTAATTGCTAAAACCTTATGTACTAATTATCAAGAACAGAATAATACTACTGGGCTGATTTGTTGTTTATTTTCAGTACTTCTTGTACAAATATTTGAACTTAGCGCTGAGATCTTATTAGAAGTTGAAAAGCAATTATATTTTTAAAAAAATGCCCAACTGGAGATGTAAAGAGGGTTGGCATTTTAGTTGTGAGTATTTCAGAACATTTTCAAACTTGTGTGGTAAGCTAGTTTCTTTGGATAGGTTGTTTTTGAACATGTAATAGAAACAATCTACTGTTCTATCTAAAAGGGCATGTCATAAATCTCATTGCTTGTGTTTGCCTTCAAGAAGCAAAACAGTTCAGTGTAGGAGAGGGTCTGATTGACCGACTTTTCGTTGTACGGATGGCCAATAGAATAGAAAACGTAAAAAGTTTTTACTAAGGTACTTAATACGTGTGTAATAGGACACTTCTGATTTATGTCGAATTATGTTGGCAACGAGTAGAAGTACGCATTGATTTAGCTTATAAATGAGTATTTTTCTGCTTGTCTTCAATTTCAACTAACCTTTTATCAAACTATTGCATTAAGGGATAATAAATGTAGTTTGTCGTTCAACCGCTGAATTATGGTGTCAACTAATTCAAAATTCAGGGTTGTCAGTTGAGTATTTATCAATCTGGTAATCGTGATTACAGTTTATCCATTTTCTTGTTTTCTAAAATAACATTGAAGTAAAATAGACCTGTCTGTTATTTAAACTAATGTTTAGGTTGGTGCTTCATTTATTAATTAATCGGGCCTAACGGTGCTAAGAATGTTAAGAACTATCTTAAAACTGGTACACTTATTTGATTTGAACATATTTATTTTATAACTTGGATTATTCGAAGATCACTTTTTTCTCTTTTTTAAAATCCTAATTTGATTTTACCCCCCTCCATTATATCAACAAATATATGATGATCCGAATCGAACTATAAATTCTGATGTAATTATGTGAACGTAATTAGAGACCGAAGGGCTACTTGAGAATCAAGGTTGACTATTTTGGCCAAATTTGATAAATTTAGCCTCTGTAGGAGGCATTTGACCGTTAAGGTTTCGGTTTGGCCTTATTTGAATTTTTAGTCAGAAATGTCTCCAGATATCTGGCAACCCTGACTTGAATCATACTTTCTCTGTTATGTTAATGTTTAGTTATGATCAGTTTTATTGCTCCAAGATTTTTTTTCTGCACTTATAGACAGTATAAGTCGCTTTCCAACTAAGAAAATTGACGATAAAACCTATCGATGCAAACTTTTCCGTTGTAATTAATATCTCCTTCCCGTTTTAGTAAAGAACTTAATTTCTCGTAGCATCAACCATGTAACAATAAAAGCAAATGATTTTAATTTTAACCCCCGCCTTCTATGGTATCATATATTATCAACTAATTTTATTCATTACCGGTAACACACAATTGTTATTTATAATTCTACAATAAGAATTGAATGGTCATTTCAGGTGCGTATCTAGAGATTTGGGGCCGGGGGATGCCCCCCGCCGGAGGCCCTCTCCAACATAATGTGATTTTGTAATTGCTATGTCTGTAGAAATGCAGTATGTGAACTACTATTTATAAAGCTTTTGGTCGCCCCCTCCATTTGGGTCCCGGGGGCGTTTCCAACTTTATCTATCCCTCATACCTCTGGGTAGTTTTGTTTTTCTAGGAATTGATTTATGGTCTGAAATGGAACACATCACTTTAGTTTTGTGGTTTGGACAATGGTAACCTTTTTCCTTGTCCATATGTAAATAAGTAAAGGCTTAATTGGGGAAAAATATCTGTAGTTAAGATTGATTATTATTCGTCATGGAATAACAATTATGTCATATGTCTCTAAATATACATCCTTGTTTTTTTCTTTCATTCGTGACAGTCGTGTACTGCAATGTCTCTCCTCAGCTGTTACTAAAATTAGACAATCCATTATTTAAGCCCTCGACACATTTTTTCACATTCAGTGAGTATTAATTCATTTCATCGAAGCTTCAACATCTTTTACGTTCACATAGCAATGCAAATGATTCGGAACAAATAAAATAGTTTTGAAATGAAGTATAAATTTTCAGTATTTGAAAGAAAACCTCCATCGGTATCCAAAAGTCTAATGTGTGATCCATATCGACATTTAATTAAATGGATCTAAAATTTATAATAATTCATTCTTGTTTCTTTTTTATGCGATATGATACATGAATGTGATGTTTACATTTGTCTAATAAATATTTACTCTGAAATAACAAACATAAACGATGTTTTTTCAGTCGACTTGAAATGCATCATTTCTCCTTTTCTGATTGACGGAGATGGTCGGTGTTCATTAATGAATCATCTTCTTGTATGGAAAATAATGCATTACTGTTTGTTTAATCTTTTGTTTATCTATGCTATATTTTCCTATATTGTAAATTGAGGTCTGTTTGACCTTGACATATCTACTTTTCAATACGATAGTTTCTATCTGTATTTTCATCTCAGAAAATGATTGATTCAGATTTAAATAGTGAATTGAAAAAAAATACATCTTGTAATTCATGTCTTATCCTTTAAGTCATTTATTGATTCTTTTCCCATTAGAATGACCATTATTTTGATCGATAAAGAATTTTCTTTATTATTGCCTAGCATTATATCTTGATATGTATTTTTTTTTTTTTTTTTCGATTTTCTTCCAATATCAAATTTTGTTATAATTTCTAATTAGCTTCGAATACACAGCATTGAAAATACACACAACAATTCAAACGTCAGGTTGCTTTGGCATTCAACACTAAATGTAGAGGTCAATAATATTTCTAAAATATTTTTTTCCTTTTTCACTGTCTAATCAAGAACTTCACAATCAATCAGTTGATAATTTTCACTTTTAGAATTTCTCCGGGAAAAAATACGATTGATTTTTTTTAGTTACTTGTCTTCTGGGGGATAATGTGTATTGAATTTGAATTAAATTACCATATTTGTTTATTGTTGTTTCGTTTATATTTACACATGGCTATACAAAAATATATTTTCTTCTTGATATCAGTCTCTTAACCAATAGTGTAGACTTTGTGAAATGTTGTTGAAATACCATTTTCCTCAGGCACGTGTAGAGTTGTCAACTAGTGTTTTAATTTATTGATTGACTCTGAATTGGGAGGAGAGTAACGTTGGCATTCAGAGCTTCCTTACCGACAAATCTTCAATAACCACAAAAGAAAATGTCAAATGTTTTCTATGATCTGAATTACTAATTTTCTTTGAAAAGCAATGATTCAATTCTCAACTGCTGTTAGTATTGATTTCATTGTCGTTTTTCTGATGTAGTCCTATGACGTTTTACTCTTCAATTTCTTGATCAATATTGGGTTATCTTTGGTTTGACGGGTCCAAAATACGATAGCATAAGACTGGCTTATGCTACCGTATTTTGGACCCGTCAACCCAGAATATTGTTTCATGAATGCAAAATAGGCTTAAAAGTCTCTGTTTCAGTTTATTTGTTGCAGTGAGTTCGATGTATTGTATTAAAAAAGTGGCCAAGCTTCTTAGCCAATTACGTTGAAAGAATTTTCATTCCTTATCAATATAATGTAGAAATGGTCTCTCTATATATTCATATATGTTGCAATTAAGAATCTATATTTATTAGCAGTTCGCCAATAATTAAAATCACTAAGATTCGAAAATAGTAAAAACAAAACTCTCCAACCATCAGATTAAATTAACATTTAAATTTTCTTTAAAATTCCATTCTTTTTCATAGGTTACGAACTTCACAGAAATCAAGTTCTGGAAATAGTCCTAATTTAAGTTATGTTATATTCGATTCTGTTATAAATCTAATGTTCTTGTAATTGCCCGGAATCTTAGTGATGAATAAAAAATAATGATGTTCCATCAGTTTCGTAGAACGGAAGCCCAATCGTAGTAAAATTTAGTGATGTAGACCGGTTTTCCTGTCGGTTTGGAAAATGACGCGGTAAATTGTTGGTGTTTCTCAAGTAACAATTTTGGAAATAGTTTCTATTGATTTTACTGAAAATGAACGGTTTTAATTGAAGATATTTATTTAAAAAGTAGTAATTCGTTTTATATCATTATTATTTCATTCAATCTGCTGACTGCCTCACCGTAACTTGCCTTCCCTGCCTTCCGTACTGAAAAAGGCTTTCAATTTTCGAAGTATGAATGATTTAATTAGTTTTGTTTTTATTTATCTCATTTTTTTTTGCTATGTTATGTCTTAGGGATAAATTCCTTATGCAAATTAATGTGTCGCCGGAAAAAGTATCTGAAATATCTTCTGCGGACATCGATCAGTGCGTCAGGCACTTCCTTCCTTTATGTAGTTTCGTATATAATATGCCATCACTCATAAATCGTTGCATTGAAGCTGTTCTATGATGAATAATACAGAAATACTCATTATTGGAATTTGTATTTGATTTTTTAAAAATGCCTTTCACTTTTTATTTGAAATTGAGATATCGCGAGAACAAACGGAGAAAATACATCAGTAATACGATGTCTGAATTGAAAACAGTACGGATGTCCATAAGGACCAAAATCTGTGTTCAACTAGAAGTCGTGGTGGGGTACTAACCAAGCATTTGCGGTTTCACTTTTACAACTGAATCTGTCAGATTGTCAACATGTTTCAAATTGTGTGTGTGTGTGCGTGTATTTTTTACTTCCAAATAAAATAATGTTTAAAATTAACGAAGACAATCCATGTGAGAGTTTGGTGGCTCAGAAGAAAAAACGGTTCGGTTTATGGTTACTTCTACGTACTTTATTTTGCAATCTACTACTGTTTTTGACGCAGAACAAAGAGGAGGAAATGAAGTTGAAAAAGAAAAGGCTCTCTGCTTTTCATACTGTCTTACAGCAATGGTTTTGCGGGGATAGGGTCGTCATATCTGAACATTTGAAAAAAAATGATAAGGGGGGGGGGTCTGAAGACATCCTGTCTCACCCAACACATACTATGGCCCTGTGTAACCTTGAAGCCTTGATAATTAATTTTGGGGGCTTTTGAAGAATTGTTTCCTGATGAAAATCGGATATCTAAATGGGGGATACCTTGAATAGTGCAGTTTTTGGTGTTGTGCGGTCATGATATTGCAGCGAAAATCAAGTTTACACTGTACCCCCTCCCCGCAAAAAATAACAAAAAAAAACACCTGAAATTCTAAGACCTTGAACAATTCGGTTCTGAACATCACTATTTATTTATTGATAAAATGCTTCTGGGTATCTCCTTAAACAATTTATATTGGAAATACTTATTCAACATTAAAATATACATTCATTCAAGTTATAATATGCGAAACTTAATGAAAAAAATGTAACAATCTTACCAGTACAATTTTTGAAACGAATTAATCGCACTAATAATCAACAAGGTATACCTGTAATTGACTTGGCATCTCGAATATGTTTGTTGAATAAATGGTGTGACGGTCTGTTTATTTGGAATAGGGATCAAGATTTGTTAAATCGTAATTGACAAAACTGTTTTTAAAATATTTTTTTCCAGTGCAGAATTAACTGATCTTACAGAATCTGACTTGAGTTTCTCGGTGACTTTTTCAATTTCTGAGAAATAGTATCTTTCTTCTTTTTTTTTTTTTTTTTTTTTTGCAAGAAGCAAGTGAATTAACTCCATGCCGTGTCTGATCGATTTTACAATGTACGCATCTTGTAAAACTGGCCACGAACTGGGTTCGCGCGTTTAGATGATATTTCTATTGAAAACAGAACACCTGGTGTCGCAAAGAGGGTCACAAAGTCAGTGTCCAGTTCTAGATGACGCGAAATCGGATAATCGATTACCCACTTAATGCCCACTCCACTCTTTCAAAAACACTGTCTTCAAGAAAGTAAGGTCATATTATTCTGTTAAGATCAGTTTATTCCGCATCAAAAAATATGTTCATTTCGTCTATTATGATTTAACGAATCTTGGCCCTTGTTTTTTATTTTTTATTTCTGTCGGTATTAACAGTGAAATGATGCAGATTTGGTCCTGATTTAGGCATAGTTTGTGGTGCAGAAAAATTGAGTCTGTTATTGTTTTCTTCATGGAACATCGGATTTGTATTCATTGCGTGCAATTGCAAAAATTGTCATAAAAAAACGTAGAATTTCCCTTGATTCTCCAGGTATACATCTAAAATCTAGGAAATATTACATGATATCAATATCATTTTATTCTATTAAAATATTTCTTAATTTGTCAAAAATATTACTTATTTTATCAATAATCATCTAAATATCTATTTCTGACATCTAGACTCAACCAAAACCATTTAGATTTAGTACTCTTTCCACATTGCAAATATGAAAGCAATTTAAATACCAATACTTGAACAAAATAAATGCATCCCTTTGTTGGTTTGTTTGGGATATCATAGAATGCATTAGAAAACTCAAATGGCAATGGGCTGGTCAGGTTGCAAAAATGGCAGATGACCGCTGTACATTACGACTCACAATGTGGATCATCAGTTCATATGTGAAACTGCGGCTGACAAAAATATAAGATGGCATAACAAATTGAAGAAGTTGAGGAAAGTATTAGCTCCACAACCACTGTGATTGAGGGGTCTGGTGAATCCTGGAGAAGGTGTATGTCCCACGACAGATGCTAAAAGACAGGTGTTTATGATGACTTGTAAAAAAAACCCCAAAAACCTCTGTCTAGGATCAGAGTATCATCAGACTCTGCCTAGGATTGAAGTGTTGCTCTCTGGCCCTACACGTAGGATCCGAGTGTAGTCTGTGGCTCAATGAAAAATTATACACTCACTCTATGTACATAGATGATACATAGTGGATTTTATGTGGATAAAATATAATTCTGAATGGAAGATTTGAAGTTCACTAAACTTGAGATGATTTCTTATCAAGCTTAAGAAACCTGATAATGAAATTAGACTTTGTGAATAACAAGTCAATCAACTTTTTTTGATCAATATCTTTCCAAAGGTTTTGACGTGTGATTTATTGATTGAATCTCTTACTACTACTGAAAGTATTTGGGGATAAAGCACTAGTGATGGCCTGGGGTACCAGGTTCTAACAGGTTGATCACTTCGTATCTTCTTTGCAATCAAATGATATTGCATACACCAGAGTTGTGAATAATTCCTTTCGCTCCCACAGTCTGTCCATTTTGTCGAGGTTTTTAAGTGGTTCTGGGATTGTTGAAACCAGTGAATGAATCTGACTAGTACTGATTTAAGCCATTGTTAATTAACCCGACTTAATTGTTGATACATCTATTTTGGGGTGATGTTCCTAGTTATCCTTGGTTAAGTTGACTTGTTGTACAAGTTGTTAATTTAATGTTAAGGAGAGACCTAAAAATACTAGCACATCCAAAATTCCATTTTTCTATCAATATCACCTGATCATGGATGTATAAGCATGGGGGGGTGCCCCACCTCTTATTCAGGCTAAACAGTGTAAAATTTCAGTCAATTCAGGGTAATTCAGGCAAGGCCATGTAAAACAATGGGCAATTCAAGCTGTGTGCCCCTCCCCCAAACCCAAGTTTCCATATACCTATGCACCCGATAAAAGGAACCAATTTTATCTCATTCTTTATCCGATGTCTTAAGGGACACAAGATTATGGTCTCGGTAGTCTTTTATGATAGACTTTTGCAAAAAGTCTTGTATAAAATATTGTTTTTTTTAAGTAAGGCTTTGAGCTCTGTATTTTTGTTCTGAGAAAAGCTTCAAGTGTTATTTCTTTTTTTCTGTGTGATTCTTTCCTCTTTCAATGTGGATTGAGCCCTATTCTCGTGTCCATCGGGGTCCCAATAATCTATGAAATGAATAGCATGTCCTTATCTGTTTCTTTGTCTGCAACACATAAAAGTAAGGTAAAGTTTACATTTCACAGATCAAAAATATCTCTTACCCACCATTTGAACCAATGTACTCTTCCACTTGAAGTTCACTCACTTTTCAACAGAATGTTGGATGATATTGATACGATCATGAGATCAGCTTCTCTTCAGTGCCTTAATCATTTGAAGTGTTTATGATTTTATGGAAAAAGCAAATACAATTATACAAGTATGTGATATGGCTAGCAATATTTTTTACATCATTATATAAATTATTATTATTGATAGCTATTATTCTCTTGTCATTATAGGAATTATTATTGATAGCTATCATTCTTATATCATGATTCATATCGCCAAGGAAGAGAGTTGAGTATGCAAAATACTGCCAATAATTTGGGGGGAAGTTTTTTTTTTTGTTTTGTTTTTGCTGCTTTCTAGGCTTGGAGTAGCTTTTAGTGAAAATAAGTGAACTATTGACTAACTTTAAGAAAAGTTGGCATGGTGTATTCATACTAAAGTAAAGCACTCCTTAACATCATTTTTCTCAGTGCTTGAGACTGACATTCCTCCAAGACCAGATGCTCACACTAGTTACATTGATTTTTTGAATTGTCATCTTTACAAATACTGAACAGGATTAACTCTTGAATTCATATAAAGGAAAGAATGTTAATTTCCAGGAAAATAACTTCTGAATAAAATCATCTCTTGGACCATTTGTTGGATTGAAAAATCATTTTTTTATTCAATTCATTGAGTTCCTCTATTTTTGATTCCGTCAATTGAAGAATCCCACTGTCAATTACAAGTGGTTCGTGAATTTGAGTTGAAATGCTTTCTGTTATATAATCAATGATAGAATTTCCATCATTTGTTATAAGGATTATTAGAATAGATATAATTCTTCTCTAAACTTTTATTTCATTAGCATTCACCATTTTATTGGTGTTTAGCTGCATTCTCCATATCATCAACTGTGTATTCTGTTACCCTCCTGGGACACATTCAGGTATACCTTAATTAGTCAGTTAATTTGTTGCAAAATTTCCGATACTGTTCAAAACCAACTTTTTAAGGTCTTATAACTTGTGCTTTTGTTCATCAAACTCTAGTCTAAGCCTGGAGTTGACTTTGTTTTTCTACCATACCAAGAACCATTCTCACCAAATTTAATGAATAATAATTATGAAATGAGCACTTAGCTACTGATTTGAAATCATGACCTGGTCATCAGTACGTAGATCTCTTATGAGTTCACCTGGGCTGAACTGATCAGTTTCACAAATTGATTTAAGTTATCGTAGAGATATATTCTAATGAATAAATACATTTATACCAAAAATAATTTTTTATTCATTATATATTCAATAAAAAAGATGCAGTAATCATCTTCAGTTGAAATAGGAGTGGAGCTTGACCTTGCAGCAGCTGTTACCTCAACTTGTATAGCAATGCCTTAATCATACTATATAGAAACCTGTACTGATCAAAACCACACTACTCAAGGTACACCCCAAGGTTTCTATGACTGCTGGGATATATATATATACATATATATATGTATCATATATATATGATTGTGTCATCCACAGACAGCAGCTGTTTCGATGTATTACATCTCTTTAGTGTGGCTATAGACTTTCCATTATCCCATCTAGTACCACGAGGCAGGATTGAAACCTTCACTTCTACCCCTGAGCTACGGAACTGGACAGTCAGTAAGGCTGAATTTAAGCGATATATTTATCTACGTATAAATTCCTCATCCACCAGAATGCTCTATTCCTATGGAAGAGTATTGCATAAGCTTACAATGGATGAGTTACCTCACTTAAAGAGTGCTCAACCCTGGTTAGAGGAGCATTAATTATTATATATATATTTATATATATAAGTCCTGTAGACCTCTTTCCGAAGTCTACTGGGACATTTTAGTACTGACATTAAGCATCTTAATAGGTTAGTCTTGAAAGGAGTAACATGTGGTTGACATCTTAAACTGTCTTGATCTGCTTATCTCGCCTTTGTCTGAACTGCTTCTATTATCATTCAGGTCATTTTCCTCATCTTTGATGTTTGTGTCATTCTGTTTCAGTGCCAATGTACCTTCGGCCTTCCTTAAGTACATTTGATTACCTTCTGGGAATGTTGAACAAAACTGTATTTAATCTGATCAAAGTACAATAAGGTCCCATCTTATTGGTTGCCAAATTACACTAAGATTGAGCAACTGGTTCTTGAGATATTCAAAATGGCTGGATACTTTCTGGATAGACTTAGAGAAAAAGGTAAAGCATCAGTTTTTTTGGATAATGGTTATGATTGGCCAGTAGCTAAGTCCCAGTTCCTATTGAATGCATCAGCTTAGTGGCCTTGCAAGTTTCAAGTCTGGCCGAGACAAGGACTTTATTCTTATAAGTTTTTATGACAACCCTCTTGGCAGAATGCAAGTCCATTGAATAGATATCTCCACCCCAATCAGACGGCTTGGTGTGTGCAGGGAGATTTTTCCTTATGAAGAGTTTTCCACTCTCTTCACTCATACTGGGACTGACATAGTATATAGGTAAAATGTGTGGTTTCACTGGTTAATGTCAAACAGTCAGAAGTGTCAATGGTCATCAGCTGTTGGTGAGAAATCGATTATAGTACCAAAAGGTTTTAGTATCTCTGAAATGTTAGATTTAAAAATAGTAGTTTGAGATCTTTTCATTAGGCTTGGCAGTTATTGTCATTGCTTCAATTGAATTAAGCTCAAAGTGGAAGCCATGTCAACTGAATTTGCTACACACAGACTAACAGGTGCAAAAAGTAGCTGATGAAAAGCCCAGCAGGTGATTGCCAATTCTGAATTTAGTCCGATTTATTTGTAGTGTAGGGCTTGGATGGTAAATTGCACAATCTGTTGCTTGGCTTGATAGAGGGTGAGAGGCACTGAATTTGATATTGTTTTCTTTTGTTCTAGTTTTGAGTTAAAATTATCTTTTAGTGATACGAAACTTCAGCATTGTACTAATAAATGTTTAAATGTAAGAGTTGGAAAAAAGATGTTATAAGTTATTTTTTTTAAAAATAAATCCTTAAGTTTTTTTTGACTGACACTCATCAGTGCCCTGTCCATCTGAAATTCTGTGGATAGGCAATGTTTCCATGCGAAATTTAAATTGAGTAACTAAGACTCTCATCAGTTGTTACTTGGCAATAAACATAGGTGTTGTATTTGAAACAAGAAGAATCTTGCCTTCCATCCTAAAGGATTATGGGCCTGCTATGAGAAAGAGCTTACTAGTTTTACGAATTACCATTCAAGATCAGAGAAGCGAATAAAAAAGCCCGTTCCATGTTACGTTTGCCATGGATTAACAGAAAAAAAGAAAACAGCTGCCTTACTCAAGCAAACCTGAAATGAACTCTGCAATAGGCCAATGTCATTTGATAACCCAGAGTGTGCAAAGGCATAAAAAGAGGACTGCTTCAAAGTTGTCAGTATTCAAGATCTTCCTCTCACCTGGGGGTTTTGGAGCCAATTTACACCAAAACCAAAAAAACTGTCCTGTGCAAGCAAATAATCTGTTATGCTAAAACTTTTTTTTATCTGACTGCATTCTAAGTGCATTATTATGCCTGTAATTCTTCGCATGTGTTGTCAACGTGTTTGTTTACCATTTTACACGACATTTTTCAGAGTTATTCAAATTATTTCCACACAGTACATTTACATATTTTTCTGACGAGTCATCCTCCGATGTGTGTCTGTCAAAACGAGCTTTTAACGATTAATTTAAATTGAACTAATTCAAAACTCCCTACTGATATCTTTTACTTTGTATCAATTATGACAATGTTAAAGTTTGAAGAATAGGTTTCATTACCTCTGTCAACTGCATTTGTTTGTCTTTCTGTTTCTTCAACCCTCTACCTATCTGTCTGTTTTCCGTCTGTTTGTCCACAAGATAACTCCAAAGTTTCTCCATGAATCTCATTTAAATCTAAAAATGGATGGACAATCAATGGGATAAGTAAGAGGTGGTTAAATTCAGGGGAAGACCCATGCACAATTACCTCCCTACATTGTAGTTATATGTCCACATCACAATATTGCCAAAAGTTCTCAATGGATTTCAATGAAATTTAGTAGAAGAGCAGGCAATGGGCCATGAAAGAAGTGATTCAATGCACAACTACTCCTATGACAATAGTATTGGGAGAGGTATGTGTATAAACAACCCCCCCCCCTGTAAACCCCCTGTGGAGTATAGGGTCACAACCACACCTTGCCAGTAGACTCTGTTTCTAGGCATTTCCCTTAACAGGGCCCCATATCAGTCTGGCCACCTTTGCCTCACTTTTGATTGATCCTCTCCTGATCTGCTTTGACCCTCAACTGTTTTCATCTCCCTTTGCTCAAGTGGCAGACTGGAATCCAGATTTTCTGCTTTCAAACAAGGTTCTGATATTCTGGGTTCTTATCCTGCCTTTTTGTCTTTAGAAGGTTGTTTGGCAAAGAAGCTTTCAGTGTCATACGTCTTGAGCCCTTATGAAGTGGAATCTTCCCAACCAGACCCTTGTGGGGCTGATACTGCTGTGGTTTCACTACCCTGGCTTTGGACTTACAAATTGAACCGAAAGGAACAACTTAGCAGAGTTGAAGATTTTAACATAAGTTTGTATTTGGCAAATAGAATGAAAATGAATTTTGAAAATTCTCAAATTTCTATCAGTTGATGATGATTGTATTAATAGGTTACCTTCAAACAAAATGAAATTTCTTTTTCTTTCTTTTTTTTGTTTTCCTCTATGCACTTAGAGTTTATGATGTGCTACCAAAAACTTGGGAATTTGAACAGGATGCAAAGACCAAATGCTGTACAAACTTTTGCCAGAACTGTCTTCTTTAAGCCAGTGTGATTGTTCACCAGAAACTTCTTCAAAGGAAAGAGTAGAAACCAGGTGTTTCAATAAGCGTGTTAGATGCACACACAACTTTATTGCTACTGATTAGTTTCATGCCATTGCGATCTTTGGGCAACTGTTTTTGTTAAGATTCCTTCTTTATATTCAATAGGTGTATATATTTATGCTCTATTTTTTCACGTATGTGCATTATTTCCGTGGATAAATATATCTCAACTTCTTTATCCCCCATAATCTTACCCCCTCATCTCCTATAATCTCGCCCTATTGTCCTTATAATATCGACTCTTCACCCTCTATAATCTAGACATTTCCTTGACGTCCTATAATCTAGATGTTTCTGAAATGCAAATCTGGTTTCAGTAGTATAGATGAGCCACCTATTTTCTGGCAACTTGTGATCTAGAGGAAATTACAAGTGACCACTGTGAATTCACACTAGTTCATGGAGTGGCATTGTGGTGTGTGGAGCCATATTTTTATTGTTTATACTATGAAGGTTGTTTCTGTTCCATTGATTTTGTAAAATTCTGAGTCTAATCTACTTACATTTATGCTTCCAAGCAAAATGCAGATGTTAGTGGTGGTTTGAAATACCAACAGAAGTCCGTAAAGAAAAGGTAGAAGTCTTGAGGTAACTCAACTGCAGTGAGTCTTAATGCTTTAAAGATATGAGGTGTGCATAATTAGTGGGTTAGAGGTGTATTATCGAATTATTATGTGACTTCTGTTAGTCTGACACGACAATTTGGCATTGCTCTGGAACCAAGGGTGTCATCGAATCGGTGGTGTGCCTTTTAATATTTTAGTGATAGCTGGACTTATGACTCTTCGATTTTTATCTATCTACTATTTTTACTGAAAATCTCTTGTGAAAGAAGATAAAAAATCTAACTTCCTACAACTTTGGAAAGAATATGCTTTAAAGTTTTATGAATGGGTTCAGGTAAAAATCACCTTTTTTGACCTTATTTAAATTTTATTTTAAAATTTCAATATAGTCTTTTTTTTTTTTTTTTTTTCTCTCCTATTCTTTAGGTAGGAATATTTACACAGTTTGATGGAGAGCTATGCCACGCTAAAAGCTGACAGCTGTGTTGGGGAGGAGGATGACGGTGATGACAACTTCCTCACTACAATAAACTACTCGATTTCATTCATCTGTAGGGAAGCTTCGCGTTGTACTCTGCTACTCTGTTGTCAGGTAATAAATACAGTGGCTAAACTAAACGGACTAAAATAGTTTGGTTTACGCTCTGACCATTTAGTCTGTCTCTCTCTCTCTCTGTTTTTCTCTCTGTCTTTATCAGGTGTTATGGTTCTTTAACTTTTTCTTCTCTTTCTTCATCTTTCTTCTCTTAATTCTAAAATTGAGAATGTGGAATTTTTATTTATTTATTTTTTTTTTTTTGGTTATGCTGACTTGATAGGACTATCCAATTGGAAGAGGTCTTCGACAATGTGGGCGGTAGTTGTGAAGAAAACTAATTCTCGTTTGATGGGCAGTAGCATGTTTTAATATATATATGTAAAAGTCGGTGATGAGTGGAAAAAATGTTAAATATCCTCGGATTAGAATATTGGTTAAGTGTAGGATTTGGAAGCAATGAGTTAGATTTAAGGAGTGGGCTTGATGAGATGAATTTTACAAACGTATCCCAACTGATTTTCAAAGTTGGACCCTAAAGCAACCTCTCCTTGTTCTTCAACTCACTAGCTTGAGTTGACTATAAGCTGACTTCTGCATGTTCAAGTCTTTCTCCCTTTTTTGCCAACACTGCTGAGTACATTCATGTACTTATAAAACCGTGATAAGCAAGTATGAAATGAATTATAGGAAATTCTCATTTCATTGGATTTATTGCATCATGAAAACTGTTTCCATATTTTGAATGAGCTTTGATTCTCTGCATGTATTGCATTTTGTGTTGTACTGTGTACAAGTTTGCCAGATTTGACCTGTTGGGAGATAATCCAAGCTTTATCTCGGAGACCTACCCATTACAGGCTGTGGTATTGAGCCTCTGCCCCATGATCCACTCGATATCCTAATTCAACGCTATTTCACTGCTTGTTTTGAGTATGTTTCTGAGATAAATCTCGGATTATCTCCCTCTTTCTAATCTGTCAATCCTGGCTATAGACAAAAATTAATATTTTTGTTACTTTTTAGTGAAAAAATCTCTTTATATGGTCAAATATCCCAATTTTTCATGAGCCGGGATCTTCCTTGCATTTTTCTATTTTATTATTCTCTCATTATATATAAATGGGATTCTCATTTCTATTTGTCCTCCATCCCTGACACATGAAGAACCAAAACACAGAAACCTTTTTGCATGTCATTCATACTGCACCTTGCATATATTAAGCTACAAATAATAGCAAATATTTTGGGTTAAAAAAAATTACTGGTAAAAATTAATTTATGTATTTTTTAGGTTTTTTTTTAATTTTTTAATTTTTTTTTTAATATCTACAGCCCATATTCAAATGTTGAATATAAAATAATTTTTCAACTCTTAAATTTTCCTACCACTTGAGACCACTTGTAACTGAGAATGGAACTCTTCAATGAATAGCATGAGAAATAAAAAAAGAAGTGGAACAATTCTGTGACTTGAATTAGGAAAAAATGTTTTTAGAAGTTTGTCAAATGGTTAAAGGGAGCTAATTTTATTCGGAAATTATTTCATTTGTGATAGACATTCTATTTTCTTTGTATGAATTTGAGAGTTGAAAACTTTTAGAACTAAAAAAAATTGAATGCAAGATATCCTGTTAATTGTTTTCTATTTTCATTTGAAAACAAAAGCATTATTAATACCCTTTCTACAATGTTTACTTATTCATATATTGTATGAAACTTTGTTACTCACATATAATAGACCTATTACTAAAAAGTGTCTATTGGTACTTGATGAACTACTTATCTGTTTTTCCCTATTGTTAATGTGTAAACATGGTTTCAGGGAAATACATTTAAAAAATTTTTTTTTTGCTTTGAATTTATCATTCAAATGTTGAAGGCACTATTTTGAACTGAAGATAATGTGGTCTCCTTAATATGATTTGATTATTAATAAGGCTTTAAAGTGAAGATTAAACATTTTAATCAACCAAACATGAGACCTAGCCCCTGCTATAGAAATTGACTTTTAAGACCTTTTTCTAAAAAATCTCAAAGATTTGCTCTTCTGTTTCTCAGAATCCTACCGATTAGGCAATCCGACCTCATGGTACTCGAACAAACTCTCTACAGGAGTTCATTCATCTAATTTCTTCAGTGACTCCCAAGAGCAGAGATAATGTTTTATGCTTTCTAGCACGAGCACCATCTTCAGCAATATGAAATTAACACCAAAACACTTGGTTGCAGTGTAAACTGTTTGGTGCCTTAGCTTTGCTAATGGAGCTGCTGCCCTAGTGGCATTTTCACTAAGTAATGGCAGCAGATTGAAAACCTGGGCGACCACAGAATGTGGGATTAAAGAGGTTCAACTTGCACAAAACATTTTTTTTCTTTTAACTATAAAAAATGGAGTTATTAAAACTTGGCACAACTATTTTTCTGAATGTTTTTAGAGGATAATTTTTTAGCTTTTGATGTTTCACGATGGACATATTTAAAGTTCATGAGGAAAGTGAAAATACCATACATCTAAATTAGGACGTTGTCTCCTCTACTGCAGTGAATTTGTACCGAAATTCAATTCATTCTTTGTGAAAATGTATATTTTCATAATACTTTTGTTTATTTACTGTTTTATTTACTAAACATAATTCACACACTTTGTCATATTCAGAAATTTAGATTACTGTCTTGCACAGAATACATCCCTCTGGGGTTATGTTAGACCTATGAAAAAAGTCATCTTTGGCCTGTACGATGCAGAGTGAATTTTTTAGACTTAATTCAATTGGAAAAAAAATTGCATCTGTGATGTATGGGGTAGGTGGTGGTGGTGGAATAGGCTATCTTAAACCCATGAATAAATTTTCCTGATTGGAGAAAATGTGAATTTGCCTTCACTTCGAAAACTGCCTGACAGCATTGATTTTATCATAGATACTCATAGATAAGCCTGTAGTTTTTTTCAGCCTCAAAGTTTACATGAAAAAATGTCTTTGACTTACCTACCAAATTTTACTTAGAATGCATTAGTATGGGTTTATAGTTATTAAGTTAGTTATTTTGCTGTAGACTGGGCAGACTGCATGCCTATAGGTTCTTTTACTGAAGTACAACCCCTTGTCTTGAGCTTTAGAAGAAAAAAAATAAGGAGCCTTATGTAATCTAGAGGCTAACTTGCAAATGATCAAAATGAACTCTAGCCAAACCTCAGCCAGTCTCAATACTCTATAAAAGGGTAATTACTGACTTTATAAGTGATTGATAATTTTGTTTAAAGTTTAGTTTCATGCTACTTGATTTATATTTATTTTTCTCATTAAATTTTTGTTTTTAAATTCAAAAAGATTTGTAAAAGAAAAAGCATTTCATAACTAGGGTTTGTAATAACTTCTTCAAAAAGACGTTCATAACATTATCTTTCATGTGACCCTATATAAAGATTTTGATTGTTAAGCAATACTCCAAAAATGTCTCTTATCTCTCTTTAATTCCTCATTAATTTTTGACCGTGGTGGCATGATCCGCTTACAATCATGCGACATACTACTCTGAAGAATAAAAAAAACCCCCAAAAAACTGGTTTGATTAGTCACTCAATACAAACCATCACATGATCATCACCTTTGGCAGCATGCTGTGTTCAGGTGCTCAATTAAAAAATAGGTAAAAGAGGTGATCAATGAGTTGGTTACTTCTTTTGCCTTTTGTTGTACAGTAATGAATAAAAACAATAAAAGGAAGTCCTAATTTTTAGAATAACAAGTGTGAACGCTGCTGGACTCAAACTAAGACTGATTTAGCATGAATTTGCATTGCAAATTGAACACCCCTCTAAAAATCTATATAGGGATGAATTTTTCATAAAACAAAAGAGTAGATGTTTAAATTCTCAGTCCTTTAGCCCAGCCAGTATGTGCAAAAATATATACATAGTTAGTCAGACCTACTTAAAAACTTGAAAAACCTATTGTGACAGTTTTGGTTGACTGTTCTGAAAAATGGCAATCATCTTTTGATCAGATGTGAAATGATTTTATTTGAATGTTAGCTTCAGAATTGAATTATTTTTTGTCTTGCAAGTAGTTATCTTGAAAGTTTTAAAGATGTAGATGATTCTAATTTTTTTATAAAGTTTTTATAAGTATTAGGTAAAAAAACTAAACAAACAAGTCTCGTTTGGTTCTCGTGTGACCAACATTTTTTTGGCAGCATACTGCATTCAGAGTGATCAATTAGGAAAACTGGAAAAAAGGGTGAACTTATGGAGGTGGGTCAGAATACACATTCTTTTTCCAGCAATAATGAGGAGTAAATATTTGAATTTTCAGCTTTTCACCTCCATTGGAGCAGTCTGTATGCGTGATAAATACCTTGCCAGAATCACTTGAAAATTGAAGAAACCTATGTTATCAGCTTTGATTGATGGTTTCTTATTTATGAAAGTACATATCTATTTTTAATCAATGTCCGTAGCTTCAAAGTGATTATTTGATTAAGTATATAACCATTTTTTAAATACATGTTCCACTCTCTGTATATAACGGTGGATTTTTTTTCATTGCTTGTCATTCATCATATACTTTTGAAAGCCTATAAGGTATACTTCACAAAGACATTGTCTATTCTTTTTTTTTTCTACCATTACTAGCACTAGTTGACAGTCATCCTGTGGCTGTACTGCTTGAGCCTTTAGTTATCAGCCTTTTGTCTATGTGTTACTAATCCCTTTAGATTCAGGTGTCTCTCTTACTGGCAAATCTCCCTAATTTCTCAAAAAAAGGAAAGAAAAAAAAACAATTCCTACCTAAGTCTATAATACCAACACGTTAGATGCAAGGAATGTTTGGGTTCTCTGTGTGTATATTATTGACCAGTAAATAGTTACCATATATATTGGCATATAAGATAGACACCTAAAAAAAATATTACATTGCATCCAGTGCGCTAGTATTATGTCCAGGGTACCATTTACCAAAGCTCAAAATTCAAGACAGCTATTAGACTTGGATGAGTTACGATGAATAGTGGTCCTCCAAATACCTGTGTATTGCAACCCATTTGTTTCTATATTGCAGTACAGAGGGTAATCTCTGAGTGTGCTTACAGAATAACTTGGTATTATCAAGCTCCCCATTTTCTGCATTGTCTCAAAGTTCAACAGTTTTCACCAAGAACACCCAAGAGCTGTCATGTCTTTTTTTGTACAGGTTTTGAATATAGTATTTGCAACCACCACTTGACTTTTTCAATAACCTTGACATCCTATACCTAACTATTGACTAACATTTCTTTTATCAACGGCACTAAACACATTTCTTAACTGCCTGTCACTATTTGCTACCAATTCCTTCTCTACCGAAATAAATTCAGCAATAGCATGTGGTTTTAAATGCATATCACTCGACTAATTTGAATAAACTGGTGCACATCTGTGGAACAAAATATTCAGGTGTTGCTGCCGTATGTAAAAGCCTAAAATTAACGGCAGAATAAACTTATTTTAATTTTCTTATTTTGAGAAAACTTTATGCAAATGTTGCTGGATTTTTTGGGAGGGAGGCTGGTCACTGTCATATATAGGTTAACAAGAAAAAGAACAGACTCTGTTAAAAACTTGGGATATTGTTAACATAATTTCTTGGCAACATGGGTCAGCATTTGTTTCTTCAATAAAACTTTGTTTCCAATTGATATAAAAAATATGTTTATATGTAAATGATGTTAAGCTGTTTGGAGATTCGAAAAAAAGACTGATAATGGAGACTCACTGGGTTTTCATGTGTCTTTTATTTCTATCCAAATATGTATCTATTTATGTTTCCCTTATGCTTACAGTACATGTTGAAAAATATTGCACCTTTTTTAAATTATAGATCTTTTCTTATGTCACATTTCTTATTCATTTTGAAAATAATAACATAGTGATGTACAAAAAAAGAGAAAAATATTCTGCTTTCTTTGCACACTTTTTTTTTCCTGAAAGCTCTACATTTTTCTGTTTGGTCTGAAAGGGATTTTGGTTTTCATAGACCTGTTGACATTAATTGTAGGTAACAGATCCAACAGTTATCTAGCAGAAAGACTTCAATTTACCCTCTTTACTGCAAGTTTTCCTATACAATAGAACGATGCTGGCTCAATGACCAGTCACCTAATGTTATTGTATCGAGTGTTGTAATTTGGCCTTGAATTGTCAAAATATTAGCTCTGAAATCTGCAGTTTAGTAAGTGGGGTAAATCTTGTTAATCATAATTCGTTGTATTGTTGAGCCAAGAGCTCTTGAAACCAAATTGATCAAACCTGATCTCTTATCTGTTTCTTTTAATCTGTCTGAATTAACAGATTTATAGCTAGATGAGCATAGTACCCGACAAAAATGATGGGATTATTTACTAATGGATTGGCTTTTCTGCCGAGGATCAGAATGTGCTCTGTCTAGAATCAAAGCGTTGATCCCTGATATGTCTGATAAGAATCTGTGTGTTGTATATGTGCACTACATGCAAAGTGTTACACAAAAAATATGGATCTACTCTGAGTTTTATAAATGTGGATTCTGTTGATACTACAAGACTGACCCCCAGAAGAAATAGCAGCTGCTCTTTTTTTTTTTTTACAAAGTGAATTTTGAAAAAGGTCAGGATTGAAGATGGGATCTTTGATCTGTCGTCTGCAAATTGATTCTTGAGTGTCATAACCTACAATACATTTCAAGAAAGCTTTGCCTGTTGTCCTTATGGTTGAACTATTGTTCATGCATAACACATTATTGTTTATTCCTGTAGACTCCTTGTATGGCATAGGAACACAACCACTCTACTATGGTTTCAGTATCAAGTAAGTTTTTTAGTGAGGATGCAATCTATATTTTTGTTTGACTGATCTGGCAGCATTCACATTTTGTTTCTTTTGTTTTGAGAATTCAGACTTTTTAGTGATCACTGCCCAACAAAGGGTAAGAGAAGTAACTTATTCATTGATTGCCTCTTATTCCAGTTTTTTTTAATGATCAACCCCAACATGGTATACTGCCAAAAGATGTTGGTCACAAGACAGTTTCTATTGATCAATTAATCAGACTGGTTGATATTTATGAAGACAAATGCAACTGAGTGGAAAATTCCTCACTTCATTTGTTATGTATTGAGAAGAAGAATCAATGATATTTTCTGATTCACTCAAGCAGAGAGTTTTCAGATAAACAAAACTTATATTTAGTCTGACTCAACTTGGACAAAATTTTGTTTTAAAATGTGCTAGCAGTGATCCCTGATGTTTCTGGTTGCTTCTAGGTGTCAGAAATAACTATTCAGAGGATTTTTCGATAACATGAGTATTGATGATAAATTGAATTGTATTTTGATAAAATAAATGTTATTTAATATATTTCCTAGATTTTAGATATGTATAATCGGAGAATTTAGGTATTTTAAGACTCAATTTTAAGTGTAGACTTTAAAATAATGTTGGCATCACTTCCCTTGCTAGATCTTCACACAAGAACTGGCACATCTATGGTCTGAGTTCCAGGCTTGTTAATGTTACACCTAAGGTGTGAAGTTCAGCAATCTGTCGCTTATTGCTTTTACTTTTTCAAAATACTTGGGGATCAATCACTGTACTATTGAGGTAGAAATCATGATGAAAATCACTGAACAAAGGAAGTTAAATCTATTGAACTTGGCCTTGGTATTCAACTCTTAGATTCATACAAAGATTCTAGATTGTCAGTTTCAAGGGAAATAACTTCTGATTGGAAATATCTCCCTCTGATCATTTGGTCGATTAAAAAAAACCTAATGATACTCATCGAAGAGTTCTGTCAATTCCAAACCGTTGAAGTTTTGTATTTGGACAGCATTGCCCTAAAAAAAGTTCTATAGTTAATTCAAGATTTGAAGTTTATCCTGTAATAATGATTCAATTCTTTTGGTTATTAAGTCCTTTTCAGTGATCAGACAAATATTTACCCTTCATCAAAAGGCATGTGAAACATCATTTGTCAATGCTGATTTCCTCTCTGAATGTTTTGTTTTACCTGAATATCTATCAACAGGTATGCATTGCCTAATGTCCAGCTTATGTTCTGGCCATTTGGGCGTTGAGCAATTTCGGCATTAGGCAAACCTTGTATGATGCTGTATACTGTACAAGCCCATGGCATACTGGACCATAGCTACACTACTTGTTCTAACAAGAGAGCCCTAATTATGTACTATGTAGCAGATAGTCTCACATAATGTTCACATTCTTCAGTAGGATATATTTTTAGTAAAATGTCCATCACTATGCTAGCTGCAAAGCTTATACAAGCCTAGGCCTGCTTGCGTATCAACATCAACTGTCTACAATTGCCAATTTGCGTTCTGATCAGAAAATACTGTAGCAAGTTGACTTTTAAAATCAAATAAAGAAATATTGTACAAGTCCAGTCTTTATTACAGTATAGTTATATATAGGTACAGTGATAGACGTGGATTAGTAAGCTTGGTATAGGCTAGCCAACATTGACAAAACTTTGTTTTCATTTGTCAGGTGATATACATTTATGCAATGTTTCCATACCATTTGTCTTGCAATTCTGAATGCTTTGATTTTATGAAAATGAACAAGCGTTGGCCAAGTCTTTGAGAAAATAATAACCTCAAAATTAATAAAGGAATTCGTCAGGAGAAAAAGCATGTAAGAAAGGTACAGTAAAAAGTTAGTATTATTTCAAAAGTATCTATTGATTGAAGTAAGAGCACAGTAGAAAATTGCAACTGGTACATAATTACAAAAATACCGTTAATAGCATAAGCAAAATTGTATAGAAACATATCATAGCCTTAGTCTACTGTGGGCTACTTTTTCATGGCATAACTATGCTTTTATGGGAACACAAAATTAGTGTTAATTTGTACTGTGAACTTTTTTCTGGAATACAATTACTTTTTAGACCTTTTAAAATTTTTGATCTAACTTTTTTACATTTTAAAGCTTTTGGTTAACATTTACATGAACAAAATAACCCCACTTCTACACATGATTGAGATCATCGAAATCTACAGGAATTCAAGTGTTTTCTCCCATATGAAGACTTCTCAGGTCTAATCAGTATTGAGTCATCATTGGCAAAAATAACATTGCATTCTCCAACGCCTGAGGACCCAGCTGAGTTCTCTTCTCAGGGATGACATTTTTTAAAATTTTTTTATTTATTTATTTTTTTTTAAAGAAATATGTTCACTGTTTTTTCTTTCCTATGCATGTTTTTTTTCTTTCACTGTAAAAATAGTATGGGCATCTTTTTCTATCTTCTTTACCAAAATGAGGAGAAACTTGCCAACATATTTTTTTAAAACTTTGATATTAAAGTTGAATGTTGCCCTCATGTCGCAGTGTATGACACAAGACTGCTTCTTGTTAGTAAAAAAAGAGAATTTACCCTAAGATGATCATGAAAAATTCAGTTGAGTAAATATATAAGCAAGAAACATACATGCTTGATATTGCTATCAAGTATTATGTACAATAAACACTGATATGTCTGGCTGCACAATTGCTTTGTTTACGATTTGAAATTTATTGGTCCTCTGACGTATATATGATCGGGTATTCAGCGATGGATACTTGTATTTACTTACATAATGGACAGTGACTGTTCTCGACTCTCTGTCTATAACAATAACCTCTTGGACTCAAAGATAAGAATTTTGCCGATCTAAGTACCTCCTACCCACCATCTGAAACTACGGACTCCTCTTATGAAACAAATGTAACATTTTTTTTTTTTTTTTCCATAAAAACATATAGACATCAAAATATATCTGAATTTTTCCACTGGAATTAACCAGTAAATCATTAAGAAAAATTACTGGTTTGGGTGCACGTTGTACAGCAATGAGCAGCAAGCTAATCTTACTGTCTGTTAGTGACTTCAATCTCCATTGGATATCCCACTATTGATGCTATGATACAAAACTAATAAGTTTATAAATCATGTGACAAAAAAACAGCTGACCAGGATGTACATCATATAGCAATGACTAGCAAGCGAATCTTGCTGGACATTGTTAGTGGGTTCAATTCTCATTTTGGTCTTATACCAAATTATGCTTAATTAATAAATCAAATGAATCAAAATGCACATTGTAAAACAATGATCAGCAAGTTGATAGATTTTTGTCCATTAAAATTGGCTTTTCCAATGGAAGGTTACAATTTTATTGATAGAAAAATATCTCCTAACCACCATTTGCAACTATGGACTCTTCCATTGTAAAGGGTTCACATTTTTTTTTGTCTTACAAAAAATTTCATAGAATTTCTAAAATATCTGAATTTTTTCATTTAGATTAACTAGTTAAAGATAAGTCAACATGAAAAGAGTATTATCTTATGCTGAAGCACTTCTTGCTCTGATTTTAAAATCAGATATTTTTTTTCTTTTTAAAAAAAAATTTTTTTCCCATTGCTAATGAACCCCTCCTATCTGGCACTGGAAAATCATAGGCTTTGTTGACATAAAGTTTCAGATTTTAACCTGTAAACTACTAATAATTCACGTTGTATCAAATGAAGGTGTCTTGCCTGACTATTTAATTTGATATAATGCAAATTATTTGTACTTCACTGATAAGAGTTTCAAACCGGATATCAACCAGTGCTGAATAGGAGCAATTGGCCTATCCTAATGTTGCCAATTTCTACTTAGATCTCAGTTTTGTTGATAAAGACAAACTTGTAGCAGATATCTCATTGTAGATAAATACGGATATCTATTCAGCTTTCTTTTCTTTTTTTTCTTTCAAACTCTTACATTCATAATCTGTTGCAGGAAAGGACACATGGTAACCTAGCTCCCTCTGCCGAAAGCATGCTTGCTTCCGTCCTGTGGAGATATGACTGTTTGTTACACTGTCAATGCATACTTTCCAACCTAATCTCAGCTTAAAGTGTACTCAATTAGATGCTGAGTCCACAGAGAAAGAGTTCAATTTAAGAAAATTTCTTTTAGTGAGTGGTTTCAAGCGGTTCATGAACTTGGAAATTGAATGATCTTATTGTATGATTATTTCCTATTACCTGGCCAGGGAAATGAACTATTTTGACTTTATCTTTTGCAAAAATGATCACTATCTAATGATGTTGAAAACACTTGGGCTTAGTCCATTTGCAGTCTTGATGTATTTGGTTCTACATTTTAATCTTTAGGTGTCCTGTTCAATAAAAACAACAAAATGTCTTTGTTATGATGAACTGTCAGACTTGGAGCAACTGGATATCCTTTCTCTTACTCTGGGTCAGTTGATCCTGCGTCATGCGATACATGACACGGTCAAAGCACTCCACTGTGTACGATCTTCAGTCTGTTTGGTGTCGTTCCACTTTCTGTTGATCAATTGGAAGTCCCTCTTCACTGTCTCTTACCAGCTCATCTTGGGTTGTCTCCTCTTTCTATGACTTGTTGGTATTCATTTCACAGCTTGATTTTCAGGTTTTGTTGCGAGGAGCCTCAAGGGGAAAGTACCATCTGCAAATAATGATAGATATGGAGAGCTGTTGGGACCTTTTCCTAATCTTTTCATTGGACACACATTTGATGTCCATGATTTTATGTAGGCATCTAGTATCAGGTGTCCAATTTAATTTTTTTGGTCTGAAGTTGCCAGGCTTAGTAGCTGTAGAGCTTTGTGGATACAATGTTTGAATCATGAAATCTCAATTTTGTTTTAGGGAAAGTTTGCTGCTATTCCATATTTTGCTCAGCAGATTGAATGCTGCCTTTCAAATCGAGCATTTCAGTTGTTAGTGGATTGGGCAAGGCGATACCTAGTATAGACCTCACAAGCGGGCAACTGGGTGCTCCAACTGGAGGTGGGGATACTCGAATGAGTTTAAATATTTCCTTTTCTCTGGGACAAATTTTTCATGTAACATGTGTGTTAGAGTAACTCTGACTCCTGAGCATCAAAAATGAAATTTCAAAGTCAAAATCTGTGTTATCAAGTAGAAAGATTGTAAAAAAAATAGATCAATTTTGTGAATGAATACTTTACAACAGGGATTTTTCATGAATTTGACAATTGTAAAAAGTTTATTTATTTTCAATGAATATAAAATGGCGTCAATGTTGGAGAGAATGAAGAAAATAAGTAAATGTTTCACTTATCTCATTTCATCTTTTATACTATACTTATGACAATCTAACATGAAAGGAAGAACAATAGAATTTTGAATAAAGTAAAATTTTTGTGGATTAAATTTTTTCAAAAATGACAAAACTCTTTTAAGTATGCCTGTCTGTAGTCAGAGCCCTGAAACCAAGGTCATTGAATTGCCAAATTATATGAAATGTCTTCCTCTAAAACTCTCTTTGGGTCATTAAAGACATCTTTGTGTTCCTTGCTCAACAGGTTGTCCAACTCCTGAACAGGAGTAAACTTTATTTTGCTACCTTGACTTTCAGCCATTTTTTTTTTTTACAAAAAATTAAGTGGTGATAATATATCATTTTGCATCATTCACTGACAATTGCTTTATTTGATTAAATTTAATCTAACTCAATTCAACCAAAAACAATTTTAGTTTATTTCAAATCTTACATTCTATTTTATTAAAGTGTTTTTTCAATTTGTCGCTTGGGTACGCAACTGATATTAAATTGAAGTATGAAATAGTTCATACATAACATTAGGGAGAGGAAAATGAACAAGATTTCTTCAAGTAGAAAAATTCCCCCAATACATGGTATCCAAATCTGACATTCCCTAAAACAAGACCCAAAAATTCAATGAAGTTTTCACTTTAGAGTTTTAAGTACATTATAGCCAGATCATGTGACCCTGTGTGGAAGATTTTTCTACGTCAGAGGCATCAACGGCCCCTTTTTTACGAAGTTCCGTATAAATCTGTCTGAAACAGCTGAGAAACAATATGGGGATGGACCTACCAACCGATAGATGGACAGAGCCTCTTATTTTACAAGTTTAATCAAAAGAATCTAATGTTCTAGGGGTTACCAATCTGCGGTAAATTTACCAATTCTTGATTTGTATATATTTTTAGGAAATTATAATTGAAAAAAATAAGTTGAAATAAGTAGAATGGAATGACACTTGGTGTTATTATTACTTTTTGAACTTGGATTTTGAAAATAGTATTTTACAATTTCCCCTTTATCGGTTGCAGATCATGTTGAAAACCAGAAAAAAACTTACTATTTGAATTTTTGAAACTAGAAAACAAAATGAGGAGAGTTCATTTTAAGTTCTGTCAACAACTTCGAAGACATCTACTGTTAATATTTTTGGAAGTTTGGAGGAAGAATACCTTTAAGACTATGTTTCCTTCCCAGTGCGTATGTTTTGTACATTTTTTTTTTTTTTTTCTCATATGAACAGTTTTTTCCAAGTGGCAAGGGAGGCAAAGTAAAGGGAAATAGCTAAGCTGAGAAGTATAGCTAAAGAGATTCAGAAGAATAACACAGGGTTGTCAAATTAACCATTTTTAGCTACATTTTGCTGATTTTTTTTTTTTCTCCAGATTTAGTCAATGAAAATCCTTTTTTTTTTTCTTTAATTTTATTTTATTTATTATTGAAAAAAAATTCCATTTTAAATCAAACAACCCTGATATTTGGTCATTTATTTTTTCCCTTCAAATTTTATAGATCTTTCACTTTTATTTTTTTTCTTTCCCTTCCTTCTCTTTCCGAAGAATGAAGCCTTGTTCTGACGAGCAATGCTTGCTGACTTCCTTGATCCGTGCTGTGAAGTAGCCTGCTATATTTGTTCCTTGTATAAATTATGGCTTCGAATTTGATTATTTTGGTTACTTAATTCAGTGTTGCCAATTAAGATATTTTATCTCTAAATTCTGATAAGTCTAAAGAGTTGAAGTCATGGGGGATAATTTTAGGAACTATGAAGATCTATAATTTATTTTTTTTAAATTCACTTTTATTAGATTCCTCAAAAACCGCACTGCCTTGTGTGCTGACTGATAGTGGGTGAAGTCAATGCTGTACAATGGTCGATTGTCAAAGAAAATCGCAGTGCGTATATACACACACACCTTCAATCATGGTTATAATGCAATCGAATTTTAGCTGTTGCCGTCCCACTTTGTGGCAAAATGTAAATATCAACCCCAAACTTTTACTTGTGGCATTTGACACTGTTTTTCTTTTCTTTGTTTTCATATTTTAAAATTTTATTTTTATTTTCTTATTAACAATTTCAAATGTTAGGGTTAATGAGGTCATTTCATCTGCTTTTTACCCTCTTTCTCTCTTCCTTGGTAGCATAACTTGTTTACTCCTCTTCTTTATCTCTGAGGCCAAACTTGTTTCTAATGTGTCGTCATTTATTTCACTCGTTCAGATTGTTTATAATAGTTGAATAAGGTTTCAGCATTTCACCCAAGTGGTTAGATCTCTCGTTTCCTGGTGGGTGGATGTTGTGATACTAGGACCTGTTTTGTGGGATTCATTACTCATTTCAGCCAGTGTGTTGAGGAAATATGACAAGGACAATAAATTGGCCTGCCAATATCAGCTGATGTTTTGTTTCTTGATTTTTTAAAATTAATTTTTAAAATCTTATATCAGAGCTATATAGCTTGTTAAGAATTGAACATTCTTTCTTTTAGTTAATTATTCTGAAGTTCTTACTCTGTAATGTTCAATTGATGTGATTCATATTCACCACAGAATTTTGTTGAAAAATGAATACAGTAGACCTACGTTCATTGACTTGAAATTTGTGGACTTGATTATTCATATTTTTTTTTTTTTTTTTTTTTTTTTTTTTTTCATCAAAAGGGGAAACTACTCACAGACCTTAGAGGGGAAAACAACATGTTTTGGAAAAAATTGTCATTTTTGACAAGTCATACATAGTGAAATAAAATATATAGACGACACAAACAAAATGTTTGTAAATCACACACAAAAATCAATTCATTATAATTAGAATGAATTGAACTAATGGAGGCTAAATATCTTTCTGTGTAAATAAGTGAATTTCAATAAATTAAAAAGGAGCTGAAAGCTAGGTACAAACTGAAGGGGTAGATACACAAAAAAATATGAAGATCTGGCTCCGACAGATTGAAATCATCCACTTGAAAAGATCTGAAAATTAGCAAGATCAATAACAAAAAGTAACCATAGTTAAATATAAAGTATCCAAAATATACTCAATTTTCAGTTTTAATTAAAATGAATTATTTGAATAATAATTTGATAAATGAGAAAATATATTAAGAAAATGTTTGATAAGTTGAAAGAAGCTAAGTGCTAGATACAGATTTTGGATCTTAATGTACCAAAAACTGCTACATCCAGTTCCAGAAATGCTACATTGACAACCAAGCATTATCTTTTTTTTTTTCTTGGTAACATCCATCCCCATATGAAATAGACAACTCCTGTCAGTCATGTGCAGGTGCCCTTTGATCTTGCCTAGCCATGTATTACTTACGTAACATCGTATCACTATCTGAAGAGTCTGTGTCGGGTAGGTGGGTTGGTAAAGTCTTAGATGGCAGAGACAAGCGGTGTAGCGGACTGTTTTTGGTACAGTATTCAAGGAGTAGGGTGGCAAAATGATTTTTCAATCTTATTCGATGAAAATTATGGACTATCTAATGAATTTTCGTTATCTTAATTTTTGTTATTTCTTCATTCTATTTTCCCAAAACCCCAAATAAATGATCAAATGCTCATCATTCTTTATTTTTATCTAATTATGTGCAAGTTTCATTATGATATGGCAAAATTTGTGAGTTGAAGGGGGTTAAAAGTTTTAGGCAGAATCCCATTTTCACAAGAGGTCTGCACCCCACCTCCATGAAATTTGAGCATCTAAATTTTTTAGGGATCCGACAAAAGATGAAAGAAGTAACTTATCTAATTGATCACTTTCCAGTTTTTCAATTGATCACCTCCAACACTGCATGCTGCAAAAAACATTGATTTTTTGAGGGTTTCTATTAAATGACTGTTTTTACCTCATTTCATTTTTTTGACTATCAAAACTGAAAGAAAAATCTTGTACTTACATTAGATAAGTAGAAATATCATTCACTAAATTTGGCACAAATGAATCTTTATTTCTTTGATAAGTCGAACATGACATATTATCTTCTTTTGATAATAATAATAATGATGATAATGATGATGATCACAACGACGACAACAGAGAGAGATACCTTGGGATCTCAACGTCCCAGGTCACCCACAGGAAAAAAAATATCACCTGTCTATCTTCTTTCATTTTAAAGTAGTTCAAAACTTTGAAAATCAAGAAAACAAAACCGTATTGAGTAATATTTTTTCTTTCCTAGTGAAGCCTGGATTCTCATACTTTGTCCTTGTAATGGAAACCACATTGGATCGAACTTTGTACTTGTTGACATGTTGAATTGAGAAGCTGCTTTGATATTACCTGAATTCAAAATGATGGTCTTGCTACCTTCGGAAAAATTCTGTTTACTACCATCACATTCAAATAGTACACCTTAAGAAGGCCGTAGAATGGATTGGCCAAAACATCAGGTTTACAACAAAAATAACAAGTTCAATCATCTGAAAAATACTTAGAATTTCAGGTCTTATCAGATCCTTATTTTGGCACAATGTAGGGAAGATGATCCGATTGTAAGCTGTAAATTTCCACACACTTACTCGCTCAATGTTAAAAACGGCCTGCAAGTGAAAGGTAATAAGAGGAAATGGGGAAAAAAACCTGGGAGTAAATACATAAATTATACTTGTATTGATTTGAATAAATTAGATGGTCATTTTTAACATTGTAAAGTTTCACTCTATCTCAATCAGGACCCCTTTCCCTATATTTTACCATTACTTTCATCTTACTTAATTCTACTCATTCTGATGTAGAGTTTAAGGTTATATTCTCTGCATGTGATCCCAGGTTTCCTTAATTCCACCCCCAGACGATCACTACAGCTGGTTTCCTGCTCTCAAACATGCTTCTGATGTTCCAGGTCCCTATCATGATTTTTGGCCTAGTCCTTAAAAAGTTTTTTAACCTTTCTACTTTTCTATTGGCTTTCAACAGTGTCATGAACCTTTCTAAAGAGGAATCTTCTCAACCAGGGTTTTGCTGGGATTCTACTGCTGTGGTTTCATTAGCAAGTAACAGGATGGAGTTGCTAGCCCTGTGGCTCCTTTTCCTAGGCTTCGGACCTGCAAATAACCTATAACGAACAATCGTTTAACTAATCTGTTCATATGGTTAGGAGTTCGCTAAGACCCTTCAAGAATTTATATAGCTATGGACCAGTTATAATACACCCCTGTTTCTTTAAATACATAATGATAATGTAAGAAGTATGAAAGAAACTGCGAGATGAGTGATTGAAGATTGTAAAAGGAAGTGATAAGTGTAAAACTTGGAGAGATGTTCACATTTCGGGAAATTTTCTTTCAAAAGTTTCTACAGAATTTCTAAAATTTTATTTTCATGTAACAAACACTTTCGTAATCTTCTATCTTCATAATCAAAGAACATTAACTCTGAAATTTGTGTACGAAATTCTAATCTAAAATCAAGGGAATAACTTCCGATCCAAGTTATTTCCCTTGCACTCTCAGGTGAATTTAAAAAAAAAAAAAAAAAGAATTTCCAATTCATAAAAGGGTTCCATTCATGGATTCAAGAGTTGGAAATCTCTAAGATCATCTAAGAAACATTTCAGTTCGTTTGTAGAAATGATTTGGACTTTGATGTTTAAACAACAGCCCAAAAAAGACTGAAAACAGCCCAGTGGAATGGTATCTTGACTGGTTAGTTTGCAATGTCAGTTTTATTGTTGATTGATCAGGTTTTTTATTTTCATTTTAGCAGTAATTTGAGACTGTTTAATACCAGGTGTGTGCTATCCATAGCTAAATTTACCCAGGAGAGTGTAGCTCAAAATACATCTATGCAGTTTTGTGAGGAGGAGAAAGGAAGATGGAGTACTTTAGGGAGTTGCATGCTGCTGCTGCTTACAGTTCCAAGTCTTAGGGCACTTGTTAGCCTCTCTCTTACACATGAAAGAGTTTGAACATTTCAAGATATTGAATACGATTGAGAATTGAGAATCAACTTGAAAAGTCTTTAGCACTATGACAGTGTTTTTGTCTTGTTTCTGCATGTGGTAAGCCAAACAAAAAGAGAGGAAGGGGGTAGAGAAAGCCTCTTATGTTTTGTTTGCAAAAGCAAAAGGGGCAAAGGAAGTTTCTATTCAGTTTAAAGCTGTCTGATTTGATATCAGATATATTGAGTTACGCAAATTTGTGAAAGTGACTTGTTTCTAACTGAGTTGGTAGTTCTAAGTTGGTAGATTGGTGGCAAGTTCAATTTCTGCAGCAGCCCCATTTTATTTGATTGTTTATTCAATATATGTTATCTAATTTGAATGATATATTAATTGTCTAACAACAGGAAATACAATGAGTTTCTATACAATACAACACAGTTTCAATAATCATGTTGCATTTCAGACTTTTTTTTATTGTTGATGCAATTACAATGCAATTAACTTTAAAATCAATTAGAAACAAATATTGACAAATGCAGTTAAAAATAATCTAAACAATGTCGAGGGTTTTGAACAGTCTGTTCTTTTTCTCAAGTTTGTGAATCTGAGGCAGCCTTGTCTTCATTTCTAATACTTTGAGTAGATAAGTGTTGTATATATGTTTTTGAATGTTGAACGAGTACAATTTTTTTTTCTCAATGATTGGTCTGTAACAGTAATTTTTACCTTTTTACTTTTGTCTAGATTCAACAAAAATGAGATCTTGAATAATTTCCACTAAGTGTAGAAATATGGAATTTACAGTAAACTTAGAACAAAATGAAAGATTGAACATGAATTTCTCCACGAACAACACTTTATTTCAATGGTGACAGTATTTCAAATTCAAAAGGAATATTTCTTTGAGAATTCATCCTGTCATCATCATCATCATCAGTCTTTTAACATCCGTCATCGGACATAGACCTTCCACAGGATTCGCTACAATTCTCTATCATGGAGCCAGTATTGCCTGAATCTGTCTAGTTCATCTCTCCAGTTTGTGTTCTGTCAGCCTCGGTTTCTCATGTGATCTCCGGGGATCCATGTTGTGAGACGTGATATCTATTGGTTGTCTTTCATTCTTGCAACATGGCCTGCCCATTGCTATTTTAGTTTTTAAATAGTTTCTATGATGTCATGGACATCCGTTTTTTTTCTTTATATACTGTGCTGTCTTGTGATCTCTCGATGTAAGGTTGAGCATGATTCTCTCGTGCGCACGTTGCATACTTCTCAGTTTGTAGGTTTGTCTCTTGGTTAGGTTCCATATTTCAGCTCCATAAGTGACTATCGGGAGAATGTATTGGTTGTATACTCTTCTTTTTAGGATTATTGGGATCATCTGGTTCTTGAGAGTTGAGCTTGCTCTGCCAAAGACTTGCAATCCCGAAGTGATTCTTCGCTAGATTTTCTCCTCTTTTCAGGATCTCATGGAGATTCGTTGTCCTAGGTAGATGTAGTGGTCTATCTTGCTGAAGGCCAAACAAAACTGTTGAAAACCATAATCATCCTTAACAAGTCCAATTATATTCAAAGTCTTTATAAAAACTCTGCCCGTGTATTTCAGGGTTATGCAGTGTTACTTATGTATAATTTATCTTATTTCCACTTGGTTGAATATCCAGTATATATATAGAATATATAGAGGTAGGGGGTGAGGAAGTAGATGAATCAAAATCTTGAACTACTTACTTGCACATATAATCTTGATCTTCTTATTCATATCATATTTTATGTTCCAATAACTGCATTATGAATTTTTTTTTTCCAAATGATTTCCAGCACCACTGATTTTCTGTTGTAACAACCTTGCCATGATACATTGCCTTGACACTAAAACCTTAGCTTATCTTGAAAGGTTTCATAGTGGGAATTATCAGTATTTCTGTACATCAGTGTTTAAAACTGTTGACTGGTACTATTCACTAGAAATAAGAAATCTTTCCCCCTCCCCATTTTTGCTATTTAATTTTTACTTTTATTTACTAAACAATTCAATATTTTTGGTTTCTTCATGCATTTTAAAAAAATCTCCATACAACTCCAGCCTTTTAAGCTTCTTACTACGATTGAAGAAATGTGTTTGTACAACTGGCCATTGTACTAAGTCAACATTGCCAGATGTATAAGCATGTCAGGCAATGCAATGTAGAACCATGAAGTTTTTTTGATCAGTGGTTCTAGAGAAATCTAATTCTAAAAAAGATTTTTCTCCATAGTTTCTATTAATCTCTAAATTTATGTATTTTATACGTAAATTGGCAACACTGAAAAGTAACCAAAATACTTTGAAGCTGTAATTTCTTATGACTGATGTGAAATTTTTGCGTGACAATTATGGAAGTTTGGCCCCATCCGATTATACACTTTTTGAACCGGCTCTGCCCTAGATCTTCTTATCATTATTCTATGGTAGAAAAAGGAATTCTTCTGTCTCCATCACTTAAATGTTAGCTAACCTTTTGTGATTGAGATATAAAAATGTGCTTTCTACAAAACATTTCTCAAATGTGAGAAATAAAGAAAAATAACTTATGGAGATTATTGAAAGGGAAATGGCTTTGTTTTGTACATATATGTAATCTCTGTGTTAAGATATGAATTTTAATTCTTCTGACAGTATAATATTAAAGACAATTTGGAAAACGAAAAATGGTGTTAGAAATTAAATCTCTTTTTCTATTGACATGTTTTACAGGCTGAAGGCAAACTTCTTCAAAGTAAAAGTATATACGAACAGTAATTGGTGTATTTGTATCGATAAAGTTTTATGGGTGTCCAAACAAGCTGAGCTTGTAAATCTGATCTCAGTTATTATGAAGAGGTAGTTGTTGCTTGCAAAAAATGAATATGTCTTGGGGAATTTCTATGAAAATCGGACTGTGTCATATGTTAATAATTAATGTAATTAATTCAACTTTCTTAAATGTTTTTTTTTGTTTTTTCTTCCCTCTATGTGTTTGAGGTGGCTTGGCTAGTGATTATTTTTGATAATATAATGTATGATAAATCATATCATTTCCTTTGAATTTGCAAAAGATGCCGTTATATAAGTAAAATTTTCTCTTTATGCATTATTCTCTATGATCTAAGAAAGCCCAAGTTGAGAATCTTTATTAATACAATGATGAAAGTATAGAACCTCGCTAAGGTTTTATCTTGGCAATGTTTTCCTATTAACCTTTGAAAGGAAACTTTCTTACAGTAATTGGAAGCTTACAGCAACCTATATATATATATATATATATATATATATATATATATATATATATATATATATACACACACTATCAAAGATTTATTCGAATGTTATATTAATTTGGAGTTAGTTGAATGATATGTTAACATGGCTTGTGCTTAACCTATCACAAGTTAATAGGTGTGTGTGGTGTGGAGATGGTCACCTAAGAGTAAATGTGATCAACTCTACTTGGGAATGATTTTGAGAAATCCCTTTGAGAATCCTTTAAAAACTCGCTAATACGGAGAACCAGAAAATTATGTTTCACTCTTAGTGCAGTGTTCCTTAACTTTTTCCATGTCATTCACCCTCAAGTTTTTATTTCAAATTTTCATTCACCCGTGACCAATTTTCTCCAAGTGTTTTGATTATTTCCTCTTCCTGTCTGGATAATTTTTGTATCATGAGCAAAAAACATAGATTAACTCACTCATTAAGTGCTTCTTTCATTCATGCTTCATTTTTTTTTTTTTTTTTTTTTTTTTAGCATCCTGAAGTAAACTACGAATGACAAATTAATACAAAGAATTAGAATTTTCTAGTTTATATGAATTTAGCAAACAACAGTCTTAGAACTCAGGAGGAAATGTTTAGAAATGTTTTATTTTACATGTTTAATTCAAAAATTACTTATAAGAATAGAAAAAATAAATATCTGTAAATTAAGCCTTTCACCCGTCATGTTTCATTCACCTTTCATTCACTCCTGAAATAATTTCATTCACCCTTGGCTGAATCATTCAGAGGTTCAAGAAGAAACATTGTCTTAGTGTTGAGTTTTCCCCAGAACCAGAAAATTTCAAAACTATTTTGCCTTTCTTGGTTTTTTATTATTACTGATTTTGTTCCTCATTCCACCTGTGTCAAATCTTGATTTGCTAATTTTATATGACCTTGCCCTCCCCTCATTCTCTTTCTTTCTCTCTCTCTCTCTCTGCTTGGGTAATCTCCTCCTCCTTCTCTCCTCTTGGGTAATCTCCAACTTTTCGCTTCTCTCACCCTGTGTATGTTTTCTCCTCCTCCTTCTTCTCTCTCTGCTTGGGTAGTCTCCTTCTTCCTATGTTTGGATAATCTCCTCCTCCTCCTCTTTCTCTTCCTTGTCCTTGTCAACTACCATAGATAATCCTTCCAACAACTTATAGGCCAACAAATTTTCACCTTTCTGTTTAGATAATCAGCTAATTTGACCCATGATGGGATGCATCCACTCTTCTTATCCTGATTAACCTTGTTTCATGTTTGGCAATACAGACCGTTGTCTGCTACAAAACCTAAAAATGTTATTATTGCCCCCTCTTTATCAATATTTCTATCATAGCAAAAAGTGAATATTAGTCATTTAAAAGAAATTCTTTTTTTTTTTTTTTTTTGGTTGATGTATGAATGTAAAAAGCAATGGGGAAAAAAAGGATTATCTCAAGCTAGGTATTGGTCTGATAAAGTGTGTGTGTTTGATATATATCGGTCGCAGATTCGATTCCTGTCGCAGCCCCATTTTCTTTGTTTATTCTATATATGTTATCTTAGCCAAGTGATATATGAACCCTATAATGACTAGAGATCATTTCAAATGAAAGTTTTTATATCAAGTAAAGCAATTCATAATCATTCTGACAGATCATATATCCATTTTCTAATGCATACACATTATATACATATATATAAAAACCTGCCTTTCCTTCTCTGAATAACTTCTTTCATTAACTATCAGCCACTCCTCTATGCATACATGTGTGTTTGCCAATCCAAATGATTTGTTTTTGTGTTTACTGCAATACCTCAAATAGCATGATGTTTCATGTAATACTGGTGAGGTATATCTGTAATATAACTGAGTATAAACTGAGAAAAAACCCACATGAAATTATAAGACCTTGAACAGTTTTATTTCGAATAGAATGGAAAATTTTGGAACCTATTAACCGCACTAATCAAGGCATACCTCTATATACCATTGGATTTTTTGCTATGAGCATTTTGTGGCAAATAGGGTGTGGGTACATTTTATGTAATTATTTGCTTTTGAACATTTTCAAAGTCCACTGGCAATTGCCTGCTGTTATGTATGTTGCCTCTATTGTTTGGTCAATAGACCCACACTCACACTTAGTAATAACCATGTAGCTAGTTATGTTTGTGATTTGTGGTTCTGGAACAACCTGTGAATAATCAATAGTTCCTTTTGCTTGAAGTATTGTTGCTACCAACTCATCTAATTCCATTTTCTACTTGGTACCTCTTTATATAAGGTGAAAATTTTGACTCTTAGATTCATATTAATGAACTGAATTTTATTCAAAGGTGAATGACCTCTGATCAAAGCTACTTCCATTTAGATAACTTGAAGAAAAAAATTTCTATTCTAATCTTTTGAGAGGAATTATATTAATTTTTATCCTATTCACAAAAGCAGAGTTCTGTTGTAATTCGGAACTGTCGCAAATGATTCATGAAATTGAAATATGTGATGTTGGAAAGGTATAACTCAGGTTTTAAGGGTACAATTTTTGTCAAACTCAAGTCTGAAAATTTCTTCTTTCTACTGTAATAACAATACCAACAAGAAGAATCCTCACCCAATGTAGTAACATGGCCCTACAATGATTCAAATCACAACCAACAGATTAGTAGGTTGGTGTCTTACCAACTGAGCTAAACTGACAAATTTTACACATCAACAAAATATGTCCTTGCATATTTAACATTTATCTCATTCTAGTACATAAATACATTCATACTGAAAGAAATATTTCTATAATCTTTTTTTTTTTTTCACGTGAACAGTACAGTAATCATCTTCAGTCTCAGTAGAAGTGGAATTTGACCCTGCAGCATACAGACTTGTTTGTTTTGGGTTTCTCTTAATCAATAGTTTACTTATCACTTTCTTTTTTTTCCTTTTTTTTCCAATGAAAATATGATAATCCTAATTTGATGGTAATCCATACCTCAATCCATGACCAGTTACAATTCTGTCTATAGTTTTGGGAAGGGTCATTAATATTCAGAGTTTTTTTTTTTTTTTTAAATGATGAAGCTCCTTGTTGTTTGTGTTGTTAACATGTTTTGGCCAATTCATTCTGAACTCTTACAATTCCTTTTTTTCCTCCTGATTTTCAATGCACAACATACAGATTAATTCCCCTCTGGGATACCAACAGAGCACAAAACTTGGCTATTTGGGTAAGTTTGAAGAGCAGAAGATTACATGGCTTGTACGATCTGATCATTATGTAAGAGTCAATGTACCATAAAATTATTACTTGATCTATTAGACCTATATAAGCTTATTCTACTGCTTAGTATGTATATTGGATGGTCTTTAATATGTATCAATTGTTTGTGTTTTAATAATTGTTACATTGTCTGATGCAGATTACTTTATGCTCCTCTCATGCAAAAGAATATAGATCATTAAATAGGGCTTATATATATATATATATATATATATATATATATATATATAAGATTTATTGGATTATGTTTGATACACGATGCCAATTAACTGAAACATTTGATACAATTATGTAGGTATATCAATAAGATTAATGACGAAAGAGCATTTAAACAACAAATATTAATTTCAGCATAATCTCCTTTGACAATGCACTTAATTCAGGGGGAATATTGAACATATAGATCGAATATCATATGGTGAAAATACCATATGTAACTATTAGGTGAATTTTTATGTCCGGTTACGAAGTTATTGATCTACCCATGTGATTTTTTTTTTTTTTTTTTTTTTTGGTGGTAAATGTTACTCTCCTGCATAATCTTTGTTGGTCACTTGATGAGCTTCAACAGACATGGGAAATTCTTGTAATTCTTGGTTTGCAAATCTAAGCTATGCTCTTGTGTTTAGTCTTTCATCATTTTTATATAAACTTCTGTTTTAGTCTTGGGTTTCATTCAACTCATCTTAGTTTGGGATACTCAAAAGGAAATCAATTTCATTTGTTAACAAGAACCATAAGATGTATCTATCATACTTACATCCATATCTATAGAAGATTTCAAAATGAATTCTATATGAAGTGATTGTAGCGTTACTCGTTGTGGTAGTAGTAGGAGGAGTAAAAGGAAAGTGAGGATGGTTCATCCAAAAATCTGTTTAAAACAATTAATAATTTTCAATTAAACTAAGTGAACAATTTTATCAATATTTTGTTTTGTAGACTTTGTGTATATGCGTTTGTTTTTATTTATTGTTTTTTTTTTTAATGGGCTTTAAATGAGTAACATATATGTATAACAATTTTAACTATAAAGTTCGTTAGAAATATAACAAATTAGCCAATTTTAGCCATTAAAAACTAACAATATTGAGCAACACTGAAAGAAACATGATTGATACATCATCCATTGATCGGTGGGATTTTCTTTAAATGACATCACACATCTTATGACGAAATAGCAGCTGGTAAATAAAACACGATTCTCCCTCCTTCCTCTTTCTGTTGTTTGATGTAAACGCAACTAGAACCGACCAACCAAAAAATGTTTTAATGAAATGTGTGGGTACATCTAGGGGGGGGGGGGTCATAACTTCATTAGTGCAAGGAAGATATACCGTAATATATATATATATATATATATATATATATATATATATATATATATATACACTCATCTCAAAGCATTGAAATGCTCAACATAATCTAATAGCTACAATCTTCTTGAATTCAATCTGTTGAAAACAAAATACAACTTGTCACATGACCAGTGTCTTTCATTTTGGGGTTGATCCGATTACATTATTGGAAAAAGGAGGTGATCAATGAATGTTACTTCTGTTTTTTGTTGGGCAGTGATCACTAAAGTTTGAAATTTAAAAAAACAAAAACAAGCATGAATGGTGTTATACTCAAACCAAGGGACTAATTTTGCATAAACTTGAATTGAATCTATGGGGTGGGATTTTGAAAAAAAAAAAAGGAATGTTTTTTTCTAGACATAATGAGGTGTAAATATAGATATTTTCAGCTCTCTGAAGTGAGTATGTATGATAGCCATCCAAACCAGCTGAAAAACTGAAGACACCCTTGTTAACAATTTTGGTATGATTGTATCTAACAAAATCTTGGTAATTTTGACTTATCTCTTATACAATTTTTATCCTTGTGTTGAAATGAATCTGCCAGTACCAAATTGATATGTAAATAGGATTTAATAATGTGAGGGGAAAAAACAAAATCTTTGCAATCTCCTTCGGCTCAAGGTGACATTCTAGCTGTGTAGAGTGAAGCAATTTCATGTTGCTTGACTAATTGCTGTTAGAATGATAGGAGACTTGGCAAGTACACATGTCAATGGAGCGTCGTGGTTAGCCATCTTTCAATTGACTGAAATGGGATGGAATAACAAGCTTGTAGAAGATGATGGTGGTAGAAATTGGCTAAATTTTGGCTACACATCATGTCTTAAATCTCTCATAACTTTTTAACACTGAATCTGAAGTAAGAACAAAACTGCAATGGATCTGGTTAGTCACTTGATAGAAACTGTCATGTGACCAAAATCTTTTTGCAGCATGCCACATTGGGAGTAGGAATCAATTAAAAAATTGAAAAAGTCTGAATTTTCAAGTGAAACGCTGCTGGACAAAGATTAAGGGACCAATTTAGCACACGCTTACAATCTAAATTGCACATCCCTCCCCACTAAATACCTTTTTATGGGGATGATTCAAAGAAAAATATGTCTTTTTAGACATCATGAACTAAACGTTCAAATTTTCAGCCTAATTAGCTCCATTGGTGCCGCCTGTATGTGTGATACATACTTGCATATACATAGTCAACCAGATTAAGTTAATAAATGAAAAAACCCATGTTGACAGTTTCAAAAAGTGAGGTTGCAAATATTTTAAGAAATTTTGTGTCTGCGAAAAATTGCTAGATTTGTGTGGAAATGCTTAAACATTTAATTTTCTGACCATTGTTGGCAACCTTTTGGTGTTTTTTGTCCATTTATTTTCCAAGTTGGCAACACTGAGTTTCAGTTTTAGCAATTTTTTCTGTTAACACTCGTGGTAATGCTCTATAAGATTAGCTTGCTAAATACATATCAATTTTTAGATTTTCTGATCCGGTGAGGAGAAAGCTAAGAAAATATGTCATTTTTATTTATGTTTTCTGTTCTGAAAGAGGGAAAATCTATCGAGTCTTTTGAAATTTGGTTGGAATTAAGCAGTGTACTCGTCTCTCAGCCTTAACTGACATTAACTCAATTCATATAAAAGAAATTGTGTTTAGGAGCAGTATGAAGCAGTTCATGAATGTAAGAGTTAATATCTATTTGAATTTTGTGCAGTAATCCAGTAGGTAAGGTAGGTTAAGTGTCTCTAAAGAGACACTCCCAATTGAGTATGATTATTAATCAAGTTCAAGGCTAAAAATGGGGAGGTGAGGATAAGGTCTGATCATGTGGTATCTACTGAAACTACATGTAGCTTTCTGTCTTGAACGCCACATGCATGGATGTTAAATCTCCATCTTGGATAAATAAAAATTTGGCTGTGCGAAAATTGCTTGATGAGTTCAGTAGTTGCCCAAACTTTTTGGCCATTTTGCACTTCTATTTGGTGTTTTTTAGCTGTTTTAAAAATTCATTCAGTGCATTTTGGCATTCAAACTTGTGCTAAGATATTTTTTGAGTTGGCACCACTGAGTTTCAGCCTGAACAATTTTTTTTACTAACACCCACACGTGTGTAGAAAGATTGTTCCTTTCATCAGTTTCAGTCATCCACCCACGCTCATCCTGCATGCTCTAATTTTTATCTACTCATATAATGAACAATGTGATTTTTCTTGCTTCTCTGTCTGTAACCATGGACTCTTCCACCTGAAGGTAACAAGTTCGCTGATAAAAAGTACCCACCATTTGAATCAATAGACTCTTCCTCTGTTATAAGTTTTTCATTAAAAAGAAAAAAAAAACAGAATCCCCCACTTTTCAAAAGTTTGCTTTGCACCACTTTTTCTTTTCTTTTTTTTTTTTTTTTTTTTTCATTTTGAAAAAAAGTGAAAAGCAAAAGAAGTATTCAGATTTTATTATAGTAAATACTAGTGTGTCGGGGTGTGTTGAGGGGAGAGGATTCATGCACTTAGTTTCTATCAGAATGCCCAGCTCCTGGGGGAAGAGTTACTGTGGTTGTTGGGAAGGCCGTCTGACTCATGAGTTTATAATTAGCAATGAAAAGACAAACTGTGTGAAGATGAATGGTGGTTGAGGGCCTCAATATGACCATTAGATACCAGTCAGTGTGCCATAAAACTACATTGATTCTTCACTGGCCTTGAATTACAAGAAGGAAGAAATTTCGAATTAAAGTGTACATTTCTCTTTTTCAATTTCGGAATAACTTGGATTGAGGCAGGCTACATAATCTTTTTTCTTGACGAGGTAGTTTTTTTCGTGCCTAATTAGGTGTGGAATGGTCAGGATAGACCTGTGTTTCCCAGCTACTTGGGCTCTGTGACCCACCTAGCTTCTGGTGTAACATGTCAGTAGTGATCATAGGTAGCACATTTTTTAAACCAAAAAAATTCAATAAAAATGGTAACTATCTACAATTTAAAAGTATTTAATGAAAAAAAAAACAACTGAAATTTTGTTATATTTTGCAATAATAACCAGGAAACAAATTGAAAACTCATCTCAAAAATGGTTTTTTTTATGATACAACAGAAAACAATACAGTATCTGCCAGATAGAAAAAAATCAATCCAATAGAAGCCAAAACTACTTCAATGAAAGATGTTCGCCTGTATTTTCGGCACAAGCTTAACAGGTTGAAAGTTTCAGGTGTTTTTATTGACCTTTCACCTTGTTAATTAAAAGGATGCTGAAAAAATTTGAAAAATTCATCAACACTGATCTCTGGAAATGCTGGAATAGACTAACAGCAAACCAAAGATTGAATCTTCCAAAATCTCATCTGACAACTGTTTTTGTCAGTTTGCCTTAAACATTTTTGTTAAGATGAACTGTAATAACTCATAATGTATATCCAGGACAGGGTCCAATACCTTTTTTTTTTAATGTATGAATGTCTGAATGTTTATCAAAACCCTGTGCATTTGTTAGAACATACTAACTTTTCAGATTTGTATATGTAAATTGTTTCCTTTATGCTTTTGAAGTAAACAATAATTTGACAATTACTATTTTATTCCTTTGTTTAAAGACCCTTCTAGAACTAGTTTAGAGTGCAATTTTCCTTCTCTCATAATTAATGAACAACAAACCCAACATTGTAGAGAGGAGAATGTTTGTCTGATTGTTAAATATTTTCTACTGAACTATGCCTCACTGTATTCTTTCAGTAGAATAACCAGATCTGTGAAGTCTCAGTCAATTATCAGGTTACAATACTGGAATCGGTTGAAAGCAATTATTGGGTTACTTTAGTTGGGAGTCAGTTTTAAAAATGTGTCGATTTTGACTCCAACCAAATGTAAATTGTAATAGAATGCATTAAAATTTCTATTTTCAAAGATGTTAATTGAATTAACCTATTTTCTCTTCACAGGATATATTTTAATTACATTGAAGGCTGATTTAAAGCTCTTTGCAAATTCTAAAACATTATATATCTATGGATTGAAATACCTTGGACAAATTCACAATTGCTAAAAGAGTTTCAACAGTTAGCTGTTTTTGGACTCTTTACAATCATAACAGATAGGAAATATCCGTGTAAGTGTATGATGGTGATAGTTTTAATCGGAGTTGTCATATTTTTACCAGCTCTTATTCCTGTTACTCAATAATTTGCTTCCAACTCTGACTTCACAGGCCTGAGAATAACAATAGTGATCAACACTGCTTAGATCGTGTTGTTTGACTGTACCTTGTTGAACTTAAGATAGGTTTTGTCTTTCATAAAGAGCTTCACTGCAACCATTGATTGTCATGAACAGCTGACATAAGCGTTGGACTTTTAAAATCTATATATTGATTTGAATTAGAAATGTTTAGCTGCTGTAGTCACTTGTTTGCTTGGTAACAGCTGGTTGATCTATCACAAGCAGCAATCTTTGATTCACCTCTCACTTAGACCTGCTATTTATGTGGATATAGTTTAGATTGGTGAGAAAATTGTAGAGGTTCCAGGCAAGAAGAAAAAGTGCAATTAAGACACCTCCACACTAATTTAGTGACTTTTGCACTGCCAAATCCTCATTTGTCAAAGACAGAATTCCGTTTGAAGACAGATTTAACATTCATGTATATGTCAAAAGGAAAGTTATTTTTAAAGGGGTGTCCTAGAAATTTAATCATTGAAAAGGGTCTTTTATGTAGTTGAAGATTGAAGACCAATCTTTAATCTGTTCTGTTACTTGCACTGTATGTATTTGGCAAATTTAGAAAAATATTTGAAGTATAAATGACACAATTATTTGGTTTGCTGCAGGAAGAGCTGAATGGCCTTGCATCATTGATCTTGTCTTAATTATCTTTTTCAATATCTACTCAACTTTCAGTTTTGTAGTGATCAGCTTATTTCCAAGTTTGGACTTAACATAGGCTAGTCTAATCTTGTTGTCTACGTTTTCCTTTTCCTTTGTCTGTTGGAGGCTTAATCAATGGATGACTCTCCACCCGACTCCACAGTTTTTGATCACTGCTACCCAAAAAAGACCGGTTTAATCACTGCTTGGTTTTGGTTATCAATGTGCTCTGACATTTATATCTATTTTTCAAGACTTTGCCTGGCTTGGAGTGGAAACTTGGAATTTTGCACCCATATTCCCCCAAAGACTTGGCCCAAGATCGTTAGTGATTGTATCTGTATAGTGATATCCAACTGGATGATATTTTTATATTTTTAAACGATTGACGTTTAGCATTTGTCCCGTGTCAACGACGCAAAAACTAGTAACTTTCAAAAAATAGTTGATTATAGTTTGTTTCTTTCCGCATTGTCCTTCTAGATAAAAATGTGCTTTTTTTGGTACCAAATTTGTTAACAGTTTATTTACCACTTCCTGATTTGACCCAACGTTTTTTGAAATTTGATTAGATTACAATATGAAGAGGTCATCTGATCAACAATCACTCTATTTTCTTGAAACCTTTTCAAGACTGTACAGTTGTATAATGTAGACATGATGGTCTATTTTTAATTCATCTTCTTCATATAATAGAATGAATCGAGGATGGATAATCATCCTGGAGTCTTTCACTTCAGCCAATATTATCTTGCTCACTTTGTTGTTCTAATTTGTAGAAATTAAAGTTTCTGGAAGAAAACTGTCTTTTTTTTTTTTCTTGAAACAAAAACACTTTTGTTCCTCAAAGTGAGAAAAGAAAAAATTAGAAAAAATTATCAGAAAATGAACATGCATCCAATGTGTCTGGTTAAGATTTCACTATTTGGGAACTACTGATATCTATTGAGATTTTTTTTTATTCTGAATCTTCTTACTCTGGTATTGAATCAGATGGTGATTCAAAACAATTTGCAGGTGGTTATGTAGGCAGTGAAAACAATGATTGTTTTTGAGTGGCTGCGGAGATATTTCACCAATAGGTTACACAAAAATATTCTGGTCTGAAATGGTTAAATTGCTTTTGTTGGACAAAATTACTATATAACACAATTTTTTTTTTTTTTGTATTGACTTTGAGTAATCTAAGTGGAATTGTTTGAGAATTCAAGATGTTCCCAAAATATCATCCAATTTTGAAACCATTTTATTGATGCAATAAGGAAACTACAGATCAAATAAACATAAACTTATACAATGTGTTACATGTAAAGGTCTAGTGTGACTGCAGCTCATTTCATTTATTCAATTGTCTTGCTATTGATCTGCACACATTTTGATATAAAGTTCAACATTGATGGTGGCAACTTTTTCTTTTAATCTGGTTTTCAATTCTATATGGTTGCTGATTTTGTACTGTACATAAGGTTCATCAGGACTCCCCTCAGGAAGAAATCTGGAGGAGTAAAGTCTGGTGATCTTGCTAGCCATTCGTTAACACCATTTCATCTGATGTCAACCTTCCAAAATGCTTTGAGACAAATCGGGCGTTATTTTGGGGGCAACCTTTATAATCACTTTTTAAACAGAAGTGAATTTTTGTCGTATCTTGATTTCATAATTGACAATGATTTTTCTCTTCTTTTTCAGGTAAGTACAATTTAATGGTGCTTCAATGAGGATAGTTTTACCCCTTGGGTTGGTGAATTGTGCGTATGTCTATGCACAATTGGAGATATACTGATGTTGTGCTGCTGATGGTTGGTAAAGTTTTACGTTTAATTTTTTTTATTTTTCTATGAAAAGTTATAAGTTAGGCCATTGGTCATTTATATGATGCTTTACATTTGTAGAGGCTTATTTGAGTATTTTGATTGCATAGGCTGAACAATTTTTCTTTTCCTTTTTTTCCCTTTTTTTTCCTTTTTCTTTTTTCTCTTTTCTTTTTTCTCTTTTCTTTTTCCTCTCTTTTCTTTTTCCTCTCTTTTCTTTTTCCTCTCTTTTCTTTTTCCTCTCTTTTCTTTTTCCTCTCTCTCCTCTTTTCTCTCTCTTTTCTTTTTTCTCTCTCTTCTCTTTTCTCTCTCTTCTCTTTTCTCTCTCTTCTCTTTTCTCTCTCTTCTCTTTTCTCTCTCTCCTCTTTTCTCTCTCTCCTCTTTTCCTCTCTTTTCCTCTCTTTTCCTCTCTCTTCCTCTCTTTTCCTCTCTCTTCCTCTCTCTTCTCTTTTCCTCTCTCTTCTCTTTTCCTCTCTCTTCTCTTTTCCTCTCTCTTCTCTTTTCCTCTCTCTTCTCTTTTCCTCTCTCTCTTCTCTTTTCCTCTCTCTCTTCTCTTTTCCTCTCTCTCTTCTCTTTTCCTCTCTCTCTTCTCTTTTCCTCTCTCTCTTCTCTTTTCCTCTCTCTCTTCTCTTTTCCTCTCTCTCTTCTCTTTTCCTCTCTCTCTTCTCTTTTCCTCTCTCTCTTCTCTTTTCCTCTCTCTCTTCTCTTTTCCTCTCTCTCTTCTCTTTTCCTCTCTCTCTTCTCTTTTCCTCTCTCTCTTCTCTTTTCCTCTCTCTCTTCTCTTTTCTCCTCTAAAATGGGTTTTTATTGGGAGGGGGTATTTTTGATATGCAATTCGAGTTTGTCACTAATTCGTGCCTGTTTATTCATTTTTTTCCTTTTTTTTTCTCAAATTCAAACCCTTCTTAGTAATCACAGCCAAACAAATAGTGAAAGAAGTAACTCATTCATTGATTCTGTCTCTTTTCTAAATTTATAATTGATCTCCCCTGACATAGCATATAAATGCTAATTTGTCTTATTTCCTCCCTATCCCTCCCAATTCTCATTAAACTGTGCGCAATCATTTGATGCTCAAAACATGTTTGTTTTATTGATTATAGTAAAAACAACAAAAAAAAAACACTGGCTATTTTACTCCTTGTTTTTTGTTTTGTTTTTTTAAAGCTTGGAATTACAGAGAAAACATTATTCAAAGAAAGAATGTGGACTTGTCATAGATAGCATATCCTCCAAAGTTCAAAGCCTGGCACGTATCTTCATGTCTAACTATATTATAAAATGATTTCTGATAATTTAAAAAAAATCTTCACATATATTCAGAACTTGCATTGAATTGCTTGACTGCACATTGAAAATCATGTGAAAAGCCGAAATATGTCCATTATCAAAACAAATGCAAAGGAGAAAACTCATTAAATAAAGCTTATGTTGAATGTTGCAAACTTCATTTCATTTTGGTTCTTGTCTTAAGTTAGTACCCTTTTGTTTTTTTTATTTTTTTTTTCATAGATATATTGAAATGTTTCTTTGAAGGCTTGTTGGTATTAATAGCAAAAGCCAAATAGTATAATGGTGGATGTCATTTGAAATTCGTCCAAAGGAAGAGGTGTGTGGAGGGAAACACTAATCAGCTTATTGAAAACAAACAAAACTACTATGTCTTAGTACTTCACTTGTTACTCATTATTGAAAAGAATTCTGTTGTTCCATTCATCTTACGCCATGGATTAGATTGGCAAGTTCGAAAGAATTAGAAAAATGTGATAAACTAGAAAACTCAGATAGTGCATGCCTCTGCCAGGGCCATTGTGAGGGGGAGATAATTGTGGATAGATCTACCCCCAAATTTAATCAGTTCTCTCCTGTAGCATATTGTCCACCCTTTCAAAAAATGTCATTGAAATTTATTGAAAACTTTTGGAGATATCGTGTGGTCTGTCATAAACATATGCATCAGTGTAATTTTTAAAAAATCAGAAAAATATGTTAATCCAAGAAGATTTGTGGATCTGCTCCAAAACTTTACCATATCTCACCCCATTATCCATTCTTCCTCAAAATTAGGATTCAGACATTACTGTCATTCAGAGATATCATGCTGACAAATAAACCAACAGATGAATATACAAATAAATTAACCAACAGATGTGATCAAAAATATATTCCTCTTTTCAACTTTGTTAACAGAGGTAAAAAAAAACAAACCCAAAGAAGTGTTATTCTAATTCAATGATTAACTCATAAATTAATCAATATTTTAACCTCTGGAGTTTGTCATTCTGAGATGAAATATCAGAACATACAAACTTTTGTTCAGACTATTCTCTCTTTTAATTTTGATGTTAACACAATGTTTTGATTGAATAATCCTATGGCCACCTTCAGGTGTGATACGCAATATTCGTTAAGATTGGTTGGAGAGATTGGTTTTTCCAAATAAAAGTTTGGATGGTAATGACTATCATATTATATCATGAAGTTATAGACAAGTAACAGAATGTTTTTTTTCTTAAAGTTGTCCTCTACTCTCTTGTGCCTTTGTTCCAGGCCCATGGATTATGGGTTCCAACACCTCAATTTATGGTACTTTGTCTACTAGTACACTTAGTTCTCAACACAGCCATTATGAAATATACTTTCAGAAATAAAATGTGATCACTTCCCACTTGTGGAATTGAGTATATCGTTACTTCATATTATTGAGAATTGAATATATCTATAGTTGAAAGATAAAAACAAAAAGTGAAAATCTTGATTATCCGAACATCAATCATACGTGATTTGGATGATCAGAACAAGATTTCACAATCCCATGATAATGTTTGATAAAGCTTTTTTTTAATGATTGGATCAGTTATCTAAAGAATCAATTATCCGAACAAAATACTCCCAGCCAATCCCATTTGGATAATCGGTTCTTCAGCATATCTTCAAGTATTGTATGTTTTTATTAATATTCCAAAAAAATAAGTGTTGATTGATGTGTGTAGGAGAGGAAGTAGGAAAACCTAGATATCTTCGTAAACTCTGATGTGTGTACAAATCATTAATCAGTTGGTCTCTTTAAGCGCATGGAATGTTAGGATCTTGTTTAGTTGGTTTTACCTTCTGTGAATAAAATATAGCTTTTTATTGATTGTGTGTTCTTGGTTAATGATTCTAACATGGACTGACCAGGGTCATTGCCTCGGACAACATCAATATTTCATATCAAGATTGCTGTTTCAAGAGAGTAATCAATAATTTATGCTTAATATAGTGTGCCAGGATCCAGATTTGTAGTTTGGTGCCATAGTATCTTAAATTTAGAACTCTCATTATGTTATTTCCTAGGATGGTGTTCAGAGGAATTTATACATTCCCGAGTCCCTTCTGTTTGGAAATTTTCAGTTAAAACTTGGTCTGTAATTAAAGCATATCTATACATTTTAGGTATATCAAGGTTTTGTTACAAGTCCCACGCAAATAGCTTCTTAAGATCATCTGTTATGTAGAAGAAACTCCCTACTAAATGTTTTCCCCAGGAGTACAATCTCGACCTTTTCAAATCAAGAGGGAGCAAGTATCTTACCCTATGCTGGACTTTTTAGTCTTCATTTTTAACATCTTTTAGTGTTTCCAACTTTACTAATTTCAAAATGGATAAACTATTTTAATGTTCTTAATTCTGTGGCATAAATAACTCCTTTCTCACTAACCCTTTGTTGTAAAAAGTGTCCGAAAGGCCTTGCTTTGGGTGACTAACAATAGACAATGAAAAAAAATGTGTGTGTGTTTTTGTACTTGTTTGATATCAGTTATCATGGTTTATGCTAGTATTCAGATGTCCCTTGATATAACATGGTTCATTAAAGTGCTGTTTGTGATAGAAGGTGGATGGTTAGTGGACCCTAACATTTCTACCTATATTATTGCCCACTACCTGTGAGTAAAAACAGGATTTCCCTTTCAACCCGTAAGCATGATATTTGGGGCTAAGTGCCATTTCACTACACCCCCAGCTTTTTCAAGGAGAGAAATGACACGACTCTCATCCCCAGCATAAGTGATATATTCGACTAACGCTGGAAAAGCGATTGTTATCAAATCAAAAATAGGCTTTGTTTTCTGGGCCCAAATGTAGTCAGATCATTTTTGATTATCCTTCACCAGAATTGCTCAGAGAATGATTAGATTAAATGAAAATTTTGATGTGTTATTTAATAGATCTTAACCATGATATATTGGGTTACATCATAACAGCTACTGCAGTGGATCTCAAACTTTTTCCTCTGGCTCATTCTCTCTTACTTTGCAAGGGGAGCTGTGGGAAACATTTTGGAAATCACTGAGCTAATATTAATAGATTAATTCTGAAATTCATGAACTGCTTCTAATTGACAATGGAAATTTTCTATGAAGTGAAAAGAAATTTTCTTAAAAATTCACCAAATGCACAAGGTAGATAATTTTAATCAGGAGCCATTTCCCTTGATGATGATGTTCAATTTTTTTTTTCATACATCTCTATTAGATACTTTTCGGTCAGTCCTAGGTATGTTAAAACAGAAATAGGAAGGAAGGAAGAGATGTGACATTATTAGAAGAAATTTATTCCAATCATGTTTTTTTTACCAGCTCTTAATGGTGTCATAACATCTGAAGTTCGTATTTTTGTATTTTGAAAAAGCCAGAAATGGCAAAAAAACTTGCAGTATATTTCAATATTACAGTATTTTACAATCAATTGACTCAAAGGACAAGAACTTGCTCTTCTTCCTCCACTTTTTTCTGCTACCACTACCACAGGTGGTGGACGCATCACTGAACTTGTTGTTCTTGTTTATGAATTCAAGAGTTAATATTTTTTACTTTTTGCCATTTTTTTTTTTTTTTGTATCTATTTCCAAAGCTATGAAAAGGTAAACTCCTGGATATTGTAATGCCCAACCCTCTTCCTTTACCCAGGCTTGGGACCAGCTAATGGTGATTGCCAAGGTGTAGGTTTCTTCTATCAGTGACCTTTTCCTTAATATACTGCTTTATAGGACTAAAATGCTCCATCTGCCCTACTATTTATCTATAGTTGGATTGGGAGAAGTGGATTAGTGCCTTTACCAAGGGCATTTGTGTAAAGTGAATGTAAACAGCCTTGGATAAATCTTGAATTTGGTCTGCCAATTCTGATTTCTTTGCTTGTAACCATTATGCCACTTTGTACCTTCACCCTTCATAATAATGATAGATACTGAAGGTTGATCATTTCAGCTTTAGTTTTTGGTATAAAATTCAATTTTAGCCAAAATAGTAATATACTGTTTGTCTTCTTTACAGTATTTTTTATTCAAAGCATGGCAATTATAGGGCTGCCCTAAACATAATTTGATCCCCACCTCAGCCCCTGGCACTCATGGGGGTTCTCTGATGGCCACCGGGCTATAAGCTATCACTTAGTTTGCTTATACTTTCATCCGGCTGTGGCCACATAATTGTCAATGTATGTGGATTAAAACAAATTGAAATATAAAACTTTTTTGTGAATATGCAGTTTTGTCTGGCTCTAATTCTCCCCCGCTCTTTTATATTTATTTATAAAAACAAAACACTTGAATGATTCATAAATATCCAGATAAACTGACTCATTCTCTGCATCAAAACTTATTCTAAAATTGGACTTAGTCCCAGACAAAAGTGAAGTTGAATAACCTTCCAGGTTGATGCTTCCAAATTTCATAATTATTACATCTGCCTGAATCAGTTGCTGGTATTTATGTCAAAATATAAGCCATAAGTGGAATTAGTTGTTAGTAGCAATAAAACATAAATAAATGGATTAGTTGTAGCTCAAGTGGTAGGCGTTATGTGTACAAATCCTGATGATATTTGAAATGCCACAAGTTGATTTTGTTTTTTTTTTTTTTCTCGGACATAATGAAAAAACTAAAAAAAAAGGGACAGTGAAATTAAATGGAAATACTGATATAAAGTTATTTTATTTTATTTTATCTATTTTATAAGTTGTAGATTTTTTTTAAAAACCTGATTTTCATCCTTCAATGTTAATGTCCTGTATATGCTGGACTATAAGACAAATGGTTTACAAAGGTACTTGGAGGACTACCACTCCTTGCTGCTCATCCAAGTCTCATTACTGTCCATTTCAAGCGAGTACATTTTACCTGGAATATTTGCAAAGTTTTTTTTTTTTTTTTTTTGCTCCATAAATTGAATATCTTATATACCAGCATGAATGGTGGTAGAAAATGTTTTCCAATTGAATCCCAGCATTACTGCTCTACAGAAGAGTATTTGTGTCTGCCATTATTTTTCTGTTATACTTGGACTTTTTAGAGACCAATTTTGTTTGATCTAGATGTTCTCGAATTAGAGTTATTGGAGAGACTTATTTTGACAGGTGTAGAAAGTGAAACCTGAAATAACACAATTTTTTACAAATTTTTAAAAACAAAACACCCAAAATATCATACTCAGGAGATTAGAAGGAAAAGAAATCATGTTAATTTGTCCTTGAGTACTTAGTTTAAATCAATTTACTTATAAAATATCAAATTCAATGTTATTGCCCATGAAACATTGGGTAATGTCTAGATCAATGTTTTAAATCAATCCAAGTTTTTGTGATCAAGCAAACTTTGATTCCTATTGATTTGGTTAGTTGATGTTAACAATAGAAATGCAAGTTATTTTGACTGAAATGTACAACTGATTAGACAGTTTAATATGGAGGAAAGAAGAATGTGTGAATAAATCGAAATGTATCCTGACTCATAGATTGACTCTTAAATTCATACAAAGGATATAATGTTCAAAGGGTTGCTCAAAAAGTTAAAAAGATATTCAATATATTCAGATTTTTCTTGTTTGGCATAGGTTTCAACTGGTTTTTGAGAGCTGCACATTTTTCCATTTCATTACTTAACTCTGTACCACGATTGTGACTTTCAGTGTAACTTTTTGATTTATGGTAATTTTCTGTAACTACTCATTTGATTGGATGAAGATATTTTTACAAAATCTGAAATGGCCAATGCATGAATGTGCATCATGATTCATCCAACAGAATTAGGTTGAAGAGAAAATTTGGAAAGCCAAAGTTGATGTTACAAATGAGATTTTTTAATTCAATTTAACATATTTTGTTAGTTTGCTGACAAAACATGTTGAATTGAATGAGGAAATCTCATTATTCTGGTGATCACTTGGCTCCAGGGTCTTTTTAGATAATAATTACAGGATGATAACATCAATTGAAACAATATACATTATGATAAGGGGTATGTTCTAATAACGGCATATAGCCACTTATAGATAAGGTTTACCTGAAGATTTTGATAATAATACCCTAAACTTTGATTATTGCTAGTGGATAATTTTCAATTCATTTTAAATAAAGTTTTGGGAACAGACTGATTTTGATAACAATAACCGTCTGATAGCATTATCCATGATATTATGATAAATAACTTCCTTTGTATTAATGAAAGAAAAAACATTACAATTTATTAGAATAGACTATATGACTAACTAAGTAAGCCTTGCTAGTTTATCAGTAATAGGTTATTTGGATTTGAAATTTCCCTTATGTAAAATTCTGCTGGGTCTTGAGCAGCCATTTCATTCTCAACCTTTTTTTGGTCACGGCCCCCTGAGAGCTCTCTTCAGGTTCAAGGAGCCACTTCCCCTGTCATGTCAAACAATATGAACAAATTAGCAGTTTCATTTATCATTTCAGTCCATGGCCTCCTCAAAATGTGCCGAAGCTCCCAAGAGGGTAATCGGTTGAGAATGGCTGGTCTGAATGGATAGAAAAGTTAACTCTATTGTACTAAGTATTGTACAGGACTATTTATCCTGTTTTCTTGTGTAGAACATTTTTGTTTCCAAATATTTTGTTTTTTCTGAAAAAAATCTTTTTGTTTTTGTAGAGACTAGAATAGACAGTGTTTCAGGTAATTTTGTATCTCCTTCAGATGCTGATATTTCTCTCCTTTCTCAGACAGGCTGCATATTTCTGTAAAGTTGCTGTTGATTCTGCATTGGGCTTTTGCTTTAGCATAAGTATTAGGTTGTTATCTATAAAATGTCGCTTTTTCAGTAGTATGATGAAGAATGATCTAAACAACCAAAAATGGTAAATATCTTATCAGAATATGACAGGTTTGAAGGAATAACCCTTTTCCAACAATTCTCTAATGATAAAATGCCCTCTATATGAAATTCTTTTGGTTTAGTCAAATTATTGTAACAAGTTGAAAACAACACATTGAAATCAGAAGACCTTGAACAGTATGGAAAATTTTGGAAGAAATTAACTGCACTAATCAAGGTAAAATTGTAATTTAATTTTGATAGGATTTAGGATTGAATTTTGGTCATTGTTTGTAATATTCCTTAGAATTACTTCCATCCCAAAATGTATCCTATCCAACTTTTTGAGTTATGAAAGAAAAAAAAAAGAAAAATATCTGACCATATACTTCAAATCCCTAAATACTGATTTATTCAAACTTGTAACTTATCTTACCTGCTATAGTTATGTTTTGGATGTTGTACTCCTTCAGGTGTCTGTTGCTGTTTTCAGGGAATTTTGAAGAAGGCCGTAGGGTACAATGATCGAAACGTTCTGACTATAACAATCAAGGTGAGGCCACTGATCAGAGTAAATCAGTGTGCAATAACAATGATTCCTCATCTCAGGAATTCTGATAAAATCTGTATTATCAGTTCTTTTCTTTCCTCACATTTGATTTGTGAAAAGTTAGTCAGTAGATATTAGAAGAGTTTTTACATTCATCCTCTTTACCACAAATATGCAGACAAACCCATTATTGCAAGTTCTGATTGGCTAATGCTTTGTAAAATCTATACACATGATAATTAACAATGTCTTCTTGTACTCCGTTACTCTAGAGGATGCAACTAATGCAGTAAAATAGAATTTTATGTTCAAATGACAATAAAAATACTCAATTTAAAGAATAATAAAAATATGAAATAATTTTTTTTTAAATACAAAAACCTGTTAGTTGTCAGCAATGCAAATCTTTATTATCCATGTATGTATATATATATATATATATATATATATATATATATACACATATGAAATGATGGCGTATATGCAATATATGGATATCCATATATTTTATATACGCCATCATTTTTGATGGCACAGGTGAACTAGTAATAATAATTATGAAATACCTTTTGGTTCTGTTAGCAATTCTATCTTTTCACAAAATGATTTAATTCTTTAGTTTTCTCAACTTTTAATTTAGATCAATTTTGAATCTTCTGAGTTTTAGAGATTTCAAGTTGCCATGCATGGCAGATAATCAGAAATTGAAATTCTTGGTTAGAGGGAAAAGATAATTGGCTAGGTGAACCACCCTCAGATAGACCAATTAACCTTTTTCAAACCAGCAAAGAGATAACCTTTTTTTTTTTCTCTTTCAAGTACTCATTAAATTAGTCCAAAATCTTTTCAGTAATTTATCTGCAATTAAATGTTTGTAAAATCAATATTGCAGTTAAAATGTTCAAAATCATTAATATTTTGGTGACTGTTGAATAAGAATATAAAAAAAAAAAATTACAAAAATCTTAATAGCTAAAGTAGATGAAGGTTTTTGTAAAGAATCTTAAGAGGATTATTTTTAAGAAAGTCTGGCTTAAGACATGACAGCCATATCATGAATTAAATCTATTAGATGGGATATTTTCAGCAAGTACTGTAGGATAGAATTGAATGATTTTATTCATTTTTTTAATAAAATTTCAGCTCTGAAAATTCAGGAAATTTTCTAGTCTTAAACATAAATACTTTAGTTACGTCTTGAAACACCTTTACTGGCTTTTTGAAAATTTTTTCATCTTTAGCAAATTTCTTTTTTTTTTTTTTTTTTTTTTTTTTTAATGGTGGTAACAATTTCGAAGCGGAATGGAGAACATGTTGCTCATAGTTGATTATAAAATTAATCATAAAGATTTTAAGAAGAATTACTTGGCAGTTTTTGAGATCATATTTTTTATACAGTGGATAAAATAAGATGTATTATCAAGAGATTTTTCTGCAGATTGCATTTTCAATACCATATATGCTGATGTATACGATGATACCCAGAATTTTCATTGAAAATCTAGTGTTTTATGCTGTTCTCCATTGCGATTAGTGACTTGATAAACCATATGATGCTATGTTTTGGATTTTATACTTGGTTTAGAATTTGACCTCTGGTTTTGGGATGATTTTTTTAAAGGTTCAAATCCTGGCTTTTATACACTATCATATAATATAGATTGTGATCTATTCTATACTGATGAATGTCTCTTTTTTTTCATTTGCTCAAATTGCCAGATTTTACTATGTGCAACTATTTGCAAGAGATTTATTCTTCATTCATATTGAGGTTTGATATGTCAGTGGGCTGATGGGTTAGATTACTGGTATTATTACATGTGGACTGAGATGATACTTCATTCCAGTTTAAATTAGCAATATCAATGTTTCTTTTCATTTTGGAAGTAATCATAACTTGTAATTTATAATAGCTTTGTTATTAATGCTCAGAGCTCTAAAAAAAACAAAAAAACTTTACAGTCAGAGCTGGATTGATCCTAATAGTGACCTGAGGCACAGGTCAGTTTAGGGGTCACGTACAAAAGATGTCTATCTCTATCTTACTCTCGCTTATATATATATATGTGTGTGTGTGTGTGTATGAAAAAGAACAAATAAGATGAATAAAATGATTTTTACTATTTAATGTTAAACTCAGTGTACAGGCTGAGAAATTGGCTCGAAATTTGGTCCTAAAGTAAAGGGAGTCAAATACAAGTGGAAATACAATTTTTTGTGAAATCTGCTCTAAAAAAAAGGATCTGCAAAACACATAGTAAAAGGATTAATATAATTGGGGGGAAAAAAAAATATTTTAACCTACTCAGGGTGCCCTAAATCCACTTTGAAGCTCCTTAGTTTGGAGGCATGTGCCTCATGATTAATCTAGCCCTATTTATAGGATAGTGGTATCTCTGTAGAGTGAATGATTTATTCCACAAAACATTTTGTTAAAAGAAACCTCTAATGGATAATTAAACCTGTGGTATTTTATTAATTTGTTCCAAATAAAAAATATCAGTACCTTAAAACCTTAATTATAACCTTGTAAATAATGTATTATATACTTTAATTACTACTTAAATAGTGTTAAATACGAGTGAACATATGAATAGTCTAATAAATAATCTTATTATTCAGCATAAGTCCATAAGTCTGAAAATACACACCTAGATACTAGATATAAATCTAGATAATTCTGGATATTTTTATGAAATTTTTTTTTTCCTCTTGTAGACTGGAAATATTTCATTAAGATTTTTGTTATTGCAATTGGGACCTTCTCCTGCTAGGTGAAATTTCAACATGAGAGTCCATCACCACAGAGGTACCAATATATATATTTGCATGTGAATTTTTATTATATGAATATCAATTTTTTTTTAATGAAGTGAACAATAATTATTCTGTACAGTCAAGTATTTGTGGATTTATTGGATATTTTTATTTTGTTGATATCTTATGAAATGCTGATTATGGGGGGCTCACTTGGAAACTCACTCAGCATCTCAAATCAAATTCAAATTATCTCATGACCTTGTAGTCACATATGGGCAACTAAAGCCTGCAGCAACATTTCTTTGTGGGTCAATCTAGCTAATTATTTGAAATCTTGTTTAATTTTTCTCAGGAAGTCAATTTCATGATTTATATTATAAAATTACTATTGTTTTTGCTTCAGAAATCAATAATATAATTGCAATTTATATGTTAGTTTGGAATAGAAATTAAGTATGCTTTCAGTAATTCAACTGAAATTTTTTAAATGAATGCATAGCCCAAATAAAGATGAAAATATCTCATATGGCCCACTAGATCAAATAAGTTGCTCATGACCTTGTACATTCCTCATGGCACTTTCTGGGCAATGGAGTTACTTAGCAGTGTCTATCTCCTCAACAAGTAATCTGCCGTAGGTTGTACTTTGTTACTCGATATTGGAAGCAGGAAGAAGTCTCTGACTTGGCCTATTAGGGAAAAATGGATTCATGCCTTTTTTTTTCTTTTTTTCCTCAGGGCATTGGTGCAAATTGAACACAAACTAACTCAATTTGAACTATGATGATTCTATTTTCTGTACTGCTAACTATTAGGCCTACCTATGCACCCTGTACTTAACATTTACATATAGACAAGTATGGTCTCCTGCAAAAACCGTTGATTTATTTACAAAATAATTAACAAAAAATTCTTAATCCGTATTTATTAGATGAAGTATTATAAATCATCATTTTCAATTTTATGACTGCCTTTCCTTTAATCTCGGTTTAAAAAAGAAAAAAATTAAAAAGCAACTTATAAATAAAGATGAAGGTAAATAGTAGTCATATGATAAAAAATGAAAAATTCTTAGTTTTTCATTTGGTAAAAAATGTTAGATGGATAAACAGGTATTGGTAGAAACTTAGGATTATTGTAACTGTTTTAACTCATTCGCCTGAACAGTTGAATCCTCCTCATATCAAATATTCATGTGTATGAGGTTAGAGTATCCCATAATTTGTTGATCTTAAGTTTATAGAATGTTTCATGTACTCCAGATATCTTGTACATCTCTATTAGTGTTGTCAATCTAGATGTTTTTAGTTGCTTCTAGATGTCAGAAATAGCTATTTAGATGATTTCTGATAGAATGAGTAAATCAGTAATCTATTGGAATATCTATCCAGTCGGATATTTTGCACATTCATTTTTTTTTTTTTTGTTAATCTGCTGCCGGATAACCAACTGGATTAATATTCTGGTACATCACTAGAAAATATGATTCAATTTATAGTAATAATATAAGTAACATTTCAAATGAATTTAGTAATATTTTGATGAAATAAATGTCACATTTACTTTATTAATATGATATAGTTCTAGTAAATGTAGATGTTTTTTGACTGAATTATGAGCTGAAAATATAGTTGTTTGTGCTGTTGTGTATTGCTAAAGGAAGGAGAACTGCATGCCCTGCTTGTTCTGTTTAGGCTTGGCTTAGTGCCACTTGCTTAACGATGTCCTTGTGAACTGCTTCTTTTTTTAAATGACAATCTTTGCTAAGGTGGGGAGGGAAGTGAAATTTTTGATCACTAAGCATTTTTGCTTATCAATAGTTTATCTTAATAGCATTACAGGAACTCCTTGATAAACATTGTCTCATTCTATCGTTGATTCAATCAATGTTGTTGAGAAAAAGAGATGTGAATATACAATGACGTAAAATATTGTTGGTAGAATTGCAAATCAAGTGATTTTTCTGACTAAGAAAGTCGGTCACAAAATTCGTAGACTATAATAAGTTGACTAACCTCTATTGTGTCTCTGGTGAAATTAATTTCATTTGACATTGTTTCATTTAGTCATGGTTCTGAAGAACCTAACCACGTTAATCGGGGAGTTCCTGTATTGATGTTGTAATACAATATATTCACACTGCTTAAAATGAAGCGGTCTGTTTCTCTGCTTTTAGAGAATTTTTTTATTGCTGGTGATGATTTTCATGACCAAATGATATGAAAAAACAGGATAAAGAAGAAATCTGTAATATAAGATGAAATTTCCCTGAAAGGAAAATATGCCATTATTTTGTTAGTTAAGCCGATTGCTGACTCTTTTGCTTCGTTTTTAAAAATTGGTAGAAAACGTATTGTTGTCTGCCTTTTATAACATGAATGTTAGAGTCTAAGAAAGACAACCCTGTCATAACTGAACTGTGGATTATCATAAGTTGATTACAAGTTCACTGCTGAATAAAAATGCTGTTTTAATCACAAAATTATGTCGATTGATTACAAATTGGTGAAAGTTGATATTTTTGTCGTATCAAATAAATCCCTCGATGAAATTCTGTTTTTATTTGCGTTTTTCTTTATGTATAGGCAAAGACTTGGGGGTCCAACACTGCTTCTATTCCAAACTGCACTATATTAGGGGACACACTCGCACCTATAGTGTACATTCAAGGAAAGATTATAATCACTATTTGACGGTACGCATTTCTCAAGTCTAGAGTTGTGGTACTCGGCAATTTTGTTCACTACATTGTCTATTGAAGGAGTGGATAGGCCTCCAGTAACGTAAATAAATTGTCTGCTAATGGTCTACCACCATACTTTTATGATTTTCCTCCAGAGGTTACGAGGACATGAACCCTTCATAGGGAATGGCTGGGCTTGATTATACCTTCCTGCCAAATTTCCTCACTTTAGATGCAATGAAAGTGCTATCAACATCCGAAAAGCATCAGGATTTCACAGCAATAGGGTTTCAGTCAGAGGTAAGGTGAGCAAACAAGAAAGAAAATTGGACTGTGATGGCAGCAAGACTGCACACAGTCAGTTTGGGTGAACATTTTCCAACCACTTCACCAAACTCTGCTGAATTCTGGATAAGAGAGAGGGAAGAGGTCATAACAACAAAGCCCAGAGCAGGAGTTACTCTTGATTCATACTGTTTTATGATTGATTGTTAATAAAGCTCTCTGAGCTTCTTGTGTTGATCAAGGCCTTGACTGGAATTCTGTTGAGCACTGTATCTATGGTGGCCTGAGAAAAGTTATCAAAGTTGGGACTGTTGATGACTGGCTGGACTTGCATACCTTGGCAAAGTGGCCCTCCTCATTGCATTTGTTGTTATTGGCATTTTTTGCCTGACTATCAGGCCTGGGAAGATAAGTAAAGCCACAGAAATAGCATTTATTTCTGGTAGTTGTAACCTTGGGGCAACCTCCAGTAGGGTTGAGGTTTTTCACAATGTTCCACAGCCACCGCATTCATCATTGACGCTTCAACATAAAGCAAGTGTTAAATCACCATCTCCATTGCTAAAACCTGGTCATAAGCAGTATTCAAGCTGAGTAATTTGTTCTCTAGTAACCCTGTACAAATTTGCATCTGGTTGCTGTTTTCAGATGACCAGAATGTGACTCTTGGGCTGAATAAGTTTTTGAGCACTGCTATCATGATTAGAACATTCAGCAATTTAGTCATATACTGAAAGGACAAGTTGATTTACCTGCAAATCTAATTTAGAAAAGCCACCCAAAAGCTTAGAAGTCCATCATACAATATAATGTAAAAACCTTCAATAGATTGCAGCCTGTAAGCTTTAACTCGACAATTCAACTCAACTCTTTCTTGGACGTGTAAGTTTCTCTGGTTTCTAAACCATTGGTTGAGTTGAAAAAAAACAATATCTGTTATCACATATTTTTCAATATTTCAAATCTGAAAAAAAGATTCAATTGAATTGATTCGAAGGACGAATTGAGCTGAAATAAACCCCTCCTGTCAGCATCTGAATTTCAAAGACAACAATGTTAGTGTATATCCTATGTAATCTTTTTTCTTATCAAAGTTTATTTGTAGAGGAACAGGAAAGGTAAAACAATGAGATCAAAGTCATCATTGCTTATTGCACTTCATATGATTCTTTCCTTTTACACATAAGTCAATGTTTATTGCATATGACAGATTATTTGGGGGAATGTAAATGTTTCCTCTAACTTGACCAGCGTTTGAGTTATTTGAAAAAAAATTTTTACAAGCTGGATACGTGCACATACAAACAAATATGATGCTTACAATAATATTCATTTGATATTGTGATGTTGATTTATTTTTGTCTCTTAGACATTTTATTTTTAAGAGTTCTAATTATTCATTCTTGAATGTATATTGTGTGTACAATAAATAGTATGGGAAGTTTTACTGCTCTAATCACTATAGATAGAGAAGAATTTCTAAAAAAATTGTCATTTCAGTCAATTATTTCCAATTATTTCATTAATGTAAGATTTTCAACGCATCATTATAGTACTACTAGTGAATTTCATCAGTTGCTTACAATGTAATAGTTCCGGGGATTTAAAAATGAGTTATTTCACCATGGCTCCCCATCAGTATTGATCAAACAGTACCTCCCTTCAAGAGCTGATTCTTATATTTAGGTTGTTATATGATCTTTAGGGCTGTGTCATAATACATGTTTATTTTATAAAGGGCATTATCATAATATATTGTATATGGAAGTTATTTTATACTTCACGTCATAGAATTAGATGAATGATTACCCCCCCCCCCCCAAAAAAAAACTATAAATTTGATGAGAGATCATTAAGTATAAAAATGGATGTACATTGTATTCAACTTCTGGAGACCTGTACAAAACCGGTTAGGGCTTATTAAAAATCATTTCACCTGAAAATCATAACTAAAAAGTTTGGCTTTTCTGTTTTTTTCAATTCATTCAATCCTTATTATGGAATTTCTCTCTCTCTCTCTATTCTCTCTCTCTCTCTCTATTCTCTCTCTCTCTATCTATTCTCTCTCTATCTATTCTCTCTCTCTCTATCTATTCTCTCTCTCTCTATCTATTCTCTCTCTCTCTATCTATTCTCTCTCTCTCTCTCTCTCTCTCTATATATATATATATATATATATATATATATATATATATATATATATATATATATATATATATATATTGTCATCTGCAGACAGCTGTTTCGATGTATTACATAGACTTTCCATTATCCCATCCAGTACCGCGAGGCAGAATTGAAACCCTCACTTCAGACCCATAGGCCGATATCCTACATCTGGACTACAGAACTGGACAGTCAGTAACTCAGGATTTAAGCGATATATTTGTTTTTACACAGAAATCCCTCATCCACCAGAGTGCTCAATTCCTATAGAAGAGCATTGCATAAGCTTACAGTGGATGAGTTACCTCACTTGAAGAGTGCTCAACCCTGAATAGAGGAGCATTAATATATATATATATATAGAGAGAGAGAGAGAGAGTATATGTATGTGTGTGTGTGTTCTTTTTGAGCCAATGACTGTTGATGTATTCTTTTTTTAAACATCTGGTTGATTCAGTTACATGAATTCAGCTAAAGTGAAATCCACTTTGAAATTGCGGAGCAGATACGTTATTTACAGGTGGCTTTGGTTTGTAATGGTGGAGGCACTTCTACTTTTCTATATGAATTAAAATTTCTAATTCTTCACAGATACATGTACACATGAACAAATATGTTGTTTACAATAATAATCCATTAGATTTCACCCATGTATTTATGGTTAATTTTCAACTTGGATATGGCACAACAGATATGTTCTTAACAGGTTGCAAGAAGTTATTTGTTATTAATGCTTTGATGCTAGTTGATTGTAAAGGTCAATTGAAATATGTATCAGAATCATAGTGCTGAGTGTTCAAGCCACAACATGAGAAAGAAACAAACTGAGCATTGTAGCTCTAAAAATAACGAATATATTATGAACAAAAATTTCGTCAAACACAGATGACAATTTTTTTTCAACTTTTTTTGAATGGTTAATTGGGCACTTATCATGTGTAACCACTCATGTTCTTTACTGGCTATAAGAAGTCTTTTTTTTCAATCTTGATATTATGAACTAAAGTGTGTGTTGATTGTAAAGGTCAAGACATTTCTACTTTTCTATATAAATCAAAATTTGGTTTATTTCCAAACAAAACTGACATTAGAATTTGTTGTTTTCTATTTCAAGCATGAATGATAAAAAACATTTTTTAATCATACTGAATATTCAATTTCTTTGAGAGTGAGTTTTTCATTCTTTCCATGTTTTGTCTTGCTTTCCTAAAATCATTCAAAACTCCACAAAATTTGCAGTTTTTCCAACATTATATCACTTGCTCCCTGTGGTTCAAATGCTTGTGCTACTTTGTGAAAATTTGATGAAACATTTGAATGCAATTATTCCTATCTAACTGGAATTGAGATATTTTGTGCATTAAGTTTATTCTTTCAATTTCTAACATTTAAAAATGTAACACTATCATTTTGATGATTTTACAAAAACTTTTTAGCAGAAACTCTGAAAAACTTCTGTTTGTTTTTTTTCCTTTTTGCTTTTAGTTAGAAATTTGAATAAGGTTCAGATTTACAAGAAGTATCCAATATTTTCTTTTTTAGACCTCAGTAGTATTTGCACATTGTATTTAAAAGCAAATTTGAGAAAAATAGAGGTTGAAAGAGTTCATTCTGCTGATTTGTCTGCTGTCGTTCAATTTTGAATTTGAGATAGGAGAAAAAAGAGAGGAAATGTAGAAAAAAATGGATAAATTTAATTTTTTAAATGCCTTTTTTTTTTTTTTTTTGCTGATTGCATTTTTGAGTGTCACTTTCAGAGATGTCATGAATATTGTTGGATTCCTTGAAAATTAGGAATCTCTTTAGAATGTCTGCCTCCTCTTATTCTTGCTGATTGATATGCTCTTTCTGATTTTAACAGCAATTATCTAAACCAGTTGCACAATAGAAAAAGCTTTAAAGATATTTTTCTCTGCCTTCTTGCTTGCTTTTATAAGAAACCAAAAAAAAGCAAGTTTAAGGATTGGACATTTGGATAACAGCTTCAAGATGCAATTTGTATTATTGAAAAATTTGAACAAAGCAGATGAATCACTTTGCATTTAAGAACCCAGCGTTGTAAGGTGATCTTGATTTGCTTTTTTTGGGAATGACATAAAATAATGGAATTTTTTTTATTGAATTTTGAGGGATGTGGGTTTGCTTTTTAAAGATTTTATTAGTTTGCTCTTTTGATCTTTGTCAAATTTGTAACTTTACTAAGAACCAAGTTTTTATTTTTCCAATATTAATTCCCAATTTTAGCTCTATTCATAATGGGCTGGTTCTAGTTTTGAGCTCATGGTGATCAATAATAATCTGAATTCCAAAGAAATTTTACAGGTAATTGATTAAAGTACAATATCATTTTATAGTCATTTGATTTAACAAATTCTCAATTCCCTTATTTGCCATAATAAAATTTGCAGGTTTGTGTTTATTTAATCATTAATTTACTCTTGCTGTCAAAAAAATAGCAGAAATATTCAAGTAATTTTGCAATTGCATTGTACTTATAGAATATCAAAAATATTGTTTTCTTGTTTATGTTTTAGTATTTCCTAAATAATAAATAAGTCTAAACTGAAGTTTTTTTCTGTTGTGTAAGTATTAGACAGTGTTACACACAAAAAATGTGTATATCCATGTCAGTTTTTGAGTTGAAAAATATTTTGCTCCAAAAAATTTATTAATAAAGTTTGATTCCCCATTGAATACTTATGGCGTTTTTATTTATCAAGTTTGACATAATTTATTTTTACTACGTCATCAGAGCATACATTTTTTACTACATCATCTTGTGGTGATGTAAAAAGTGTGACAGACAAATTAATAAATAATTACACATTGTTTTATTACATGGGAGATGTTAAATTTTCAATTTCTCTGAGTCAGTCTCATTCTTTCCATGTTTTGTCTTGGTTTCTAAACTTTTGTCAGGAGAAGAGAGAAGATTGTTTGGCTCTTAAATAGAACCCCCTCCCTCTGTGCCAATGGATCTGTATGCAATCCAATCAACAACCAATCAGTGCTGTGATTACAAAGATTATTCATCCAATCACAATAGGTTGATATTTAAAAGGAAAAAAGAAAGTGATATTAAGGTTTTATTGTGAAGCTTCTTGAAATTTTGAACTATACGCATATCTTCAAAGAACTTCCAGAAATCAATAACGAGCAACATCACGGCTGATGTCATTTTTAGATGCACTAGCATCTCCAGCACAGACTGACTACAATGAGTGACTTACTGGAATGTGAGTTATGTCCCTTGCTCAGTGTTATCAATTTAGATGTTTCCCCTCTAAATTTACGTGTTTTTGGTTGTGTCACATTTTATTCATATATGGTATGTAATATATTTTCTAGATTTTAGATATATATTTAGAGAATCTAGATATTTCAAGATATTTTTTGACTCTTGAAAGCAACTTGAAAGCAAAGTTGGCAACCCTGCCTTTGCGAGATCTTCACAGAAGAAAATAATCCGCTCATAAATGGTTTGACTTTCAGGTTTGTTAAAATAGGAAGTATCCAGAGAGCATATACCAATGGCGTTATCACTTAAAATTGGACAAATTACTATCCTCAAGCCCCCCCCCAAGAAAATACAGCTGCGATTTGTAATAAAAAATCAAACTTGTAAAATCCTTTCAATTCTTTCAATTTGCTATTTTTATCTTCTTTTTATATACATGTGTGTGTGTATCATGTAAGTCAAATTTTTTAGACTTTCCAGTTGAATTCATGGGGTTGACTATTACTTTCATGCTACAAGCCAAAATACTGTATCAATAAGCAGAAGACCAAATTGTCTCTAAATGAATAAAAATCAAATAAAACAATGACTTACAGTAATAGTTTCAATGTTTCTACACATCAAAACACACGTCTTACTAACATCTCATCTAATTTCTTGAATGCCTATTCTAACATTTTGAACTCTTAGTGTTTTTTCTGGTGAAAAGTGATCCGTCATTTGACTGTTGTACAGTCTCACTGATCACTGAGAAATGAACAGCTGCATATTCAATCGAATCCTGCATGAAGACAAAAAGGAATCGAAATTTGGTTATGCTGTGAAATGAGAGCAAAGCGTTAATGAAAAAATAGATCAGTAGTATTTTATTGAAGAAAATTTGGCAATATGAAACTGATAGTAATAATATATTGCTAATACATTTCAGGCTAGCTGTGTTGCTATCCATAGCAGTTTTTACTTTGGCAAATGGTAGGCAAATGTATTATCATGATTCTAATTACCCCTTATAGTGAACTACTGGTTAATAACTTCTGGCCCAACTTATATAAGAAATGATGGTGTTATATACTGACTCTGTAATATTATCTCAACAAATTTTGGTGTTGTTACCCATGACTGTTTACAGCACCGGCAGGCAGACGGACAAAGCAGGATTGGAGCATTTCCAAATAAATGCACATCACCACTGGATTCAGGAGCAGTAGTTAATCTAGATTATGCAGGTCAATATTGAATGTAACTACTGATATTTATAATTCTGACACAGCCTTAATTATGATTTTCTGAAGTATTTAGTGTAGGATGTATATTTTGCTGGCTTCATCAGAACATGATAGCACAAGAAAAATTAATTTCCGCATTGTAGCACTTATGTCCAGGATAATAACTTGATTCCCAATTGTGGATCTATCATCTATGAAGAACTAGGGTCAACATAAGATACATGGAAAAATCCAATTTTCAAAATATTTTTTGGCAGAAAAATAGGGGGTGTTGACTTTTACGTGAGTATATACTGTATATGTGGTCTGCTTGGATGATTTAATGGTTGGCACGTCTTCCTCACAAGCAGAAGGATTCCCAGTATGAGCAAAGGGGTATAAAAAAATTGAGAATGGACTTGTGACCTCCCTTATTTGAAAAAGAAAGTAGCAAACAAAAGAGCCATCGAATTGCCTCGTTATGTATGGGAATATGAAGTAGTGAAATGTTATCAGTTTGTTAGACAAAATCTGCAAACTGAGTTTAAATTCTATTTGCATCATGTTAGCACTGTCCTTGGGAAAAGCATAGATCTACTCCTCCTGTTCTCTACTTTATTTGCACTTCTCTTGATCATTGTTCTGTCACTAGTATGTTGCAATGGTAGACAGAAAATAGGTGATTTCTTAAGTTATCCATTCACTCATTATTACCTTCCCTTCACAAGTTGTGGCAGCAGAATGGCTGCTATATTCATTGTCAGCCACGACAGATCAAAGCCAGTGATACGATATGAAATGAGTACTATTGTTAACTAGTCACCGTTATCTACAACAAACTGGTTTAATCAATTATAATAATTAAAAACTGTTGCTAGGTTTAGGTTATTCATGTGTTCTGACATAATGGCAATGGGCAGGCCATGTTGTAAGAATGACAGACAACTGATGGATATCACGACTCACAACATGGATCCCTGGAGATGACAAGCAAAACCGAGGCTGAAAGAACACAAGATGAAGAGACGAACTGAACAAATTTAGAAAATACCGACTCCGCAACGCATGTGGCGAATCCTGGAGAAGGTCTATGTTCAACGATAGATGTTAAAAGACTGATGATGATGATTCAGACTTCACTCAGCTCTTACTATTCATAGAAGACATTTGAAATTTTGCGCACACACTCCTCTCAATGTATAGGAAAATTTTGTTTTATTTCATTTCTTTATAATTTTTTTATAAATTCCCCCCCAGAAATTGTTTTTAATGGAGGGTTAAATACGCGAAGTATATTCATGCTAAATTGGTCACTAGTTTGTGCCTGCTTGTCTCTGAAAATTCAGACTTTTTTCAGCGATCACAGCCCAACAAAAGTGATAGACGTAATTTATTCATTGATCACCCCTTTTTCCAACTGTTTGATTGATCACTGTCAGCACTGCATATATGGGTGTTGGTGATTCATAATTTCCCTAGGAATGCAAGTTTCCTTTATTTTTGCTAATAGGTTTCAATAATGTTAGAATTACTACATAGAAAAACATACTAAGTTGTTGGCTGCCATGGTCTCTAGCTCTACACTATATTTTCTCATGTGATTATGCGATGGAATTTACATATTATACACGTGACTCTACATCCAATATCAAGAAACCCTAGAATAGTACTCCCAGAAAGCTTTAGAACTCTATGAAAGCTTTAGAACAGAGTACTAATTAAATCTTGCATTTTTAATATTTCAATGAGCCTTTGTTTTTAGGTATTTGATACTTTTAAGAATTTTGCAATCAATGTAAGGATTGGTCTTTGACATGCATCTTTGTGTTCTATGCCTCATAATATTAATTTCCTCAACTCTGGCTTCATATTAATCATCAGCTGAAACCTTGATTCATTTTTACAATCACTAATCCTTTCAGATCGGGAAGAACTTGTATGAAAATTATTTTTCTTAGCGTTTTGCTCAAAAGTCAATATCAAATCCAAAAATGAAATTTAAACGTTAGGAATGTCTGGTTTTGGTAATATTTCCCTCCACCCAAGGTCTTATTATAATTCAATGTTTTTTTCCACTTACTTGCATTCATTTGTACTATGATTCCTTGTGTATACATCAACAAGACTGCACTATTCAGGACATTAGTGTGAATGTGTTTTACATGTGCAAATTCCAATCTATTTTGAATAAAATTTGATGGCTTTTATCTTTTGAATCTTTATTATTGACTCCCTTATTAATGAACTTTTTTTCTATATTTGCATTTTAGAAGTTAATGATTGAATCTAGCTTTAAATAAAATTCAATTTTATAAAATTGACTGTTATTTTCCAACATGGAACCTTTGGGAAATTTTCCTCTGTCGGATTTTTACCTTCACTACATTTAAGCTAACTACTGACAGTCAACATAAGTAGAAATGATTAAGAGGAGATAGTTTCAATCAGAAGTCATTTTCCTTGAAAATTACATTCTACTTTCTTTGTATGAATTTAAGAGTTAAAATAACAGTGACCGTCAGTATAAGTAGGAAAAATGAGTTACATGATAAAACAAGTAGGCTAATGTCTCAGGTCTTGGGCAAAGTTTGTGGTTCAGAATTAGAACCCTCCCCCCACTCTTAATCTTGAAAATGTTTGTGTAGTATTTTCATAAATCCGTAATTCTGCAGTTCTTTTGATGTTAAGATAATGTGGGAGCAAAGATGCTGTTGAATTTTGGCCCTGTGAGCATTATGCAGCTGATATTTTCACTGTATTTTTCTTTCATGAAAACCTACTTAATATCTGACTTCAGCAGCCTTTAAGCTCTGTGTAGAGTCACTTCCTATTTATAGAATTTACATTGAAATTATTTGATAATTCTGTTTTTTTATTATAATTAGCAGTTAATAGGTGGGGAATAATTTCCTGTGGACAAACAATTTTTCTTCTGTCATTTAATACGTGATCAAATTAATTACTTGAAAACTGTTGGCTCAATTGAACTGGAAATTGTTTTATTCTCCAAGTTGAAGCATTGTAACAGTATTGTGATACTATGTGCCATTTCTGCTATGTTATGATAATAAACCCACACACAAACATTTAGAAATTGGATCATTGGAATTAATGCATAGTTTTTTTTGTGTGTTGGTTTATTTTTTTGTGAAGGAATGTTGGATACCTAGAAAAAATGTAAGTTGTAAAAGTGTTAACTTGTGATATAATTACATTCATGGTACCACTTTAGTTTTTTGCCTATCATGTGTTCATAGTATATCACACAATTACTATCTTGAGTTTTCCTGCTGGAAGTGTTCATAGTATATCACACAATTACTATCTTGAGTTTTCCTGCTGGAAGTGTTCATAGTATATCACACAATTACTATCTTGAGTTTTCCTGCTGGAAGTGTTCATAGTATATCACACAATTACTATCTTGAGTTTTCCTGCTGGAAGTGTTCATAGTATATCACACAATTACTATCTTGAGTTTTCCTGCTGGAAGTGTTCATAGTATATCACACAATTACTATCTTGAGTTTTCTTGCTGGAAAAGTAAATTAACCTCAGATATTTTGAGAAAATTCAGGCAATAAATAGATGAAAATGTAAGTAAGTCTTGGCATCTCTTAAACAATTTGCTTACTCATACTGGCTCATTGATTTTTTTTTTTTTTTTAATATCAAAGAGGATTTTAGTTTTAACACTCCAAGTATTGGAAACTTGTCACTCTCCTGAGTTTTGTGCTATGAGTAGCTGTTGGCAATCTGCTATTTTGAGTTAGTAATGCTGCATAGAAAAGGAAACCCAAAAGACCTTGACAAGTACAGGTCAATAAGTCTACTCAACTGTGTGTGTATGTATGCATATATAATATATAAGCCGCCTTTTACCAATTGAATCACTAATACTCTAGTAGGAAACCAACCACAGGGACAAATTGGCTTCTGAAAGGGTTACTTGATCATTAACCATCTCCATTCAGTGAATCAACTCCAAGAATATAAAATGTCACTTGGCATGGCTCTGGTCGACTATCAAAAACCTTTGATTTAGTGGTAATTCCTCAAGCCATCAGAGAAATCAAACATCAAGAAAATACACAGAGAGAGAACAGAAGGAAAAATCAAAATATTTGTTAAAGATGTACGAAAATATAATTTCAATGTTTGCATAATGTGGGTATAGATTAATCTACTGGGTGAAATAGTGTTTCAAAGATGTGAATTCTTTCAAAAACAGACTTGATAGATATTTTGATAAACAGGATATTCTATACAACTACAATTTCACAAACAATTAGAAGTTCCATACAAATCTAAAATGATTACAGGAATTGAGAGAAGAGGATTTACCATAAAATCCTTTTCCAGAGAATATCGCTCAGCTAAGCAAAGCAATGTATAGACCTTGTGTATGTCAAAGTTTTATATCAATTTTTTATATTGTAAAGTTGGTTATAACAATGGATTAATGACAAAATGAATTTATGATTAGGGATTGTTCCAATTTTTATATCCTTTGCTTAATGCATTCAGCCTGTTATTGTCATCTGAAAGACCCTGTCCCAAAGTGATCCCAGCAAGTGGCCTCCTCTGTATTTTGAAATTGATACTTACTAATATAACCTTTGAGTTATAATGAATTTAGTTATTATTTTAATAGATTTATTTCTTTTGAAACAAAACTGTCATACTTAAAGATTCCTTTCAGAATAGTCGGTTTGAAACTTTAAATATGGGGGCAAGCTGGAGAACCTGTATTCTCTATCATTAAAAACATGTTCTGCCTTACACCTGCATTTCTGCGGTTGGTGAACAGCTTTTAGCTGCTATTTCCAAGTGCATAGTACGGAGGGATAGTTGCTTCCAAGTTACACACCCCAACCTCTCAAACGTGCTGGATGCTTCCAGTGAAAAATCTTTGCTATGTTTGTAAATCGGCATGGCTGCAAGAGACACTACCCTCTCTACTTGACACTTACTATTCACAGATGGTCACCCATCTAAATTCTGACCTCACTCAATGTTAATTTTAAGGATTCTATGAGAACCAGTGTATCCAATACGATTAGGCTGTAACCATTTGACTGTATTATAGAACTAAAACAAGAGAAATCAACTTCTTTTCTCCCCTTCCCTAATACTCTTGATTTCTAGCCAGCCAATCAATACAACCGACTGATTGACTCCATTTTCATTGCACACACAATCAACCAAATATAGAAATTATTGATCTCAGCACTCAATTTGTCTGGACAATTGGATTTAATTTTCTTCCCTTTCCACTAAGAGAACAAAAAGAAACCTTTTAACCTTTTCTTTTTTATATATTATTTAAGCAAAGTATGATATAACAATGTAAGGTTGCCTTTAAATCGTATTCAAAAGAGAATAACTTTGTTTGGCAGGGATCAAAGTTCAAATCTCATTTTGTTCCTTAATTTTGATTTTTACATTTCAATCATTCCTACAATCACTTTGAACACCTACTTTAACCTTAATAAGTTGAATATTCAACCAGGAAGTCTTTGGGAGCAAAATTAGCACTCCTGCATCAGAATGTGTATAGTGCTATAATTATAAGTTGAATGATGATTTTGACCCTTCTTGTTTCAAACTGGCTGCTGTTCCAGCCGTAGAGTGACAGGTAATAGTGGCAAATTTTGAGTCAAAGAAGTAGGCAACAATAACCCTAACTCTAGAAATAGTGACCCTAAAAAACACTTGCCTTTCAGCTGGAGTGGTGGCCATTTTGAAATGAGAAAGGTTACAATAGCCAGTTTGATCTTATAATTTCAACAATATGTCCACCATCCATGGTTTGCAGAAGAAGGAAAAATATTCTTTCTTTGAGTCAATTGATTCTCATACTTGTAAAATATTGCAATATGGAAATTTTCTGTGAGTATTATTTCCAATAAAAATCATAAATGGCGTTTTTTCCAGATAGAATGCAGAAGCCTTGAATTTTTATATTATGACACCATAGCAGCTGGTAAGAAAAAAGTTGATCTGAATAGATGCTCTTTTAATGATGTCATGCCTTTCAATGGCATCACACCTCTTCTGCTCCTCTTTCTATTTAAAATAATCAGAACCAATCGACTGACTAGAAAAGTATCTTCAGATGTGTAGACACATATAAAGACAGTGGCAAATATCCTGACTGAACCAATATATTTCCTCTAAACCATTCAGGATAGTGTCTGACGCAAACGATTCCCTATTCCATACAAGAGGCTGTTTTCCCCTTGTTAGACAAATAAATCTATCTTAGCTTGACTAACATATTTATCTTCTAGGCTAATGTAAACTGCTTTTAAAACTTTCTCACCCCTGCAACAATATCTCCCCAATACTTTTATCTCATCTTGCTGGGGTATGGTGAAGATAGTGACACCACTTTGAATGCTTGTAGCCTCTTCATCTATTTCACATATTGCAAACCTGAAGAACTGGCCAAGACAGAGAAATGGGATTTGTGAAGCCTGAGCAGGGATGGCTGATGCTGTAGCCTGCATAAGGGCATTACTTTATCACCATTCTCAATGGCTTTGTACCTCTGAGGAAGGCCATAGAATGCGCTGGCTGGAATGCTGTGGTAACAACAATATAGTATGAGAATAATTGCATGAATAACTCTCAAAACTATAATAGTATCTTATCACGTGATAAGATAGATATCTATACTGTTTGCCCCTGATCTCAAATGGCAGGACCAATCTCAATTAAATCTGTATGATGAATATTGTTTATCCTTGAAATGAAGTGTCTTATCAGAAAATATACCTATGTAAAGAAAATCACATTACCAACATAATGAGTTATAAACTCCTTCAAAATTAAGCCCCTGTTAGTCCATACCAGCAGTTCTCAAAGTGTGTGAGATCAATATAACGCGTCTATCAAAGGAAAATCATTCTGAAAAAGATGTGAAAAAAGTAATCAAAAGATCAATTATCAAAAATATTAACAGCTTTCAGAATAGGCGTCCCTTCCTAATTTCAGGTAGAATTCTTATTCTGCACAAGATGCCTTCCAAGAAAATGGTCATTTGTTTAGTCTGTGAACAAATACAGAAGTTCTTATTTTGTCCATCTCTTCTTGGAATAGAAAGTAGAAGCAGACAAAGTAGGAACTTCACCTGTTCATATTTGAAGCAGCATTTTCTGCATTGACTACAATCAAGACTAATCAGCATGAGAATTCAGCTGTTGACCATTTAAACCAGATCTCTGAGATTTGAAAGAAAAAAATGAAACTAGTGTCATTCATCCCATTGACCTTCCTTCCATTTAAGAATATATAGCAATACCTTAAACAGTTCAGTTGTCATTTAGTGCGGTTAAGGTATTGCTGTACAAATAATGTAACTAAGCTGAACAAAAAACACCCTCATTAAATTATAATAAGACTTTGAACAGAGCGACCCTGAGTGCTAAAGATTTTGGAACAAATTAATTGCTTTAAGGTATACCTGTATATATTTTTCAAAATAGATGTTCCTGGAAACTTGCGATGGCTTATTTTTATTATAATCACCTAATCAACATAACAAATCTTTAGGGGGTCTGCACTTTTTTTTTCTTAGAACAGTGGTCTGGGGAGGGTATTTGTGAAACCACTGGCCTATAAAAAGTGGGCAAGAATGTTTCCTACAATTGGAAGACTAGGTATTTTTGGCTTAGATTTAAAATCTCTCTGCCTTCATTTTTGCAAAAATCTCAACGAGTTCCTAATGTCAAGCACTATGAATCTCTCTCATGGGATTGAACCTTGTATCTCTTTACAACCAGTCCTTCACTCTCTAACCATATCCTCAGATTAGAGTAGGATATTTTCTGATGCTGATAAGAAGCAAAGTATTTTTAGATTGTACTGAAAACTGAATCCCGTTGTTGCTCAGCGTCAACAGTTCCCATGTTTGTCCCTTTTGGTTTCAGGTAGTTTCAGCTGAGAATATGTGGACAGAAAGAAACCAAGTTGCTGAAAATAGCTTGCAGTCTGTTTAGTGAATTTGCAATGCACTAAGGCACAGTTATTCTGACAAAGATTCACTCTAGAAAGGCTGTGCCTTGACTCAGAGTTGGGGAAAGGAGACAAAAAGTTGGCTCTGCTTTCATTCACTTCTATGATTCATACCCACATGCATTTAGATTTACTTTCTTGTAACATATTTTTCTATTATATAAAACAACTATTTAATAGTGTGTCCCTCTCCTTAAACATTGGTGCAACTCAATCAAATTAGGAATGCATACTCAGTGGACATAAGTTTTGTTTTATAGTTTGTGTGTGTGTGGGGTGGCTGTTCTATTTACAGTGCTACCATTATGCTAAACTGGACCCTCTATTTGAATATTGAACAGAATTCATATGTTTACTTGCTGGAAACTGCCTGATGGGGGTGAGCTTTAGCTAGTTTGATGCTGGACATATCCCAGCAGTTATAGAATAATCAAAACTGTATGAACTTGGATACCAAAAAATAGATATTTATTTAGATCCCCATGTTGATAGGCTTGATAATTTTTGACTTTTCTTACTTCTTATTTGTTGCTTGTCAGGTTATTCTTCCACTTATTCTATGACTTCCAAAGAAGCAATGTAGATCAGAAACAAAATAAACTGCCGGTGAGATTTGAATATACTTCTTCTAACTTTTGGATCCTACTTTACCATGACAGTGCCTTACCAATTACGCAACAAAAGCTGACAAGTGTCATTCAAATCAGCCATATAGCTATATTCTCTAGTTCTTTGATTCCTATACGGCCATCTTAGTTTATTACATGTTATTTCACACCAGAAATTCTTTATTTTCCATCCATGCTGTTTAGTTTGGTGACTATAAAATGTTAAAAATGATTTGTCACTACCGACCTAGTACCAGATGGAGAGACAAACTAATCTAAAGTAAGTGCTAGCTCTGCGACGTCCACAATAGAGAAGTTTGGCGAATCCTGAGGAAGGTGTATGTCCAATGACAGATATCAAAAGACTGATGATGATGATGATGACAGTATGTGTTAAGCTTTGTACACTGCTTTTCCTGTCACAAGTTAGATTATCCATGGATTCATTAATGGATCACACTTATCTATGTACCTGTGATGTGTTTAAGGATTTCAGTATTTGTATATTCTCTAGAATAGAGTAAGTTTCATGAATTACTAACTTAACCTATTTTTAATGACCCTGACTCCAGTAAGTCAATAATTATATCTGACTCCACTATTCTAGCTCTAACTGCACAAGTATTTCATTAGTCTTTCTTCGCAAATGATTGAATATTTTCAAATGAGTTTTTTTATAGGCCCTAACCCCAAACAGTTAACATTGGTCTCTTCTGTTTTTAAGTTGGTTTGGCTGGCTATGTATGTTTAACATGTACAGGCTGTACAAATGGAGCTAGGGGGCTGAAAATATAAACATTTATTCCTTATTCTTTCTTTTAAATAGGGTTTTACTGGGTTTCAATTTACCATGTAAGTTTATGCTAAATTCACCCCCAGTTAGTCTGACAGTATTCACGCTTGTTTTTTGAAAATTCTGACTTTTTTAGTGACTACTGCCCAACTAAAGTTGAGAGAAATTACTTATTCTTCGTTCACTGTTTTTCCAATTTTTGAATTGATCACCCCCAACACTGCATATTGCCAAAAGATATTGGTCCCATGATGGTTTCTATTGAGTGACTAGACCTGTTTTTTTTTTTTTTTTTTCTTTCTTTCTAAAAATCCTTTTCATGCTTAGGTATGCTTGTGTTCTTGTGTACTAAGCCTACATAATTATACAACTATTTATGCATACTGTGTCATTTAAAAACAAAATTGGAAATAAAAAACAATAACAAAACACTTTTTTTTGTACTAGAATCAAAGAAGTTTACAAAATTTGATTAATTTGGAAAATCAATTGGTGTCACATTGTCTATCAATAAGTGTACTGGAAAATAATAATCATCAATGTTTATTAGTCTTCAGGTGTTACCCAAAAGTTCAGGGAATTGGATTGTTTCCCCCGAATTGAATATAGAATGGACCTTTTGTTTCTATTTTCTTGTAAACTGGCTTGCAAACAGCAAGCAATGGGCTATTTTGATGGAGAAGGTGAAATCTAAGTGTTGTGTACATCTTTTTTTTCTTCTTTCACAGCAAAATTCCTTGAACTTTTGGGTAGAACAATATAAATTGGCTGTTGTCTAAATTGGGAACATTCTCTTATATTAAACAGATTGATTGGATGATAACAACATGTCAACTAGAATAGTTCAATTGTTATTACAGAGGATGCCATTTATCATAATCATGGATAATGTTATCAAATAGACATCATCAAAATCAGTTGGTTCCAACCTCTTTATCTAAAATAAAATGATAATTCATATAAATTTCTTATTAATACAATAATGAATTTAATGATATAACAGTATACTTATAAGAATGAATGTAAATCGTTCTAGTTTTAATATCCTTCACTTTAAGTTTTCAGCCAGTTATTAGTTTCTAAAAGACCCTATCACAATAAGTAGCTTCTTATGGATTAGTTATCTACTCTATTTACCTGGAGCTGGACATCCAAGAGCCAACAAATTGATCTGAAATAATTCTTTGGAAGATACCTGAGAAAGATAAGTCTCGTAGGGCTTTTAAATTTTGATTAAAAGTTCTATGGCATGAGAATTTTTGAATTTGAAAACAACTGCAGGTTTAAAAATGGCTCTCTATGGATGAAAAAGTAATCTTAAATGTTTACAATATTGATAAAAAAAATGTATTTTCATGTAGTTTCAAACCACTTTATCCTCTGTGATTGTTAAAAAAAAAACCTCTCCGAATCCAGTCCAATATTCAACAGAGTAAACATTTATTTGATTCACTGTAATTGAATATTGTATTAACAAGAATAGAGAAAAATCTTTTGGTCTTCACTTGGATAATCTTATGATAAATCACCAATTTATATCATCAGTGTTTGAACCATATAACACTCAACAATGTATCAATTAGGCTCAATCCACTGACCTCTCTTTTGAATACTATCATTTATTCATGTGGGGGTGGATGGCCAATTTGCAATGTGAGTTTATGCTAAATTGGTTCCTTAGTTTGTGTCTGGCAACATTCACAATTGTTTTTTGGAAATTAACATATTCTTAGTCACTGCATAACAAATAGCAAGAGATGTAACTTATTCATTGATAATCTCTTTTTCCAATTTCTTGATTAATCACCCCCAATACATCAGGCTACCAAAAGACATTGGTCACATGATGATTTCTATTGAGTGACTAAGCAGATCTGTAAGTTTTTAGATTTGATTTTAAATCAACTTTTTATCAAATTTAAGGTTGTTTAGGTGTTGCCTATGTTGTCTAAAATTGAATTTTGAACCTTTTTTTGAATTATCAAATGAAGTTGAAGTAGAATGTTTTTGATATTTGTCCACCATCCATCATGATTTTCTTGAAGGTTTTGATGTAAAATGCAATCAAAATCCTCACAGGAAAGTTGCTATTGGTATAGATTTACTCTGTGTGTGTATAGATATACATATATCCCAAAACTTAGGTGTCTAATTTTGGTCCAATGTTCGGATCAGTCAACTCTTCAAAATAAAGCTGCATTTTGTCAATGAGTGTTTGGTTCATATGGTCTAAACTGACTAATACATGATTCATTGGGGAAAATACTTGATGCTCAAAAGCAACTTATGTGCTAGCATATACAGAAGTGCTCAGAGAATATTGTTGGTTCTCAGATTGATTCAAGTAAACTTTAGATCCCAAATGGATAAGAGAATTTTGATTTTTAAAGTGTTACTTAATAGCATGAAATCTTGGAATTGACTTGGTTTTGACTGAGTATGCTGGCACTAATACCCTCAGAAAAGGCACAATTCCACTATTAGTAAATAGCTAAGCAGTTAGTCTTGTAAGACAGTCCATCAGGAGTGTAGGGCTTGCAAACACCTCTCAAAACCTTCTTGCTTCTGAAACTGAAATGTTGCAATGTTTAGTGGGTGGGGAATGTTAGCATTGTCAGGATGAAAAACTTTTTTTTCATTAGGGTTAGCTGTGTCCCATTGAGGTAATTCCCCCCCTTAAATAGGTCTTTAGTGGGGGGGGGGTCAATTTGCAATGTGAGTTTATGGTAAATTGGTCTCTTAGTTTGTGTCTGGAAGCATTCATACTTATTTTTTGAAAATTCAAACTTTTTTAGTGATCATTACCCAGCAAAAGGTGAGAGTTGTAATTTATTCATTGATCCCCTCCAACATGGTATGCTGCCAAAAAGATGTTGGTCGCATGACTGTTTCCATTGAATGACTAACCAGACAAGTTTTTTTTTCTTCTTTTTTCTTTTTTTTTTTTTTCATTCATGATCATTTTTTCTTGTAATGAGTGAGGATGGGTCTACATTTCAACCAAGATTTGAAAAAGAAAAAAATCATCAGTAACAGTGGCTCAGTTGGGTGGGGGTGTTTTATTCTGGTAATATTCTGACTCACCTGGTCCCCCCCCTCTCCCTTCAGAAATCCTGTGGGTTTCTTCATGTACATCTTTTTGTCTCCAGATCTTTTTCCTTCATTTACCATAGTTTTTAAGGACTTCTTTGAAACTGAATACACAATGATATTTTAACAACTATTCTCTTGTACTGTTGAATATCAGAAGAATGAATCTCTTTACTTTTGGGCTGCTTACTCATGGTAGCATTGAACCTAGTGTCTCCTGTCGCCTTATTCATTAAAGAATTGTGAACCTCATTCTTTGAAACCCCTTGCGTAACTTTTTCTTGTCTTGTTAATAATGACTAAGTTAGTTTGTAACAAAATTTCTGCACAGATGAGTAATTTTGGTATTGTGTAATTTTGAAATTAGCTGTTAACACCCCTTTCCCCCAAATTCCCAACAATATCCAAAATGAAGGACCGAAGGAATTTCATTTTGTAAGAGGACTCAACTTCTAATTTTTATTTCAAATTCATACAATCTTTTGTATGATTTAAATCTTAGTGAAAGGATTTATGAATTTCTGTTTTAAAATAGATTTCTTGAATTTCATAGAAAAATCCTGAACAAGAATGCCAAATTTACATAAATATTTCTTTTTAGAATTTGATGTATTGAGGAAAACAAAAAAACAAAATTCTGTGTTCACGTACCACAGATAAGGGAGACCATTTGAGGAGAAATTATTATAATGAAATGATCTTTGATGACAAGAAAAAATAACATACCACTGAGAGGGAAACCGCTGATATTTTTTTTTGTTCCATCACAAGCATTGATCTAAAAAAAGAATAAACAAAGTCAATTAATTACGGATAGTCTATTAAAAAAAGAATATTAGACTTCAGTTAACTGGGAATAGGCAAATCTCCTTATAGAGATATGTGTGAACACATCTAAAAACTGATTTAAACACATTGAGAAAGATGCGTATTTAGTCTGTGATATCAATGTTACAAACATGGTCAAATCTGTTGAGTTATACAAGCAAGAAAGAGCACTGTAGAGTGTTGACCAAGGTAAAATTATCTAATACAGTGCCAGACCATTTATCTGGCTTCCAGAAAACCGGAATTACCAGAAAACTATTTTGAAACTGGCGGGCTTCATAGTAGTTGTTCACCGTTTAATTTTCTTGGTGTATGCATCACAAATCAGTTTTCATATGACAGCTGATGTGTACACTTGTCCTGCTTGATGTTCATAATTATTTTTCCCAATTTATTATAATTTTCATTCAATACCATGTCAAAAAGGCCAGTAGAAAGGCATGTTGCTTGTGGAAAACCGAAACGGAAACATTTTGCACTCAGTATATCGAGGAAAGTAGAATTACTTATGAGACTTGATGAAGGTGTTTCAGTGCGTCATTTGAGTGAGGAGTATGGTATTGGGACATCTACTATTTATGATATCAAGAAAAAGAAAGAACAGATTCTTAAATTCTATGGAGACAGTGATGTGCCTAAATTGATGGACAAGCGAAAAACTTTACACCAGTCAAAGAGTGTTGATGTGGACAGAGCGTTGCTTGAATGGATTAGGCAGCGTCGCAGTCAGAAGTTTCCTCTTGATCGTTCCATCATAATGGCCCAAGCTAAACTTTTTCACTCGGAATTAAATTTGACAACTTCATGTGAATATTCATCTGGATGGTTCAACAGATTTAAACAAAGGCACGGCATTTACAAGTTGGATGTTTGTGGAGAAGAAATCAAGCAGAAACTTTCGAGTAGACTTCAGCCAGAGTCTCAACAAGAAACTTCTCATACCAGTGCTGCTTCTCATCCTGCACCTGTCACCTAAGATGTGGAACCGTTTTCACGTGAAGATTAGTGGATTAATATCGATTTTTAACAGACCATGTTTTTGAATTGGATTAATTTGTATGTTGAAAAGTTTCATCCCTTATTTCTATTCTTATTTTCATTTTCATTGTACATTCTATGTCTGAAGAATTTTGAGTTGATCAATGAAGATCAAATAGACCCTAAGTTATAAATGTATCAATTTGTATCTGTTGAATACAATTTTGTTCTTTACTAGCCATTCTTTGAGCCTAAGTCCAGAAAACTGGGAAATCTATGTCACCTCTAGTCCCAAGCTTGCTGGATAAATGGTCTGATGCTGAAGTTGAACAAAAAAACAAACTAGACTGCATATTGACAGTTTTTACTATAAATCTTCATTTTGTTATCTTAAGTAAAGGTTCTGTGTTTAAGCTATTGTTAATTGTATCTTTTATTTAAGAAAAGCTATAGCCACATCTTGCAATTTTAAGACTTATTAGTTCTAGTATATGCATAAATTTTTTCACTGTGGTATGTATTTGTGTGTGTATATATATAATATATATATATATATAATGTCCCCCCCCCCCACACACACACAGACACACATATATATAGACTATAATCACCAGTTATGAACAAGTGATTAGTTCAATTAGCTCTCCTGGACAATTAAGCATTTTTGAATTTCTCTTTACCTATCACCATGATACCAATTATTGAATATTTTTTTTATTCTTACTTCAAACTGATTCCATGGAATATCAAAGACACTGCAAATGGATCTTTTTAGATGCTTTCTTGATGCTGGATAAAGTACATTTTTGTTCAAAACAGGTGAGAAAAGGTACAAGTTCTTTCAGAGTATCCAGCATTTAATAGTCTTCTTTTCCTCTGTGGAACTCTTCAATGAATAGGATTTTAAAAAATGGAACTCTTCTGCAGATTGAATTGAGGAAAAATGAGGAAAAACCTAAAAGATGCTAGGAAGTGACTTTAATCAGAAGTTACTCCCCTTTGAATTACCTTTTTAAATTCCGTAGAGTTACTTTTTGAATTCCTTAGAATGAATTTGAGAGTTGATAGAATGCAAGATCAAGTGATTTATGATGGTACAGATTTTTCTTGCATCTTTGCTATTCAGAATGAGAAATTGTGACCAAGAAAGCTTTCTGCATGTTGAATTTTTAGAAATTTTGCAAGTTTTCAATAGATGAGAAAAATGACCCTCATAATGTGTGAGGAAATTGTTCATATTAATCAGCTACCATTATAAGATTTGAAATCAATAAATTGCTTTCCATATCCTTAATTTTTGACTGGTATCTTATTTTATCTTGAATTTTCTTTCAGTAGCTTTTTATTGCAAGCTTGTCAATCTTTGACAGTAAACTACAAATTGGAAATGAAGAATAAGAAATGAGCTTGTCTCTTTTTGCTCAGGAATTTGCCTGGGTGTGGCACTCTTCTGATTGAGCTACTAAAACTTTTATGGTTGGTAGATCAAATTTAACCTTGAACTCACCCTTCATCATTCTCCACTTGGCACCATATTTAATATTGTTTTTTTTTTCATATAGTAGTATTATCCTGATTTAATTTTCTGTAGTTATTTCAGGAAGCATCATGAACACTTGATAATTTTTGACAAAAATTTTCCTCCCCCTAAAATAAAATAAAAAAAAATCAGGATCCATTTCCGCTGAATATTCAAAACCTTGAAGATATCTGTTTCAGATTCAGAATTAATGAAAGATTTAAGTTTATCCCTAAGTATCTGGAATATGGCCATCATTTTTTGACTTCCTTTTTTGTTGGTGATGAAATAAAATAGCTAATTTCTGTACAACAACTAATTCGGGACCTAAATGAACCAGTGTCAGTCTGCAGGAAGCGCTTCCTTATCTGACCTCCTTCACTCAAAGGAACAGTTGAAACAAATGTTCAAGTGTTTTCTGAAGGCAATTGCTATCAACCGTTTTTCTCTTTCTCTGGGTTTCCAAGAAAAGAAACATAAAGATGTGAGATAAACTCTCCGTTGGTTGTAGGGATGAAATTGGTGGGGGTACTGCGTATACCTACTTCTCAATTTCTAGGCTTTTTCTATGTTCAGTGTTTGCTAATGGAGATATTACCATATACCTATTTCCCCAAACCAAGCCCTACTCTATACCTAGTTCCCTAAACCCATTTCTATCACAGCCTGCTTGTATTAAGAAATGGTCTTCCAGTCTTATTACTGTCTGACAATCATTTGGATCAAATGTTTTTTTTGGGTTTTTTTGCTTGTTAATCTCTTAAATATAGATTATTTCACTTCTCAGGAGGGTTGCCAGACTATTGTAGACGTTTCTGGCCAAAAACACGTAAAATAATGGCCAAAATGGCAACCTTGTTACTTACTCAGAATAAGATGATTTATCTTTAGAACTTGATGTTTTTAGTCTTTTAATTATTGAAAAAAAAACATTATGTGAACTGATATTTTGTGCCAACATTATTTATCGTCCACTCCTACACTACCCCTTCCAAATTGCGTGACTTTTGAGGGAAATTCTTGCCAAGTGTGTAGATCAGTGATTCCCAAAGAGGGCACTACCAATTCCTTGAGGGGCTTGGAAAGCAAGGGGGGGCAGTAGGAAAATGTTGGAGGACATGGATGATGCTTACTGATATAGGGCTGCCTCTGGGAAAATTACTCTCTACCTGGATCCATCCTTTTAATCAACTATTTACATATTAATTAATCAAGTACTTTTAGATACCTTTATACAATTATCTTTTTTGTTATAAAATAAATGCTTGAATTGAAAGACATATTTTAATTAGAATTTGATTTTCAATGTATCATTATTGACTGACATCAGAGGGCGCTGATCATATGTATTCTCTAAACTAAGGCAGTAGTACAAAAAAGTTCAAGAAATACTGATGTAGATGCCTATTTGGCTGAGCAGGCTGTTTAAAGGAATATTTTAGCTAGAAGAGCTATGCTCTCCTTTCTTTCATGTAGATTTTTTCCTTATTCAGGTGTTCTCTTTACAAACATTCAGATAATAAACTTTCAGAGATATAAACAAACCAAACTTTGAAAAAAAATTGAAAAAATTGAAGCATTGGTTCACAAGTTAAACCACCATATGATAGATGAGATGGCATCACTGTATCTACTCGGCGTCACCCTGTGAACACCAAATTCAATTGTTGCTGTCTTTCCGTGCCATCACTGTCTCATTTATTGTTATACGTGGTTTTCACAAATACATATGTTACACACATCTACCGTATTTACGCGAGTACAATGGTATCTCAAATATAATGCACATCTCATCTCACTTTTCCTCCCCAAATATCAATAAAATGTTATTTTTTTTACACTTGAGTCTAATGCTACCTCCCTGTTCTGATCCTTATTTTTGTATTAAATCTCTCGCATCATACACCAGTAAATAAAGCTCCCAATGCCTATTCCTCAGTCCCTGATGACTTTCCATCTCTGCTCTTATCGCCACCTTTCATCTAATTCCAACACCCTTGCAAGCAACGAGAGTACCAACAAGTGACTGAGTGTCGGCAATAAAGTAAGTACAGTAACATTATAAATACATTTATTATTACTTCCGATCATTTGGACTTACAAACAAACCCCAGGAACCTATCTTTGTTGGTTGGGGGGGAGGGGGCTGGATTTCCTGTATATGCAAATAAACTGCTGGAACCTATTCTGATTGTAAGTAGGAGATCTCCTGTATATTGAGATAAGACACAAATAAGATGCGTATTTTACAGACGCATCTATTTCTATTTCTATTCTCTACAATTCCTTCTGAGCAATTCGTTATAAAGCTTGATCCTTTGGTGAGTACCCTCCTATTCATAATACCAATACATTGGATGCACTGTGATATTTGGATATTTGTAGGCTGGTAAAATACAGTAGTTGCTAATAATCCAGATTTGGCTCCCTGCATCTTCTGGCTTTTAACAGAATGGATTCATGACCACGGAATAGATTAAGGAGAATGTGACAAGGCAGCTGATGGTGATCTTGAAAGAGGACTTTTCAGACTATTTTTAAAAGTGCAAGAGATACTGGCAGGGGAGTACTTTGAAGGTGGCACCATTGCCCTAGGAAGACTATCTATTTATTTATCTATTTAAATTTTTTTTTGTTTTTTTTGTTAATATAAAGTTACTGGATACTTTCCGGACGGACCACTTAGAGTATAAGTAGTTTATTCTCTTTATGAAATGTATAATGAGGATAACGTTGAGTCAATGGCCAACACTCTCTCAGATTGTTATTGGAATTCTTTATGAACTTTTGGAAATATTGTGCGGACAGACAGACAAACCTTTGTCGAGGTGAATTATTGATAGTGATGATTTGGTTGCTGTAAATAAATTTTCTCAGTTACCCCAGTTAGTTATCATTCATTACAAGAACATATTTTTCAAAACATCAACTGTCACTATTATTGTTTTTTTAATTGTTTATCTTCCATCTTATTATCTGAACTTTTTTTTAGATTAAAAAATTTAGTTATATGACTTAATTTAAATGTCATCTGCTGGTTTGCTTTTGTAGCCTATTTGGTAAGGGTTTGTCCCGGCCATACAGGGTCGCAAGAACAAGAGATGCAATCAACACTTGTTAGCTCATTCTTAATCTGTGCTGCTTGCTTAAAGGTGGTAGAATGTAAGAACATTGCTGTAAAAAGCAACGGATATAAATTGCAAAAAAAGGAAAGAACAAAAAATATAAAAGTAGAAAGAAACCATTTTGAAATGAATTATGCAATTAAAAATTTTCTTGGGCTTTGCTCGTGGATTCTACAGCTTACAGCACCCAAAACCCCCAGCTGCGTTTCGATTTCGCTCCCCCAACATTTTCCCCTTGTACGCATCGGCATTTGGATGGCATAAAAAATGCTTCTCGGGGTCACTTCCTTCCCCTGAGAATTTTATTTAAACATGTTTGGTGTTGCGTGACCATTAGATAACAGTTAATTAGACATAAAATTTATTTTTCAAAGTATAACTTCATTCAGTAAGGCTATTAAAGTCGTATTTATCACTTTTCTGACGTTTCTGGTCCACCGAGAATTATCTTTGTCAATTGAAAAGCTTTAACAGTTTTTCTTATGGCAATGAAAATAAATATAGAATTTACTCATTAACTTGTGAATGAAAAGCTAATTGGAGTCTTCAATGCTTCTGCTGTATGAGTACTTCTTTCATTTCTGTTACAGTTTGCAAGTGATTCACATGGCCTCTCTTTTTAGGCAGTGGGTTCATATGGTTCTTTGGTCTCTCACACAGTGGAACCTTGTCTCTTCTATAAACTGAATTATTGTACAGTAATACCTTGAACAGTGCAGTTTTGATTAGTGCGGGTAAGGTACTGCTGATGAAAATTGATGCAGCTAAGTAAATGCTGAAAATACATCAAATTATGATAAGACCTTGAACAGTGCTATTTTGAACAGTGTGTAGAATTTCAGAACAAATCAACTGTACTAATCAAAGTATACTTGTATTTACTCATAATGAGGTCAAAATGGGGGGGGGGGTAACATACACTAGTGCAAAAAAAAAAAAAATTAACTGACAGTACAGATTTTTAGCTACTAAAAGTGAGAGTTGCATTACATTAGAGATAAACTTGTACTTCAGTAAATAAGGTGATCTTGAAACTATTATCCAGATAGCCAAAAATCGTTCTACTAAGAAAGAAAAGGTTTTTTATTTTTAAGACATGCAATTCCCTTGGATAAAATTGAAGCTAACCTGTTTACATGGATGTAGGGAATTTTCACTTTTATTTTTGGCGGAAATAATCAGACTTGAAATGATCCTTGCTTGAAAAATGACCAGCCGAGGTATATAAACTTGAGAACAAAATAGTGTGTGTTCTCTTCTGGTTAGGATGTTTCTTTAACCCTTCAGGCACCTCGTTTTTGAGGACAATTTTGTAAATTTGATTTAGTGTATTTTGAAGGGCTATGGAGGGTGAGTGGTTCATGATAAAAGGTTGCTATAATATAATGAAATGATTAATATGCCATAAGGTTAAATTCAAAAAAAGTATCTTCTAATTTGCTTATGATGATGATATCATCTGGTGGTGGCCATCTTGAATTTTAGAATCTTTAGTGTAACAAAAAAACTCCAAATTTTACAACAGTTGCAGAATTTGACTGGAATTCTGCTATTCATAAGGTGTCAAAGGAAAGGTAATCGATGATCTCCCATAGATGAATCATGCAACATAAAAATGAAAAATGCTTTTTTTTTTCTTTTTTTTTTAAATGAAAATTCTCTTGAAATTAATAATCCCATCAAATTTTGTATAAGTTTTCATATATCGATTAGTAAAATACCTTTCTTTCTGAATAACAATATTTCAGAAGCATGTATGTGTCATTAACTTTATCAATTAAATGACAATTGTTTTAAAAAGCCATTAAAAAAAAATTCCAATAGATGTGTAATTGTTTGGAACTTGAAAAAGATATTTTATTGATATTTGATGAAATTAAACTTTGAAAATATTTTAATAATATTTGGGTTCTCTCAAATTCTGGGCTATTCACGTATCTTCATGGTGTTAATGACCTGACCCTGTAGTATCTGAAAACACACTTAGCCCATGCTACACCAAAAGCCTGGGAATTTCAGAAAATCTGGGAGATCATCAGTCTTGAGATTGCCATGCTCAACTGTAGTATTAGATGTGATGGCATTGAAATTTATCCAATCATTATTTTTTATTAGCAATTTTTTCCCTATTCCAGTTGCTCTCCCCCATCCACCACACTGCTTGTTTAACGATTAGAGGATTATGATTTAAGAGTTGTGATGAACAGAAATAAGATGAAAGAAAAATAAATAATGAATAATTGACACTGCTTCATCTAAGAAATTTTTATACTATTACATGGTAATATAAAGGGTTACACTCATCCCTAAACAGAATTTGAACGTGGCCTACGAACTGAACATAGTTGCCTATTGCCCCACTAGGTGTCACAAGTGTACACTATTCTGAGCCGGTGTGGTGTGGTTCTATTCTGACAGATTTGTTTTTTGTATCTTTTTCTTCTAGTGTTTGCAAGCACATTTGATTTTTTTTTTTTTGTAGGGGTACTGCAGCTGAAAAAATAGCAATGTTTGGAGAGCCTTTTATGAAGAAAAGGCTTTTTGTAAAATGATTACATTTATGTATATGCTCATTGCGCTCCACACAATATCTCCAAAAGTTCTCAATGAATTTCACTGAAATTGGTGGAAGGTTGGATGATAGGCTATTGGAAAAGTGATTAAATTTTGGAGTGAATTCATGCACGGTTCTTCTTTAATGGCATCAGCAGGGGTTTGCATTCGCTGAGTGTTTTCTAGTTAGGGTTGGTTTTTGAATACCTCAAGTGTCCTCTTACCACTGGAATATATGGTACGTGAAAGAACAAGGACACTAGTCCAATATTGCAACCACATTCAACCTGCCATAACTACAAGTCTTTTACTTGCATTACTCTTCTGTGACGGCTGAGAAAATTCACATTTTATATTGATAGCTTAAAAAACGTTATATCAAAAATCTTTTCCAAAATTCCTTTGTCACTTCAGTCACTTGTTTCCTAATATCTGTCACTGCAATTTATAGGATCATATATATATATATATATATTGTAGTTCGCACATATTAAAACAAATAGCGTTGTGTCAGGGGGTGCCTGTATCAGTATACAGAATATTTTTTGATCTGTACAAATTGCAAACAGTGCTATATTGTAAAGCCTGCATTTCTGATATAGCAAACCTTGTTATATTGGGGGATGCCTTTACTAATCGTATTTTTATGAGGTCAGGTAAAGAAAACTAACTTCCTAAAAGAAAGAATATCTGATCAGATTGTTTTTTGTTCCTCAAATATTTATGACATTATCAGAATTTTTATAATTCCGATAATGTAATTTCAAGAAGCCATAAAATCAGGATCCAGTTCTGCATGTAATAGTATAATAAATTGAACACCCATCCTAAAACATGACTGGATGGGCAGAAACTACCCAATTTAGTTTTATTCTCTGAGTTGGAGTACAGTGGAGTTGTAAAGCTAGCTATATTATTTCTCCCATGGGCTGAAAAAATTGATTTTGAACATCTTGGAGATGGACCAACCTATGGACCCTGTTGTAGAGATGTGTGTGGAATGTTTATGCCTTTTTTTTTTTTTTCCCCTCTCAATTTGAATTCTTTTTAATGATAGTAAGTTATTTGATTTTTTTAATTGATCTCCCCAAATATGTCATGCTGCCATAAGACATCTATCACATGATAACTAACCAGACCTGGGTTTCTTTTCTAGTAGATTGTTTCATGCCATAATTTTGACTCTGTATTGTGAATTATTGATTGACTATGAAAAAAATTGTTCACTTGCTTAAACACTTGAGTGTATAAGGTCAAATGACAAGATTGGCACCAGGTTTTCTCAGGTTTCAGTCCCCCCCCATTTAAACTAACTTCATATCACTTAGGTTATGCTTGATGTAACTTTGGTTACGTTACAGGGTTGCGTTTTTCTTTGCTACACTTTTCGATTATATATTTTCATATAAATGATTTGATATCATTTGTCTAATGATATTTATTGATTAAAGGGAAAAAATTGTACTTTCCTTATTCTCCTTTACAATCAATGCATATATTCAGTGATTTCACTTTTAGTAAGACCATCAGTGTTTTTATTGAAACTTATACCAAACCAATAAAAGTGAGATTCAGTTGCTACTATTTCAAGGTGCTTCAAACCTTTCTGATAGTGACCGACGTCCCCTCTAATTTTTTATAGTCAGAAGTGTAAAAATCTTATGTTGAGCGAATTTTTTTCCAGTGACACAATTATGTGCACACTGACATGGTGAATCATTATATTTTCAACAAGTAACTCAGTAAGCTAACTACAGAATTAGAAATCTTTTGTGCGTGACATCAATTTCCATTGGGTGCTGGTTGCAAAACTTGTGTGTGCACGCATGCACAGCTTAGAGGGAACAACGATCATGGCCTAGTTTAATTTCATCCAATAACCTCATGACACACTGACATATTTTTACGAATGTCTCATACTTACTCTTATCATGCATTAATAAAGGGCTACTATTATGATTTAATAGTTTAACAAATAAACTTTGTTGACAAAGGTAATATTATTAGACAGGGCCATCCCAAGCCTTTATGGGGCCTCGAGCAGAGCTTGATTTTGGCACACCAATCCTCTGCCACCTCAGAGCCCTCTAATGGCCTCAGGGGGGCCCCAAGCAATCCCTTACTTAGCTTATGTGTCAGGCTGGCTCTGTTATTATCTATATTCATATTTCAAATATTTTATCTCACTTAATCTGTATTCATTCATTTATTCATTGTGAACCCGTGAGCCAGTAATGGGTTGAGTCTACAAGACAATGATTAGGATTACTCTGTGCATTGGCACTGAGGTAGATTTTGGTTACAACAAAGGTAGAAGGAATTAGATTAAATAAAAAGAAAATCTGATTACAATGTAAAAATATAAAATGATGTAACTTAGAATGAGTTTTATCTAGTTGGTTATGGCCTTACGCTAGCTATGGCTTCAATCATCCCTGCTCGGGTTTCACATTACTACCTACCATTTGCAGTAGGTGAAATAGACTTAGAGGTAACAAGCACTGAAGTGTTGTCACTCACTCACTTCATCCTGCGTTATTTTACCCATATCTGGAGAAGGGAGAGATGGCTTCATGCTTTTCTTCAAGACATTAGTGTGACTAAACACAAACTGTCCCAGCCAGAGTTAAACTCCTGTTGAGTGCGTTCAGCCTTATTTGCTCAACCATCCCCACACCTTGATTTTATGTGGATTTTTTTTGAATTAAAAAAAAATCTGCAGCTATCGGATCTGTCCTCATATCGGATTTGCTCTGTTCTGATAAGTGGCTATGGATGGGTTAGAGGAAAAAAAATCACTCGTTCTAGGTAAGTTGTATTTTTATATCATGTTTCATTATGCTTAAATATCAGGTAAAGAAATTTTGACTTGTCATATGTTATCCATTGATTTATTTCAATCTTGTGTTCTCCTGTAGGTTGTTGTAGATGATCTTATAGGCAATGTGTCGGCTGTTTACCCTACTATCTTCTTCAGGCGTCTATTTAGGTCTTATTTTTGGCTGTCCAAAATGGTACATAGCCAAAAGTTAATGTCTATGAGAACATCTATTGCAACCTAGATGAGAACAAGAGTTTGAAATGAATCAATATGAAATTATAATTCCTCATCTCAAAAAATCAGATAAAAATCATCTGATTTGAAACTGTCAATCAAGACTCACCAAAAGTGTCAACATAGGTTTCTTCGGTTTCTAAGTAGGGCTGGTTATGTATCACATGTACATGTTGTACCAATAGAGCATAAGGTGGAAAATTTAAACATTCACCCATCATATTTAGAAAATGGACAATCTAGGAGCAATTATAAGTGAGGCTCCTACTTTGTCTAACTGAGTTGGAGCTTCACCCGTACGTGATTTTTCATGGTTAGTGTGATCCGTGAGTAAAACCAACAAGCATGAATCTCATTTGTAGGTATTGCACACACACACACACACACAAAGCACTGAAAGTTGAAAATCTTAGTGCCTTATGTATTCAGTGTGCATTTCAAGCTAGAACACTTGTAATTCCAATTCTGTCAATTTATTTCTTGGCTTTTGGCTTTTTATTTTCAAAGTTGAAAAAAACATCTCTTTTTTACAATCGGAATGTCGTCTGTAGAGCCACTATCTCTGAAACCTTTTTCTTCCCTGGTCTGATATTCTGCTGCAATTCTTTCAGTTCTGCAGAAATGGACAGAAAGTCTATGATTTCTAATGGAAATGTACATTTGCCTCTGGCTACCAAATCTAAGAACATTGTGAAATGGAACAGTTAAATAGCTTCTTTTTATTCTCGTCATTCCGCTCAATTATCTGGGCATCTACTTCCTCCCAACTTTGATACACTACTCAGTAACTGCAGTAGAACTTTATCTCGAATAACGTGGTTGATTTGTTTCAAACTCCTTCATACTGTTGAAAACCACACTGTCGAAGCCTAATCGAATGACCAGAGCCCTACAAATGCCTGACCAACCAGCCAAATGGGCTATAGACGTGTAGATAGTCGTGGCAATTATGAGCATGGGAAATGGAATCAGTAGGCGGAATTTGAGTTTAGTTGAGGGCTGTTTACATTTACTTTGCACTAATGAGCTGGTGGAGGACATTAATCTCCTTTCCCATCCCACTATGGGTGAATATTTAGGAAGTTTTGGCCCTTTAGCTCTGTGAGGCAGTCCATCTAAGAGAAGGTTACTCTTTAAAAAAAAAAAGCCTACAGCTTGAAATTCTCCGTAGGTGGTTCCAAGCTCAGTTTAAGGAGGAAGATTGGGCATTTGGATGGCAAACACCACACTGTAAAAACGTAGTTAAGTATTTGTGTCCCTATGCTCCACAAGGAGTCACAGGAATAAACAAATGAGAATTCTATCCTATTCAATCCAATCTATTAGAATTATTTTCTGATTCCTTATTTTGAAAGCAAGATTTGAATTCTCCTTACTCTGGTTCTGACCATTCACCTTATATTTCAGTGGATATGAGGACCCTTGAAACCTCCAAAAAACAATGCAAAAAATGGAGGCTGTCTTATAAACCAGTTGCAAAAACAGTGACTAAACAGTGAGCTAAAACTATGAAATTCCTACTGACATTGGGGTTACATCTCTACATGTCCCTTTACCTGCCGAAATATGGAGTATTTTGAAATGGGGAGATGGAAATGGTTTCAAAACAAGTTGAGCTCAAGTAGACATTGTAGATCAATCCATCATTCATAGATGATAGGATATTGATGACAGTTTTGGAGGCACATGTTTGTAGTGAAGTCGGAATATATTACATAGTGATTGTCCTGAGCCGAGGATTTATTCTGTTGTGGTTACTGATGGCAGTTGCATGCCTATATACTTGGCACAGGCACTAATCCATCTCTCCAATCCTGTAGCCTGCTGTCTTGCACCTCAAAAGAAGGTAGATTTGTGATCTCTTTTAGAATTTAATCGGAGAGGAATAAATTAATCACTGTCCTTTTCATTGACTATCATGGGACATGTCTGAAGTTCACCATTCTTATTTGATCAGATTGTATCTGCTTGTGAAACTCTAGGTCTGTCTTCCTAAAAGCAACTGTCATTTAGTCTTCATGCTTTGTATTGAATCCTGGAAATAGAAATAACATTCAATTCAGGTTTAACTCTTGAATTCTTTTCAAGTAATTTAACACAAATCGAGGGGAGTAACGTCTGATTAAAGTTAGTTCCCGTGTACTTTTTGGTGATTTTAATTTTTCCTCTCATTTTTCTTTTTCTTCAATTCAATTCACAAAAGAGTTCTATTTTTTTTTTAAATTTATTTCCATTCATTGAAAAGTTCCACAACATTTTTAAGCAGTTCATGAGGAATTGAAGTACCTGTTAGAGATTGATATCAAATGTGTTGAGTTGAAGCCGCAATGATTTTCCATTGTAACTCCCACTTTTTTTCATACATTTATTCCTAATTTTTCAGATTGATAATTTTTTAATTTAATTTTTTTTTTGAAATATGCAAATTTCTTATGTTTTAGAAAGAATATCAACACATGTAAATATTCTTGTAATATTAGACACAACTTTCTCTGTTTTGTTAGTCTGTTCCATTACTGTCCTTACTGGGCAACATGATCTAATAATCAGTTGCAGAGCATAGGCTGAGACAATCTCTTTGCTACATATCAATTTGAGTCATGACCAAACTTTATGTTGCTTAGCTTTGTTGATTATACGAAAATCTGTGTATCACAAGTGATATATCTGTGTCCAGACCAAATGATATCCTTAAAAAACTACATAAACTTGGTATTTATTCTTCTTTGCTCATTCATTTGAGGCTTTTGAGAATATGGCTACTAAGAATACTTTCATCTGGTTTTCAATTCACAAAAAGAGACTACCTGAGTATTGTTTTCTTTGTAACCAAAGTCATTGTTATATCATCATTATTGCCTTTTTCTTATTTCGTTACAGTCTTCTGTAGATTGGCAAGAGAGGTGCAAAGTTACTTCTTTTATCTTTGTCAAGTACAAAAAAGGAATTATTTGGCACATCCTGAAAATATACATTGATGTCTAGGAGGGAAGGACCTGAAAATACATTGGTTTCTTGGGGGGGGGGTCTCTATTTCCTTTCCTAAAATGAAAATAAAAGTAAACATTATTTGGCTGTTGAATTCGTTATACCAAGGAAACTACTTCTTGCGATCACTTTAGGCCAGGTTATTTTAAATGAAAGGGTAATAGCCAGCTCATAACATTAAGCAAGGGGTATAAAAGTTGGAACAATAGATGTTCATTATTATAGATGTACATTCATTACTACAAATTCATTGTTATAAACATGTTTACATTATATAAGATTAATTCATTTAAATATTCATATCAATCATTCATGATTTTTATTTTGAATAAATTGTTTGGGACTGATCTATTTTGATACCAATAACTGTCTGATAACTTTACCCAAGATTACAATAAGTCACTTCCTCTGTATGTGATCTAACATAAATGATACACAAATGTGTACATAACCTGGTTGTTAATAGCTGCTGTATTTTTCTTGAATTTGATGTCTTCATTCTATGATTGAAAATGAATGTTATGAATAAAGATATAAGAACCATTCTGAGGCCTTGTTTTACCAGAGGCAGATCTGTCACGGTGGTTGATGAAATGAGGAGATATTTTCTCACACCTTGTATAGGTATGTGTGTGATACAGATATAATTCTTCAATGTCCATCACTATCACAGCCATTCAAAGAATTTGCATATATTGTGTAATATTTCTTCCATTATTCTAATCCCTGTCTTTCCTTGAAGAACATTCTGCTTTTGATAAAGTTTAAGCTTTATTCAGTCTGAACCTTTTTCAATCTTATCCTTGTAAGTGTATATAACAATGTTACAGGCAGTTTTGGGGGAAGTACATGCAGTGATTTATGTAAGCAGTTTCAGGAAAGTGTTGCGGCTTTGTTTTAGGCCAATTGGGGGAAAGTGTTGTGGTGACGTGTTGATATTGCTGCTGGGGAAGGCGGGGACCACTTTGACTAAGTGCCTCTTGCTAAGTATTCTTGTTGTGAACTTTTTCCTTGTATATCTAATTGATCCCTTAGTTTGTGTCCGGCAGCTGCACCAAAGTAGCTTGAAGGTTGAAAATTTACTCCGTATCATACCGATAATTTTTTTTTGGGGGGGGAGTCCTAACTGTCACCCCCGAATGAGTATTTTTTGAAGGGTGGAGGCAGTTTTCAATGCAAGTTTATGCTAAAATTGATTCTATTTTGTGTTCAGCTGCATTCACTCTTGTTTTTTGTAAATTTGGACTTTTTAGTGATCCAACAAAAGGCAAGAGAAGTAACTCATTTTCATTATTAATTTTCCAACTTTTTAATTGATCACCTTAACATTGTATGCAGCCAAAATACATTGGTGATGGTTTCTATTGAGTGTCGATTTTAAAATTCCAGCAGTGTGTATAATTTTGTGATCCAATTGAGGCTACAAATATTGTAAGTGTTCAGGTTGAATTTTCAAAACTAGGCAGGTAATGAAGTTTAGAGCAGTTTCTGATACATAGCAAATGACCTTGCTGGAGTTGGAAATTTCACCAGAATTGTTAAAATAAAGTGTACTTGTATTTTCAAAATGAAGAAAAAAAAACTTGTCAGTGACTTTACTGAGAGTTGCATGCTCAAAGGAGGACTCTCATCTTTTAAGCTAAATGATCTCAAAACTCTCAATCAATTTCTAGAAGATAGAAACAAGAAAAGCCCAAACAAATTTCTGTATTACTCACTTCTGTCACAAGTGGATTTTGAGGTGGGGGTGTTGACTTTGTTCCCCTCTAGGATATTGTCACTTTTTTGATAAAAACTTTCAGCTTGGGTTGGGACGGTTTGGAGGGGAGGATTGTAGGTAAGTTTTGAGTAAGAATCTCACACATACATACACACTTCAAAGAAGACAATCAGACTCAGCAAACTTTTATTAATGTTTTAGACCAATGATATGAGCTGAGCACTTCCTTATGGCCTGATCTCCTGTGGGGGATTTGGGAGGGGTTGTGGGATAATGTGGGGGAGTTGGGAAGAATCATGAGGTATGGGCAGGATGACATTTAATGACTCAATGATAAATTGGTGTTAGTTGAACAAAGAGGTGTGTGTGTATATATACAATGTATTCAGGCTACTGATAAATATTTACATGAATTTATAAAGTATGCTTGAAAATTAGTGCTAAAAGCCCCTGTGTATGTGTATAGGTGTGGCTGATGCCGGGTCTATATTGGTAACTCTTGATTTTAATGAAGGCATTGTGATAGTCTTATGAAGAAAAGAAAAGGAAACTGTATTGTATACAAGATATAGATGGGCATTCAGAAAGTGTCTACTTCAGTTGGAAATGATCTGTAGTCTATTACCTAATAATTGATGAAAATTGCAGTAAAATCTTGATTAGAACAGGTACAAAGAAACCGGCAGGGTTTTTGTTATATTCACCTATGCACAAGCTGTCCATGTAACCTATGATATCACAGGTAGGATTTATAGAACAAATGTTGAAAACTTTGATTCACTGAAGAGCATATTGACAGATATCCTTCGCTTTTGCTGTATGCCTCTTTTCTTTTCAGTAATAATGAAAAGCCAAAATAGCCTGTAGCGTTTGATTTGCAGAGAGTTGTTAAAGAGGCAGCACATGCCCTCTTCCAGCTCCCTCTCAGTCTCCTGTATCTCCCTGTCCTTTGACAACTTGGCATAATGTACCATTATTGCCTTTTGGGGGGTGGGGAATTCTCAATCAATGGTGATAGCTTCTTCGCTGTTCGCCATTTCAAGTTAGGAAAGATTTTTTCAAAATAGGGACTTTTGGTAAGTTTTGGTCTTGGTACAAAACTAGTTCATTAAGTTCCCCTCTAATAACTCGAAAGTAATGTAAGTTAACCTAACAATACTTTTGCTTTATTCCTTGCCTATCAGAATACTTTTCTATTTTTTCTTTTAATTTACACATACTTTCATGTAAATACAACCACACACACACATACATATATATATAGAGAGAGAGCGTCTTGATTCTTGTGAAATTTAATGTTTATTTTTTCCATTTTTAGTGCATTTTCAACCTGAAATATTTGTTCATGTGTTTATGATTAGCTGACCATAATTGAAGTCCGATTCATGTTGCAACTTTAAAGGCCTTTGTTGAAAAGAGGCTGCATTGGCTCCGCCCTGCCCAACTCAGAACCAAGATCTTCTGATTCTCTCTTCCCACCCACACCCCTCTCTTTGCTGCTGCCACTGTAACTATCTATTGTTGGCTGGTTGCTTGCCAACAACTGGCTTGTGTCATTTCCACTCAGGATGTGTACTATAGTTGACTTGTTTATTCATAGAGGGTGGAACTGCAATTAACAGGTAGGAATAATTCATTTTCTCATTTTATTGTTGTGGTGAAGGGGGAGTAGGGAGCCATTACTTATGTGAATAATAATTACTATAATCTCATTGCTCTGATAGAGAATGCTATGAAAAGAAAAAAAATCGTGCCTCATCTTGGTCCAACAAAAAGGCGATGGTGTTTCTTTTATGCTTCTATTGATGGCTGTCTACTTATTTGGGAGGTTAATTCTATGAAATGGTTATTTTTACAAAGATCAATGTCTGGTAGATAATTCTTTGGGTGATTCTTCACTGCATGAGGTAATGATATTTGGAAAGTGTGTTAGTTCTGATCCAGTTGCGAAAAATGTTCGGGGGTCTACAGTGTTACCTGTAAACGTGACATTGCAAATCTTGTGACATCTATCACACAGCTATCTAAGAAAATTTATTGTAAACAGACCCATACCACTTATTCGAATAGATGTAATCCATTTTGAATAAACATGATTTTCAATGGTTAAAAAAGTCTTTATTGTAGTTCATTAATTAGTTCAAAAGCCAAAGGCTAAAAAGTGGGCCCATAAGAATATTTCCTTTATAGAAGAGGTCTTTGAGTTATGAAAGTTTTGAAACCATTGGTCTGTTTGACTACTCAGTTTGAGTACCTTTGATAATTCCACAGCAAATCTATTCAGCAAAATTGCTACAAGTGCTAGTTTTGAGAATTTAGATGCCCCCATCACCAACCATCATCAGAAAAAGCCTTCCCTTTCTATAACCTGGATTATACTTATAAAATCCAAAACACATCAATGGTATGAATGTCAAATATAACAATAATATTTTTTGTTCCATTTTCTGCGGAAGGTAAGAAGAAACTTGAATGGGAGTGGGGCAAATATAACTTGGGTTGAATTTCAATTGGAAAGAAACTTTTATTTTCCAAGGAGGAATGCTTAATCATGGTGGCAAATTTTATCCAGACAACCAAAAGGCATTTGTCCAATGTGTAAATATCCACTTGAATTGGCCAAAAAAGGAGGGGGTCCTGTTCACCTCCCCCCCTGTTTCCTGCTCTTGAGTCTTCCTCTGGACTATCCTATTATTATTTGTTGTAAACAAACCAAGGATTTACTTCGCTGTCCGGGTTTCTCTTGCTTTCATTTTGAGATGTTGAATTTTTACAAGAAATTTTGGAGTTACAATAGAGCATCTGATGATATGTCCCTTCAAAAACACTGGTATGTATTTTTGAATTTCATTTGAATATACCAGTTTTGTTGGTTTCTTTCAAGTCGTTATTATCAATTATCATTATTCATTGTGTGTTGCAACTACATCCTGCAATGATTCTGGCTTGATAGCCTTCATGGTCTCTCCAACCAGTCTCCTCTATGCTAGTCAATCATCTCCTATGGATTTCATATTCTTCAGGTCCTGTTGTTTAGATTAAACTAAACTTGGAAGTAAATAAAAGGGATGAGTTTGTAGTGATACACTCTGGAAAAAAATTATTTTCATTAAGAGGGAAAACTATATCTAGCAGTGTCGTTTGAAAATTGACTTTTTTCCTCTTCCCAACTCTTAATTGAAGGCTTTTTGTAATTGTTAATATACCATGGAGATATGGACAAGAATAAATTCCTCTAGAATCATCTTCAAATATTTCATTGGCAGTTACAAAAAGATGGTTTGCTACATGTTAAATGAAGAAAAAAATTGGGGGGGGTGAATAAAGCTTGGTATCAAGTCATTGAAAATCACTATTCATTTGTTCAAAAGTAATTTTAGATTGTATTACTTCTTGTATATTATGGTGGAATAAACAGTTGTATGCTAAATATTCCTGTGAATAAAACTATCTTCAGCAAAAATGAGACCCCTGAATTTCATATTTTTTGCTCAATATTTGGTTCTTGTTTTTGTATATGGCTTCTCGGACAAACCCATATTTGCTAGTGTCATTTTGGATGCTTATAGTATTTTATATTTCAAAATATTCAGTGATTGTTAAAAATCATCTTGTTGCAACCAGTGGTACTAAATTTTTTCTTCTTCTTCTTCTTCAGTTTCTTCTTCAGTTTCTTCTTCAGTTTCTTCTTCAGTTTCTTCTTCAGTTTCTTCTTCAGTTTCTTCTTCTGCTTCTTCTTCTGCTTCTTCTTCTGCTTCTTCTTCTGCTTTTTCTTCAGTTTCTTCTTCTGCTTCTTCTTCAGTTTCTTCTTCTGCTTCTTCTTCAGTTTCTTCTTCTGCTTCTTCTTCAGTTTCTTCTTCTGCTTCTTCTTCAGTTTCTTCTTCTCCTTCAGTGTTTTTTTTCTTCATCTTCAGTTTTTTTTCTCCTTCTTCTTCAGTTTTT